>CAHIKZ030005042.1:1010000-1027500 GCA_903632075.3 Acanthosepion pharaonis | reverse complement strand
AATTTTAGTCCACCATGTAAACATTTAATCGTAATACCCAATACAGTGTTTGCTAATGCCTCTCCAGAATCTTTGGCAAAACCAAATATGTTTCTTCCTTGGTATTGTAAGCTCACTTTAACATAAACTTCATCAACTAAGATGATACATCTTTCTGTTCATCTGGCATTTTGCTAAGCACATCACCAAGAAAATTCAGATCATCTACCTTCAAAATTTTTGATGTCATATCCACTAGTGTTTTTATGCTGGGTAGTTTGTAATGATCTCAAATTCTGTTATAAAGAAACTGAGATTTGGCAAAGTTGGTCTTTTGGGAGATGAAGCACCTGGACCTTATTTTGCTCATTATATTTGCCTCAATAGGCTTTCACACAACAACTTTAACCATTTTAAGACAATATTTAACAGTAGCACTCAAAGTTTTTAACAGAATTAGAGATTAGTTTCCCTTGAATTAAAAGAATTTAAGTTTTATAAATCAAAACTCTGGTTAGTCAGTTTTTTTTTTTTTAAATTTTCAGTGTTTTCTATGTGTGTAACTTTAATATATATTCCAAATAATCAAGAATACTTGCGCTGATGATTTCTTTTTTTTTTTTTTATATCATCTGAGATTATAAGAAAAAACAATTTTTTTTGAGTGCCGCTGAAATACAAAGAGAAATTTTGGGAAAAGGTTCACAAGTGTTCTATTAAAAATATTAGACTCTGTTTAACAGATATGTTATTGTAAAAGAAAATGTTCATACAAAATTATATCAAAATTTATCTAAATATATCAAACAGAATAGCAGATATTATTATATGAGAAATTAAAATAGTTGTTAAAGGTGGAACAAGATTGAGAGATTTTAAAATCTGGTGGATGATTAGTTGAAAGTGTAATTTTTTTTAAACTTTCAAATAATATTTTTTAAATATATACTGCTATTATGAAGAAAAATATTTGTAAAAAAAAAATTATTTGCTATATTCTAATAAACTTATAATAGTAGTTTAGCACATTAAAATAGTGAAAGTAATTCAATAAAATTAATAATGGCAAAAAATAATCTCAATAAAATTCAATTTTGACTTTTTACACTGCAGTATACTCATGAACTTACGATAATCCAAATGTAAAATATGATAAAATACAGAACCTCAACTGAAATAAATTTGATGGGTGAGAATTTCCTTTCAGAATAAATTTGTTGTGTGTCAGATTAATGAAAGTCAAGTGTTACCAACTAAAAAATTCTCATGTGTCTGAGAAAACTTGCCTCCAGTGGCTACTATGAAAAGTGTGATTTCCTGGCCTGTTATAGGTATGGCCTTGCAGTGATGTCATTGGTAGATTGACAAAGTGTAGGATCTTGTCTCTCTTGCAGTACTCAGAAGCAGCAGTAAATCTGAGAAAGAAAAACAAACATGAGTTTGTTCTTCTTTTTTATTGGGAATTCACCAACTTATAGTTTAACAAGAAAATGTCATCATCCCTTACAGGGGAAACACATATGTATTTTTTTAAGCAACAGCCGAGTGACTTAAATCAAGGAAACAGCCAATGTTCATCATGGTTTCTTACTTTTCAGAGTGATTAATAATGTCTAATTTGACTTCCATGTTGATGGCTTTCTTTTTCTTCAATGTTCTGCCATCACAAGATTGTTAGGAACCATGATGAATGGCAATGAGTTTCCACAACAAAACACAAACAAAAGAGTGACTGCACAACAATCAAATATAGCATAAAACCAGGAACTGACCTATGTCACCTTATGTAGAAGGCAAATGTCAAAAGATTAATGAAGATTCAGTCATAACTACAAATTATTATAGGTTGGGATTGTTGTAAATCAGGGACTTATGGTAAATAGTGATAAATATAAAAAAAATACATTGAAAGCATTCAAATTTGTTTCTTGCATTTGAGACAATATTATGAGATATAAATTCATAATGAATATCCAACTGTTAAATGCTTTTCCCCGAGTTTCATTCAGACACTCAGCATTTGATATTCTATCTATATGTACATGGAAAAATTGTTTGTAATGTTCTGTATGTAATGTAATTGTATGTATGTATGTATGTATGTATGTATGTAATGTTATGTATGTATGCCCCCCCCCAGATATACAAGAATATGCTGAAAAGTTCTCAACCTAGCCAAATTCTGATATATACAAACAGATCAATAAATCCATAGCCTAATAATGAAAATAAAGATTTATTTTCTTTGACTTTATTTTTCAACATGATTTCCTTCCTTGTCAAGGCACTTAATTTAGTAGCAACTATTAACCATATAAATCAGACTTTATATAGTGAAAATTTCACCTCAAAATTCAGTTAATAATTACTTGTTGTTTATCCAATCTAATATATGCACAAAAAATATTCCATGTAAATTAATAATCTTGTCATTAAAACCAAAACTTTATATGCTTTGGCAGGTTTGCAAATTTTCTTTATCTTTTGCTAAAGATCATTTTTAAGACACCCAGTCATAGTGTTTATCTGAAAAGGCTTTCTCATGTAGGAGTAAGAAAGAATATAGAGAGCTTCATATTCAGAAATGCCAAGCTTTCATATTTGATTTTCAAATCCAATTTGGTTTAAAAAAATAAGTTCTATTTTTATTTAGAACAGTTTAAAAAAATTACTTTGAATAGATTTTATCTAATCTTAAATATTTTGTGGATGAAATGCTGATAATACATGCACATAGCCCACTTACAAAAACCTTAGTAAATTACTTAATTTTTTTTTTAACTTCATTCTTTGTTGGGCTGAAAACTTTTCAGCACCTCTTGTGTATAATTGTGTGGTAGAAAGAAATCTAGTGAAATGAAATTTTATTTAAAAAAAAAAAAAATAAATTTTTTTTAGTTTTCCTGATAATCAAGTTAAATGATTCACTTACTTTTTGAATTCACTGAACAGATGAGGCCTAGTGGATAAAAAAACACTGATTCCAGCTATAATATAAATTCTTGTTCTTCAAAAATTATTTCAATCCCTGGTTTACAGTGTGAGAGTATGCTAGCTGGATGATGTAGGAAAGACATAAGCCAAGCAAAGAATAAAATCATTCAGGGGTGAAATAAAGGTTTATTCTCAACATTCCCTGAAGATTACTGAATTTGGTGCACCTAAGAAAAGCTAAGGTTATAATAAAAAAAACAATGCAGATGAATATATGAAAGCTTTTAAAACAAAGAATAATTCATTGTATAAGACGGCATAAAATCTATGCAAAAAGAGGAACAATTACAAGACTTTGAAAATATACCTCCATAATATGATTCTAGTAATGATGCCTTCTTCCCCCCCCACCTTACCTCCTAATAGGGATCCAATTACACACCCTCTCCCTTTCTGTCTCCAAATAAACAGTACACCAATACAGTTTGAAAAAATCCTGCAAATTTTAAAATTAAAATTTGTAGGTGAAAATTTACTAAAGGTATCTTAATTCCAATTGTAAAGAAAAGTTGCTCTGTTTATTGAAAATAAACATTGAGCACTCTTTTGTGAGTCAGTTTTAACATATTTCAAATTCTATGTTGTTAATAGGAATTGCCTGGATTATACCAACGGATTACTATATACATAGTTATATATAACTATTTCCTTTTAAGGAAACATTCAGTATTTATTGACTGGGCAGCCAGTGCTATTTCAGTCAAAATTTATAAAATCTTTCTCTTAAAACAATTTTCAGGAAAGTAGTTTTCTCAAATTCATTAACTGTTATCACTCTTTCCATTATTGACAGGGGCTCATTTTCTAACCTTTTGTTCAAAGTAGTGTGGAATGTTAACATCCTGATTGTCATTTCCTCTTAGTTATATGTGATTCCATTTTAGTTAATGTTGCTGTTGAAAGTCCTCAAGTGATGTGGTTTCTATTATTTGGTAGACTTATTTGTGGTTCTGTAAGGCTTGAAGAAGTATTGTCCTCACCAATATCTTTATGCTTCATTTGCTTGAAACTATTTTTAACCATTGATCTGAGAAAGTGGCTATATATAGCTGACAGTTTTGATTCTGAACAAGATCTGTGTTATGCAAGACATCCATATGAAAATCTTGATCTTACAAGGCTGTTTAAGAACATAACTAGAGTTAGGTTAATGTTTTGGTTTTGTATCAATTTGCAATGTTTGGTAAAACTACCTCTAGTGTAGCCTATTCTATGTTCAATTATCTCCTATACTAAATTTGTTATAATTGATCCAGACAGGTATTTTAAATGTTTAGAATTTAATAATTCCAAATCCTGAATTTTCATGCTAGATTCTAGGTACATTCCACCACTTCTAGGTACATTCCACCACTTCTTTCATTCAAAATCTTTCATATATATATATATATATATATATATATATAAGCAACATGGCCCGGCGTAAATTGGAGTAAAGTGCCATGCAGATTTAAATTTTCCCCACTTGTAATGAATGCAGCTACCGTTTTTTTTTTTTTTTTTTTTTTTGCATGCTAGTTAACATTCGTGTCAGTCAGCTGTTGGCTCTCATGCTGGCCAATAGAATCTTCCTGCCTATTCGTGGAAACCAGCTATAGGCTCTCACTCTGGCCAGTAGAAAATGGCCAAACTACATGAGAACTGCCGTAGAAGCATGAAAAAATCGATTATTTCCACTATCGATGGGAGTTGGGAAATACAAAGTCAGTCTTGGCCTTCCCGCTAACTTGGTGCATGTGAATTTTGGTGCAAATCTGGAGAAAATTGCGGCCATGCATTCGTTACACACACACACATATCCTGTCTTTTATATATATATATATATATATATATATATATATATATTGTATTGAGCACTTTTTTATTATTTTAGCTGTTGGTAGGAAGAGCTTTACCTTTGATGCTATTTTCAGTACCCTAATTATTTTATTAGTTGCTTTTGTCAGTACCCTAATTATTTTATATTCAATGTTTTTTTTTGGTGGGGGGGTAAGCATTTCACTCCAAGCAAGTCAGAAGTGCCATTATCACACAGGGGGTTATGGAGAGTGAAAACGAGAGAAAAGAGTGGGTGTAGGGGGGGATTGAAGAAAGGAAAAAAGAACAGGTATCAACGCAACAGAACATGGTGACTGAGGTTGCATTTAGGTTTTGGATGATTGTAGTTATCAGGGAAGCAAGTGAGAGGAATGGAGTTCCAATTTGGAGAAGTGCGAGGAAAGAAACTATTTCAACAGTAAAAAGTTGGGACCTAGATGCCAATCTAGTAGTACACTTAAATTTATGTAGTCAGGGCATCAGGGAAAAAATGCCATGAAAATATCTGTAGAAAAGACAGAGGGAAGCCACATCACGTCTGTGAGAAAGCAGCTGAAGTCAAGAAGCTAATTCAGTACCAATTAAATTACAGATCCTACTTTAGATTTTTTTTGAGAATATTGCAGTAAGGGAAGGTAGGGGAAAATTTTATGGATAAAACTTAACTGCGCAACCAGTAATAAAAATCACAGAAATGCAATCTTCTGTTATTCATTTAAACATCGTCATTTAATAGTAATAAAATATATATATATATATATATATATATATATATATATATATATATATATATATATATATATATATATAAAAATATATTTAAAGTAATAATAATAGTAATAAAAAGTAATAGATACACACATATACATATATAAACTTACATAGTTATAAACCTAATATATATTTTTTCAGTGTCTGATGCAAAATGTCTATTTTAAGACTATATAAACTTATATTTATGATGACATTTAAGTATAATTTCATTTCTCTGGTTCAATAACTGGCTTGTATTTTTGTACTTAATTATTTTAATTTTCTCTTCCAGGCATAGTTTGCATCTGTTTTTTATATATATATATATATATATATATATATATATATATATATATATGAATTAAGATCAAATATAGATAGGAATGGAAGAGGATGATAGGATAAGGGACAAATAGGAAATCTTTATAAATCTGACATGCTTTGCTTTTATTAACACTTGAGATGTGGAGGTTTATTTGCCATTTGGCAATATCTTTTTGTTGATGACTAAAAATTAACTTCCATATTTTGACTGTACACATGGGTTTCATTTGGACACCATGAGTATTTAAAGTAGTTTCTGGTTATTATTTTTAGTTAGGACTTATGTTTGTTTCATTTGTTTTACTTTTTGTGTATCGTTCTCTGAAAAAAAACGCTGAGTCACCGGAAGTTAACAGCATTCGGACGTTTGAGTAGCCAAGCAGTAACTTCCGGCCGGGTGCGATACACTTACCCATGCTTTCAAATTGATTTAATGCAAAAACAATTGTTTTCCCAATTTTTGGTGCTGTCAGAACCACTGCCGGGTAATTTTACATAGTCCTGTGAAGTTTTGTTGAAATCGGTTGAAAAATGTAGGAAATATGATCCCATATATAATCAAACACACACACAATCTGCGTTTTATAATAAGAGATATATATATTAACCAATCATCCGCCTTTTAGGTGGGAGTGTTGCCTTCAGTAAGGATATATATATGATTCTCAAAAAATATATCAATGAATTGTTTGTCTTCACATATATATGTCTAACACAAAGTCACAATAGTGGGGCTACCAGTGAGGAACAAACTCAACATTAAAAAAAGGTCTAAGATTCATTTCATTTCTACAAGTACTTTGTTAGATTCCTGACATAAGAATAAATCAAAATTTAGGTACATTTTTATGAAAATTTGAAAGGTTTGAAACTAACTCTAAAGAAGATATGATTTTTACAATCTGGAAAATCTTAAGTTTTATATAATTTGATTCACATTGAAGGAGATGGTGAAAACTAAGTGTTAAAAAAAAGTTTTTCATGGCAAAATTACTTGAAATTTTGAGTAGCACTATCGAATGCAGGGAGAGGTGGATTCTTGCCTATATCAGTGTGTTAGTTACAATCTCCAAGAATTACTGCTTCAAACATAACCTCCCCAAATTTATAAATAAATCCTACAAATACATTCTGGGATTTCTTAATCAATAAAAATGGACAATTCTTGGTTTCATCTACCACATTTTTTGTTACTTCTTGCCCAGACGTCAGAACAACTGTATCCCTTTTGCAAGTGAACAGTTCTTACTTTGTGAACTTTTACTTTAATATTGTACTTTTTGACCTGCATTTTTATCTCTCTCATATATATATATATATATATATATATATATATATATATATATATATATATATATATATAGAGAGACTATTGATAATTTTGTTATTTATGCTTACCTATGGCCAATTAGTCCGCACAGGTGCCAAATGAACACTAGCAACTTCAGCCAGAATTCTGAATGGATTCCATCATTTTCCATGCTAACTCTTCCCCTACCTCACACATCCCAAATAATTCTCACCCACAGGAAAATGAGAATTTATTTAGTTTAATCTGCAATAAGGTCCCACATGTGATGCCTTAACTGAAGGCCAAACTTACTTATTTCCTACCCCTTTGCAAGTTACCAGTTATTGAATGGAATTAATAAGTAATGCTACCTATAGTTTACCATACACCATTTTTATATTCAGATTTAAGAATACTTTATTTGTATCATATTCAGAGTAATTTGTTTACTGTGATCATTTTGGACAGCAGGCTATTTTTGGTATTATTAAGCAGAGAATATGAAAAATGTAATCGTTTATATTCCTTGTTATAAACAAGGTACATCATGAAAAATTAATACAAATTTATTGGCCTGAAATAATTTTTAAAATTCATTCTAAAGTCTTTGGACTGCCTGATTTTGATAACATTACCCATGATTCTAATAAATAATTTCCTCTGTATAACAAATGTTGAGTCATTTGTGTAAATATAAACTTATATCTTTTTATTTTATTAAATGGGATTTTTATCTTGGAACCATGAGTATTTTTTTTTTTTTTTTTGGTGGGGGAGGGAATGTAGCTGAAGGAAGAATGCGCTCAAATACATTTTCTCCTCTTTGGAAAGCTAATGTTTTATCTGTTTGAATGAAGTAGCAAGTGATGGTAGGTGGGTAGGATTTGACTCTAAAGGGACAGCAGATGATGTCTAGCAGGTGTTTTTTTTTTTTGGCTAGTCTTATCTAAAAGTTTCTGATTTGCAATGCTTGGATTACAGATCATATCTGAAAGCAAAGAATGGTTTCTATTAAATTCTTTGACTATTAATGATGTATGATTTTTAGAAAAGTTTTGGGGTGGTGATTTCTCAGAAGTTTAAATGTTTACTTCCTCTAGAAATAAGCTACAAATTGTCCAATGGGTCAGCTTACTATACGGTAAATACGAAATTTAAAATGTATACATTTTCTACATAATTGATTTTCTTAGTTTACCATTAACCTTCCTTGGGTGTTTGTCACATGCAGTAACTCTCCAGGAATGCTAAATAAAACCTTTCATTTGATTCAATAGGGTTATCTTGTTAAGTATCTCTGTTTAGGATAATGATTAGTTGGTTCTGACTATAGAATAGTGAATTAATCTTTACTGGGTAGCCTATATTTGTGTCCTTGTGCCAATTAAGCATAGTAAATGATATTTAGGGTTAACAAGATATTGCAGTTAGTCTTTCTTTTTTTCTTGCTGTCTCTTGTTTTATTTATTTTTTATTTTCCTTATGACAATTATTTTTCTTTTTCTCTTCAGCAATAATTTCCCCTTAATTGCTTTTGTTTGAATTGAGTTTACTTTTCTGCTCCTCATTTCTTGTTTTCAAAACCTCAGCACCTGAATGGACAGTTTCTAAGAAATGGGTGACAAGATAAAGAAGCTTCTCACCCTTTGTATTTATCCTGAATCCTCTCTCTTGCATCTCATCTACTCTACACCATCCCCTACCCTCTGCATTTCAGTCCTTGTAATGTATTGTTCATGATTGTCCAGGCAACAATATCAACCACTTATTTGGATTCTATTAAATCAATTGAAATTTTTGGTTTGGCTACTTTCCTTTTTCTATATAAAAGTCTGTTTTGTGTAAAAAGAACTACCTCTTGGCTGAGATTCTGCACTCAAGAAAACTTTATAAGATTGAACACATCCAACTAAAAACCTATTCTTAGCTGTCATTATACAGAGATCTGTTATGTCAATAACTTTTGCTTGAATTTCTGACCACTGACAATAAAATTTAGTCAAATTCTTTTTCACAAAGGACAGAATTGTATTCTTTATATAATGAAACAATTACCAAAGCCAAGTAGAATTTTAGTGTCTTGAAATGTATGTTTTATATTTGTTTAAGTATTACTTAGAAACTGGGATTATTAAATGATTTTTTTTTTTTTTTTTTTTTAAATAATCACTCTCTAAGACATGTCTGTCTCATATGAAAAAAATCGCTGAAATAAGAGAATTACTTCACTACACAACTTTGGCAATAACTTGACTTGTTATTGCATATAAACAAGGAAAAAAAATGATAGATGATCCCCAAAGTGACGTAGAATTACTTTGAATCCTTATAGAATCTGAAGTCTGATTTTTGTAGCAAGTCTAAGATCAGAACATATGATCAATTCCCTACTGTCAGTTAAGTGGAAGCTGACTAAGAAACCTTAAGAAGAAAAGAACTAAGAAATGTAAGGGAGAGGAGAATGGGGAGGAGGAAGAGGGTGTGAAATTCATGTGTTAAGTTGACTAATAAAAGAACAGTACAAATTCAGAATTGAATGTTGACAAGAGTACATGTATCAAATTGGTAGTAGATAAGATTCATGTAGGTAATAGATGATATAACACACCAAATCTGTATTTGCTTACACAGAAAGATAAACTGATGATTGATATAAAAATGAAGGATACTGATTGACTTTGAGGAGTTAAGTGATATACAGCTAATTCAACAAGAAGTCAATATTTGAATTAAAGTCGGTAGAGTCCTCTGATAAAAAACAGATTGACTGGAAATAAAACAATGTTTGAAAGTCAAACTGTCAAAGTAATTGGTCAGATGTCACACAGTTGCTGGTTGTTAAATTATCAGATATTACCTAAGTCCCCCTTGAAATAAAATTGGTGTGAATTTGTCAAAAACATTCATTAACCATGGAGATGGACTGGGCTGATGTCAGGATGGAAAACTCTGTAGAAATTAACCAATGTTACGAAACAAGATTTTTGTTGTTAGGATAGTTGATTACAAGGCTTAACCAATGTTATGACAGAAGATGGTTGTCGCCAGGACAAATAGCTGACAGCAGCTTCCTACGAAACATAGCATTCGATAGGTTTTAAAATAGGAATGCGTGTAATGCACATGACCCTGCAGGAGTAGAAGGCTGTGTGGCCATTGGCTAGATTTAGTCTGGGTAGACATGACAAAAATGGTCTCAAAAACTTACTATAAGGATTATGACACTAGCGTCCAGATGGCAAACAAGAAAAGAAAAAAAAGTGGCCTATAACTTAATACAGACCCCCATGTTCAAGTATCCTGGTCACAGTATAGACCATTCCTCCTTCTTCCCCTAGGCAGCAAAAGATCACAGATCTAATTGTAAGAGGGTTGTTGCAACAAATGCAAAGTTTCATAATTTCTTTATAGTTAATAATTAAATATGAGTTGATAGGATTTACTAACAACATTATGTATTATTCAAAAGGAGTATTTAGATTGTACCTCAATCAAACATCTAAGGAAAAATGTAGTTGATCATTAAATCTAACTGGGAATTCAAATTGTTTATAGTATTTAAATAGAAAGAAAATCTGATTCATTTAGGTGTTAGTAGTTCCAGTAATTACCTGATGATGGATGTGGGAATTACTAAGTATTTAAATATCTGAGACTGAATAAAAATTGCAGTTAATCAATGAACTCATTTAGTATATATTGATTTACAGGTTTTCTAGTGATTTTCATGTATGTATTTTATCAAATTTTATTGAGTCCAAAACAGAAAGCAAGAATCTTTATATACTTTAGATGAAAAAAAAAAAATATATAACACTAAGTTGTTTTTAAATAATTAAATACAAACCATTAACATTTTTCTGACAACCCTAATCTTCATTGTTCTTTGAGATGAGTTCTTAATATTCAATTAACATTTTGAACAGTTCTGTTTTTATCTTGGACAAGAATGATGAGGATAGTTAAAACATTCACTAACTACTAACAACTCATGTGAATGTCTAATGCCAAAATAAAATATAAAAAGAATCTAAAATATTAAGTATTTCAGGTTATCTTAATCTTGGGCAAATGTTTTGTGTAAACAAGATTTTAAAGGATGCTAATTCATTTGAACATTCATGAAAATTAAGATTTTTCATACTTTTCAATTTTTCACCTTCAATAAAGTTCTACTTTATTGTTGGTTTTGAATACAGTACAATATTTTATTTGAAATTTTGAAGAAAAGCCAATCTTGCAATCATATTTTAGCAAATACTGTACTGAAAATAACTGAATTTGCTAGATATTGTATTTATTACCTTGTAAACTCCTTTCATCAATTAAAATTAATTCTAAAACCTGCAGGTTGCGTAGTGAAGTCTATTTTGATATGAGATTTACCAGTCCTGTTAGGACAAGTTTTCCAATGCGTCTTCTTTGAATAACTTGACCCCTATGCCACTGGAACCACTTGTTCTCTCATGCAATGAACTTTAATTACATAAGTGTACGACGACAAAAGAAGTAGTTAAGCAGCTTTATTTTTGGCTTTCTTCTCTTAAGAAATGGAAACTGACATCTGCAATGAAGAAAAACAAGATTTAATCATCTGATGAGCAGCAGGACAAGAGAAAGTTTCTTATCCTAACTGAGATGTTGTTTCTCAGCTGCCTACTCAGAAATTCTCATGATTTAGACCTGCAATTAGCCATGACACATGAGCTTTTGGCTTGTCATTATAGAAATCTGTCATTTTACATTGTGTACCAATGTTCATATCTTATGGTTGTTGCATTAGGCACCCAAACTATGACAGAAGGCTACAATATTCAAAAGGACATATAATCATGTCTAATGCAATCTCTTTGAAATTTCTAAAGACTTCATTTAAAATGTAGTATTGTTTTAAGATTTTTTTTCTAATCTGTTTAACATTTTTGTTCTAATAATTTAATGTTTAAGATGGATTTGCATAAAAGTCAATATCTATAACTTGTGTATAATGAAACTGATGTCACATGAAGAAAATTTTATTTTGGGCAGCTTTTTCCATTTATCTTTGTTTTAAAATCTGTTGATGAATCAAAAGTTTTTAATTATTCTCTACATTTAGTTATACATTTCATAGATAATGAATCACTTTAACAAATTATTCCAGCAATAATACAAACATGGAAAGATTTGAATAAATGTAATGTTCCTAAGTCTTGCTATATTTTTAATATATAATTGCTAAAAATAGTTTGGGATTGAAATGCCATTGAATGATTGCTACATTCAATTTTTTTTTTTTTTTTTTTTTTTTTTTTTACAGTGATGAATTCTTGAATATTTCTTAAAAAAGGTGGTGTTAACCAGTTTAAACGAGCACAAAAACAGCAAATTTTTGTGCTATTGATATCTACTTATTTTATTCAGGTACAAGGCTACAGTTATATCCAGTGAAGTTTGAACTTATTACACAAGTGATTTGAACTTTGAAACTAAGCTTGCTAATTATTCTATTATGGTAGTTACTGCTTGTCATTGTCTGTCACAAGATCATAATCTAGAAAGAATTGAACTTACAACATTAGCAAACTAACTACACTACAGTAATTAACCAATATATTTGCACATTTTGTTCGGCTGATGTTTTTAACTCTTTTTCTCTCTCTCTCTGTTTGCAAAAGTCAAAATTATGAATTCCCTTAAGTATTTTTTGAAAGAAGAATTCTCATAGAAAAGCAATTAATAATTGTTCTACAGAAATGATGTAATTGTCAGTATATCACAATATATGATTCTATACTTGTATTTGCTTTCTTTTTCTTTTAATCTTCTTCAGTTATCTGCCTGTATATTTACTATTTAATAACTGACAGTTTTCAATATTCTTGAGTCACATGTGAATGTTTAAATCATTTTTGAAAAAGGACTATATTTTGGATGATGATTTTAAGTACATGTTTATCATGACTAATCTGGGATCTGTAAGGTGCTGGATAAGTGATTTTGTCAGGTTATGTTCGAATACTTATCCCAACAGCTAACCACTTCATCCTACCTTTTTAAATATGCTGTAAATCAATACATTACCTTTTTAATAAAGGAAAAAAATGAAAATCAAGTGAAATTTAAATGAAACATTGGTAAAATAAAGGGCAATGGTAATTCTGTTCAGTTAAATAAGAAAGTTTGTCAGTGTTCTTATCTGTTTTGGACAACATATAGTGTTTACACCTCACATCCCAAGAGGCACTTTCTGTATACATTGACTGGTGTTAAATATCAGCAGGTTATAATAAAAATAAACAAAGTAGACAAAGCAGCCTTACTAGTGTTTAAAAGTGCCAAAATATAGCGGATACAACAGCTAGCACCACCAAACAGTAGTGGCAAGGTTGGAAAATCTGAAATTTCTCTTGAGGACATTTTGGTCATAGTTCACTGAGTGACCAACCTGGATCTGATATATTATGAAATGGGCAATTTATAGTTTAGATTGCTAAATGAAAGTGAGAAAATTTTGCTTCAGAAAATTTTAAAAATCAAACATTATCTTCTGTTTTATAATCTTATAAGAATTTTGTTCTAAAGTTAGAGACTCTGTGATCAAAGATGTAAATATCACTACTGATCATTACACCAGAAAGGGGGTTGCAAAAAGGAGAGAAACCTTAAAGGAACTCACACTGTTCTACTCTTCCAGTGTGTATATAATCTGTGTATAAATATTACACTAATGATTGTAGGCCTTTTCTCAAATATCTATGCACTTTGAAATATTTGCATTTTAAACCGTACATTTTCACAAGTTATTTTTTTTTCTCAGAGAATAAGGTACTGAAAACTTCTCAGCTCAATCCACTATGCAAAATCTGACAAAAATTTATTTGTTGCAGCTAAGAACTGTTCAGCACCCCCATTGCATTTATTTTACTTACTAGTATAATAACCATAAAAAAATAAGATTATTTATATATGAATCAATATTTCTGCTTAGGAGCAGAGTACCTGTGTGCTTTGCATAGAATATATAATCTCATCTCCAGGTATGATGAGAACGAATAGAGTACACTTCCAGTGTTCGTAACATTTAATTTAGAAGAGGGCAGGATACATAATGCTGTAATATTTCAGTTAAACTTTGCAATTTGACTTTTTCCTTCTATAGTTGAACAGTGTTGCACCATATATAGCTCATCTTTCTATGATTAATTTGGGTTTAATTTAGTTCTGTATTGATTTCCTGGTAGTATTAACATCTTATACAGATGTATTGATATTTACTTAGTATTTTTTACTTTTTACATTGATTGGTTGATATTAACATCTTATATGGATGATATTTATTTAACGGTTGCATATTATTTACCAAATAATTCTATATATTTAGATTATTTACTAGTTTCTTAAAGAGGCCTCTTATCAACTACAAAAAAATTTAAGTAGGAAATCCACAAAGCTTATAACTAGTTGGGCATTCGGTTAAATAACCTCTCTACCCTCCCCCCCCCCGCTTTTATTTCTTATGAACGTTAACTGTTTAGCATGTGTACATTTATTGTAACCATTTGTATCAGTCTTTAAGTTAATGTATGGCTGCTGTTAGATGTCAAATCTTGGCCATGACACATTTTCTAAGATAATAATTTCTAATTTTTTCCTTTTTCACTTTGAATTTAACATAAGTCATATTTGAATGGTTGATCAGGGTAAAGCTCTCAAGCCTTTAATTTTTTTTTTTTTTTTTTTTTTCAAAAACTGAGGATGGATTTTGCTTTTGAAACCAAATTGTTCACTCGCCAGTAATTTACAATTGCCTCAGGAGATGCATCGTTATGTGTTGAAACACTACTGCAATTGTGTAACAATTCTTACATGTTTTTGTTGTAATTTTCTGAAATAAATATATATACATCTCCCAAAAAACATGATACCCAAGGTTTAAAATTAATTTTTAAATTAAAAATCTTTCTTAAAGCTTCTATTTTAATTTCAAGTTAATAGATTAAATTTAATATTTCCAATTACTTTGCTGTATTACTAAACTAATTTAAATTGACTGGAAGGATTTTTTTTTTCTAAATCATTAAAAATTGCTGATTTTCTTCATATGTGAGCAGAATGTAATTCTCTTTATTTAAAAAAAAAATCTTTCAAAATTAAAATATACTTTTCTGAAACTTTATTTGAGGAATATCAGATGATTTAAAGTATATTCTGATTTGAAACAAATATTACTTTTAATTTAAAATATCACCGAAATGTAGTTGCTTTGATTAGATGTTGACAATAAGGTTATCTAATTTATGTCTTCTAGTGACATGTCTGTAAAAGTTGCTTGAGGAATTAATGCTTTTTATGTAATTTTTAACTACCCAGTAATGTTGAAAATTTATGAAAATGTTCTGTAATCTAATGTTTTATTGAATTTTAGGTACTTCAACTTTAAATTTATTATAGTTATTGCTCTTTTCTGATAATGGACATTTGTATTTACAAAGATCGTCACATTTATAGACACACCAAAAAAAAATTCAAAATTCTTTTTAAAGTACTGGTTGTCACAGAATTGTAAGATTTCCATTTATGATTAGTAAATATAGTTTTACTTAATAGCAGTATCACTTAACCAGTACAAGTTAATACAGAATTTTAAAAGATTTAAAATTTTATAAATTATTCTACATTTTTAAAAATGAAAACAATTCTTGTAAAAATTCATTATTTATCAACAATTTTTTTTTCTTAAGGCAATAGTGTCCATAATATATCTTATTCAAAATAGCAATTAGAAGCTTTTCTAATTTAATGTCTTACTTTTATTGCATTTTCTATCTTATAATTCAGGGCAGATTTTCAGTAACTGGGTCTCCTCTTTTACAAAAAAAAAAATGATTTAAATTCTCCAAGGATTTCTGTATATAATATAAACATTAAGCAATACAAAAATGAATTTCTTGAAATTTCATAAAATTAAATTGGTGTGTGGGATGTAACAGATGTGAAAAAAAAAATGTTTTTTTACCAAGATTTTCTAAAAAGAAACATTTCTAAAATAATTTAATTCACTTGTGAAAGTTTCAATAAAATCTGACAATTATTTGATTTTTGCAAAAATTTCTATATTGTGTTTTTCACCACAAAAAAAAGACACTAAAATTTTCTATACTAATTTATGGTCCCTCTCCTGATGGAAGAAGGTAAGATTTTAACCAAAATTTTGAACCTTCTAAAAAGGATAAAAGAAAAATATAATTTAATAATCAGAAATAAAAAAAATTTAGGAGGATTTGAGATAATTATAATTAATTCGAGTCTAGAAGAAACCTCAACAGAATGCAGAAAGCACTGGACGGCTGTTTCATCCTATATTTGGGACTCATCAGCAGTGCGCATCCACTACTGAGAATTGAAACCTGGACAGTTAAGTTATCAGGCAAACTAGTCTCATTCTGGATTCTCCCAACCATCTGTGAATGCGATGTGAACTAATTTTAATGTGAAAAAATACACTTCTACCAACAGGGTCCTCTTCTTGTTACCCTTTTTGATGTAAACTAAATTCGTATTCGTTTTAATTACCCAAATGTTCTTTTATGATGAAGTTCACCAACATGAAATTTGAATTTAAATACTTTTAATTCAATTTTAAAATTAGATAAATTGCAGTAAATTTTTTTAATGTCCTTTTAACAAAATTAACATGTTTAATGAAATAATATATTAGGACCTTGAATGAGTTCTTGCTGATTTTTCATGAAAATTGTTTTATTTACAAAAATTAGTAAGAAACATGTCACTGAAAGTATTGTCTATCATTAACCACTACTTTTACCCATCTTTATGGTAGAATTTGAATTCCACATCAGAAAAGAACGACACGTATTTTGAGGCTAACTATGTGTCAACCCATTTTTTTCGCATCTTCATAAGAATGAAAGTGCTGCTCAGCCAAGCCATGTGTCATCAGTCATAACAAGTGATAATCGGTTGGGGTAATGTCTGGTGAATGCAGTGAGTAGGGTAGGACTTCCTATTTAAGCATTTCCAAGTAGGTTTTCACAGATTTTGCAACATGTGGCCTAGCGTTGTCATGTTGCAAAATCACTTTATGTCTCTGCTTGTATAGCAGTCATTTTTTTTTCTTCAATGCTTGGCTGAAATGCATCAGTTGTAGTCAATAACAATCTCCCACGATGGTTTTGGTTGGTTTGAGCCACTCATAATAAACTACACCCATCTGCTCCCACCAAATGCAAAGCAGAAACTTCGAACCATGGATATTCAGCTTTGCCACCAATGTTGATGCATGGCCAGGCTTACCCCACTATCTTCTACACTTAGGGTTATAGTAGCATATCCACTTTT
>CAHIKZ030005042.1:622500-1005000 GCA_903632075.3 Acanthosepion pharaonis | reverse complement strand
CAGATATGTATATATAGGAAAAAATAATGTAGAGTGTAACCTGGATATAAGAGATTTTCTCTGGTCCCAAATTAGAGCCTGTGTTACCTAAACAAAATAGACCAGACCCGAATATAAGAGAAACCCAGATATAAGAGACTTCTTCTCCAGTCCCGACAACTCTCTTATATCCGGGTTACACTGTACCACATTTAGTATTTGCTATTTTAGGCACATCTGTTAGGGTCTTAGAACATATCCCTTACAAATAAGTTTTTTTCTTTTTTAGCAGAATAAAATACAGTTAAAACAATTTAATGAACAAGGATTTATCTAACAAATTTTGCAAATTTTAAAATAAAGCACTTAAGTCCATATTATGACAGTACAGTAATTTTTTAAAAATTTTATAATCTTTTCTAGATTTTTAAGAATTTTTAATATTTGTTTGAATTTCTGGGGTGAGGAGTTAACATTATGACTATTGCCCTTATCTTTGTTGTTGTTATGACTTTTTTGGACATTGTATGCTCTTGTCTTTCTTCACATGCTTGTTGATCCAAATAAGAGAACACAGTGGCTAAAATGCTGTGCTGATAAAGATGAAAACAATGATCCAAATGTAAATAATAATTTTAAATTAATTATTAAATATTTTTAGTTCATAAATTAAGCAAGTACTCTTCATTTTTCCTACTCCCAGCACTATACAATTCTGACCCATATTTATACCTTGCTTGTTTTACATAACACACTTCTCTTTTGTTAAATGTAATATTCATAATAGTTTAGTAAATTTGCCAGATATATTTTTTGTTTAAATGATTATCTTCAGTGTACTAGTATTATAAAAAGAAGAGTAAGTACTAAATTCTTTGATTTCAGTAAGTAGTTGACCCAAAGAATGCATTACTAATACATCAAATAAGTTGGCACAAATGTTTTGTACTTGTAAAATCAGCTTAGAAGAAAACAACATTTTCTCCTGTGAATTTTCTCATAGACTTGGCGCCTAGAATGAAATTCTTTTTGTTCAAATGTCAAATCACATCTTATAATTGTGCTGACAGTAAAATAATTCCTAATCAACATGGTAAGAGCAGGATTCAAGTGTTTTATCATTTTCAAAATGTCTTCTAAAAGCAAATGCTCTTTGCCAACATTTCAAATCAAAGATTTAAGCCAATACCAATGATGTAACCTTAGTCATATTCTATACTACTGAACCACACTTGCTCTAACTTAATACTTCTATTACTGAGGATTATTTACTGAACTTGGTACAAGATTACAAGTATAAGAGCACTCAGTGGCAATTGAACTCACTTCAATAGTAATGGTTTGTAAGATCATTTTGCTGATCAGTGTTTTAGGACATGCATTCAGGAATCATGCTTTATCTGACATAAGACCATAAATGTGAGCCACAAGTATTCCTACTCAGTTTGATCAGAGAAAATTGGAAAACAAACTTCCATTTAGATTTTTAAAGACTCTCAGGAAACCACTTTGAATTAAGGAATTGAATTTAATAAAACATTTAAAAAAAAAACTAAATCAAGGTGAATCTGGCAGGTAGAATAAAAACTTAGAAGTTTCTGTATTTTAGTTGGTACTTTTCACATTTGGACATTATTTCAAATATCCTTTCCATTTAATTTATAGTGACATTGATAATTAGTCACATTTAATATAGTAGAAAAAAAATTCCAGTAATTATAGTAAAATTTAAAACTGCAATTTATTTACAAAAACTTTGTAAAGGTATGATTTTCTTTGGACATATCGTTCTATAATAGTCATCGTATGTGAAATGATTATAGAAATAGATGTGTGTCTGAAACGGAAGTTAATATATTTTAATAATTTCATTACTCACAGTTTACAGGAGAAAAGGAAGTAAAAGTGACTTTATGAACCTTGTAGGCAATGAGTCTTTTGATCTCTAGCTGCTTTATCACTTCTTGGGACAAAACAAGTCACTTGGCATAGTTGTGAAAATAAGCTGACATTTTTTACTTCGTTGCAAAGTTGTATATTCTTTTTATATTTGATTGCTTTGCTTCTACACCTGCAAATTTCTGATCTATTTGATTTGATTTTTTACTGAGCATATTGAATTTTGCATATATATATATAATATCAGACATTTTTTTTTAGTAGATACCTGTATTTGAGCATATGCTTCGTTTTATTTTAAACAGTATTATTTCACTAATTGGTCTGCATACTTATTAAAAAAATGTTCCCTCAAGCAAGATTCAAACCTATGTGCCTCTTTGTAGCTCATTAGATCAGACAGTTTCTCCTGCAAAGAGCTTCACTTGATTCTGTTTGCCTTTAAAGCACACTCATTCATTCAGAATTTCTCAAAATGGCATATCTACTCAGTTTCATATCTGAAATGCAAACAATTGATGGATTTTTTTAACCAACATTTTTATTACTTCAAATGTATTGTGTGGCTTTTTGAACTGTCTCTGAAATCTTACTGAGCTAGCCTCTCTTAAATTTTGCTGTATTTTACTATGATTCCCCAAGTAACTTTTGTCTTGTTCATGTCCGTATAAAAGCTTGTAATTGTTTGAAAGAGTAAGAACTCTTTCTCTCTCCACCTATTTAGTGAAGGAACCTCTTGGAGTCTTGCATAATACAAGCAGATTTATATCTGCCAAAGTTTTGTTAATGAATATTCGAATTTACTTTCAGGCAGACAAACAAAATAATTAACTATAAGATGCCAAAACTAACATTAATATACAATTTGACTGGACAGTTTGAACCTATGAATAATTGGTCTCTATCAATATTCATATCTACAACAGTGTGCTGAAAAGTTTTTGGCCCAAGCCACATCTTAATAATTATTTACTTTTTATTTTGGAGGGGATTAATATTAATAAAAAGTAAACAAACATAAGAATTTAAGATATATTTAAACTTTTTTCATATCTATAGTAAATAAAAGCATAACTTAAAAAAAATTAAAACAACAAAATAAATCAAAAGAATATTAAATACAATTTGACAAAAAGTTTAATACTTACTTATTCAAATGTTCAAGTGTGTGTCTGGCTACAAAATAAATATACAGACACACCAACCATCAATGGGCTTCAGATGCAATGGACAAAATCTGCAGGCAAAATAAAAAAATAATCTGCAGGCAAAAAACTTCCAAATTGTCAGCAATGTATTTCTTAAATTGCAGGATTAGTGGAATGAGTTTTATTATCAAAGTAACTGCTTGGTGGTGGACCTTTCAATTGTAAACAGAAAGTATGATACATTAGCACATGTGTGAGAAAGTAATTGTAAGAAATCTATTATTTTTGTTATTTTTCTTAATATATCTATATTAAGTATATATTTATTTATGTCGTATATACATGTTTATAGTAATTACATTATGATCATTACTACTGGTAGTTACTAGTGGTTTTATAACTCAAAAATAATCCCTTCCCATCTATGGATGATTGGCTTCAACACTCCTATTTAGTCCTTTGATGACCACAAGTTTTCTATTTGGTTAATTTTTGGAGTCTTGAGGCCATTTTAACATTTTGAAAACTTTTGTGGCAAGGTTGGTAATAGTCAGCTCTACAGATTATAAAATCTTGCAGGAAAGCTATTTGATGTGACCTATACCACTTAAAAATATTTTTTTCTAAGAACTTACAATAATTCTCTGCATTTGAATCATCAACTTTGGAAATTACGAAAAAGTGAAATTATAAATAACATTCCATTCAGTAGTGAATAATTATAGTTTTATTTATCAAGTTAATGTAAAATTCTGTTTCTACTGTCAGCAGATTAATCCACTAAGTAGTGCTGCACACATATACAATTCATTTTATATATCTGGAGATCTCCTTGCTTGTCTTTACAGCCAAATTTGAATAGGTGTATTACAATTTGTAATATGGCTTCCCATATATTATGAAAAAATGATATGTATTATGATTAACTTATTTTTTGAGGAACATTTTGGTACCTTTTTATAATTTTGAGAAGTCATGATGTTGTATTATTCAACACATTGAAAGTTGTATTATTCAACACATTTTTTTTGTAAATGTTTTGGTCTAGACAAAATTTTCTCTATTTGGCTAAAGGCTGTAAAATGTCTGGTCTCTTATTTATAGAACTTATAATTATTTGCAAATAGCAA
The DNA here is from genome assembly GCA_903632075.3 of Acanthosepion pharaonis. Classification (NCBI taxonomy): domain Eukaryota; kingdom Metazoa; phylum Mollusca; class Cephalopoda; order Sepiida; family Sepiidae; genus Acanthosepion; species Acanthosepion pharaonis. The sequence goes on along the minus strand of CAHIKZ030005042.1, from coordinate 1,000,844 downwards.
GCAGTTAAATTTTATTTCTATACAGAAATATGCTTTTTAACAAAATAATGGTATCTGCATTCTATGCAGCAATAAGTAATTTTTTCATTCTTTTTTCCTTCCAATGTTGATATGATTCCCCTCTTTTCTAACAAGCATACAAAATTGAATTATATTGGGGTGAGCACAAACATGATTATTTATTGCTATAAAAACAAACATATTGAATAAAATGAGAGGTCAACATTAAAAGGAAGGGGTATAGTCACCACAAATGGCAACCCAAATGAAAAAAAGAGCAAAAAAAAAAAGCTAACCAGTCTCTCTCTCTCTGTCTAAAAAAAAAAAACAAAAAAAAACAGTGTGCATATGGCTAAAAAAGGATACAATGAGGATAGTATATTATGGATATCTTCTGTCTGAATTCCTGGGATGAGGAGTTATCACTATTTACATTTTAACTATTGTCCTCATTTTTGTTATCACAAGGTTTCAGCCATTGTGCCATCTGGTCTTCATCAGATAACAAGAGTCAAATATAAATAGATTTAATTATATATATATATATATATATATATATATATATATATATATATATATAACTTTATTGATCACTTTAAAACCAAGCAACTACTCTTTGCTTATGCAGAAAAGAATGTGTGCAAATTTAATAAATACAATCTAAAAAAAAATTTTAGGTGGTAATCTGAGTATGAACAGGTCAAAACAGAACATATCCTCCTGATAGGTCAGAGCACACTGCTGATTATTTACAGGTGTTCTTCTATCACAGATCCAGACATGTTCACACATTTATGCAAATTCTGAAATTGACCTTTATAAATGTTGGCTAGTACTCCTCTTCCAACAATTGAGTGGTTCTACCTATAGTGATTTTCCAAGCATAGCTTAGATGTGGCACAAGGCTGAAAGTAGGGGGCACCCAGTGAGGATCCAACTTGCTACTCAGTTGTAATTGTTTTAGCGAGACAAGCTTGCTAACCATTACACCGCCTCGAGGTACCCCAAAGTGGTTCTACCTATATAGTCAGTATCACACAATTAAAATGATAACAAAACTGATATTATTAATAGGCAGACCATCTTAAGCCTAATCATTGTTAGAAATTGCTTCATTCTTTTAAGTTAGAATATTGTAATAGTATTGTACTGACTTAATTTTCACTACAATTTACCTTTATACTGTAATAAACAAACATGCAGAAATTGTATGAAATAATATAAATTTAATGGAAGATTTATAAAAATGCTTTTAAGTACATCAATTTAATAAAGTAGAAAGACCTCTTTAAGAGTTGATTTGTATCTGAATTATTGTCAGCAAATGATTACTTTTAATAAAATTACATTCATCCAGGAGTTGTGTGTGTGTCCATAATTTCTCATATTGTAGAGACACCTTTTCCAGCCTCTCAAAAAAGAGAGCAGCTGGTAATTTTGTACAGTCCCTGCTCTCATCCTTCAAATAATAATATGAGCATCTGTGGATGTATTTGAGAAGTAGAAAGAAATGAAAGAAAAAGCCAACAGATATAATTTTAATGACGCTATTGAACAATTCTGTAGAGAGAAACTGATTGTGAATGAAAGTGAAGAATTAAACTTAAAAAAAAAAATCATTTCAATAAGAGGAAAAAAGTGATCAAATGAGATAAGATATTCTCTAGTACATAAACAATTAAAAAATTAATTTAAAAAAAAAAAATTTGTTTGTGATTTTTTTATTTTTTTAATGAAACTTGTGTCAATATACATTGGGTGCATGCAAAAGTTGTCAACTTTTCAATTGTGGATTTAGTATATATATTTTAAAAAAAAAATAATTTTCACACACACACACACACAGGTATTCTAATATGGAGTAAATGGATTTAGTGAGCCGAGTTCAAATTCCAGCTGAAGGAGTTTCTGTTCACTATACAACTCTGCTCTTAGTAAAGGTATGAATCTTTCTTATCCACCCACTAATTAGGGGCAAAATTGCTGGGCAGACCATGCTTTTTAGATTTCGTAGATAACTAGTCTAGAAGAATAACAGTGATTTTTAAGTTTAGATGTATATATTTACAAATGAATTCCACCTAAGATATCACTAATTATACAAGTAGCTTATGTGTGTGTGTATATATATATATATATATATATATACACACACACACACACACACACATATACTTGCATGTACATGTATATACATTTCTTTTTCAGGTGGTATAAATACAGTGCTCAATGTTATATAACAGCTATTAAGTATATATTAGTGAATATACATGATATCCAATGGTGATAACATGTCTTGCAGGTTTCATGCAAACCTGCAATCTTTAGGTTCTGAATACATTCTGTTAGACTGAGTGTTCTCATTGTGATAATTTAAAATTGTGTGTTAAGACCTGTTTATTTTATTGTAGCCTAAAATATAATTATTTATATCATTCTAAGTTCAAAAGACAAAGAATTAAATAAAAATTAAAACTTATTTTAAATGAAAATATTGAAATTAGAAATTAAGTAAACTTTTTTGCATAAAATACCATTGTAAAGTTAAAGTACTGTCTAATGACATAAACTAGTACTCACTGTGTTAATACAATAATAGGTCAAGACTATATATCTAATGTGTATAGAACCTAGACTTACACTTACCAATGGTGAAATTACATATACATTAATCGAGTATAGTAATATGGGATTATATATGTGTATAAAAAATGTTATTAATGATGGGTTCTATGAATATTAGGTGTTACATATCATATTAATATTTGTAAAATATATTTTAAATCTATTTTAATAGGGATCAATGTGTTTGAGTAGATGTTTGGTTTTATGGATACATATAGACAATTCGCTTCACATGTTAGGGTTATTTAAATGTTTTAACATAAGCTTCTCCAACAAACACAAGTTATATCTGTCTGCCTTTCCACTGTATGGTTTAGCTTTCATGATTATCTCTCAGTTAATGGTTAGGTTCTTTATAATTGTTTTTTACATACTTTGAAAGTGCTGTGCAGTTTTTGTATTTAATATTGTTCAGTGTCATTTTGTGGTGGTAAAAATCCATTTTCCAGTTGTTCTCTGTGGAACAAAAGTAATATTTAACATCATTGCCTGAATTGATCCTAGCTCTGTAGTTTATGCCTTCCGTCATGCACTGGCCATTTAATGGGCAGGTCACGTTTTTACAGCAGTTGCATTGACTTTTAGTAGGATTATTTAGTTTTTTGTTTGTGTGCTTGCTTAATACAATATTGTTAAGATATATAATTATCAGTGTTTTTTGTATGGCTATAACTTACCTTAATTTGTTGAAAATCTTTTTTAGTGTTGGAGAATGACCAAAGTGTTTGAATTAAATTTAGGAAAATTTTACCTACATTAGTTTGGACATTACTATTCTATGGTACATTGTTTTAGCTTACCTTTATCTTTGTTATTTCTTTCTACATACTCTAATTTCACTTTTATGGTAGTTGAATTTTCTATTGCCGTACCTGTGGATGTACGAATCCTTAGCGTATGGTTTATACAGGCCCTTGCTCTGGTCTAATGTAAAGTCTAGGAAATTGATCACTTTAGCGTTAGTATTGATGGTAATATTCAGTTTATGGTCCTTAAAATATTTAGTTAGGTCCTTTCTCATCCAGTTCAATTGTCTTGGTCTCAGTTTATGAAGGAGAATTATCCCATTGTCTCTGTATATACCGTTGTTTTTTATGTCAGATAAATCTGAGTCTCCATCCTTACAAGTTCACATGCTTCCACATAATCATGTGCTCCCATGGATATGCAAAAATCTGGGTTATTTTTCTTAGTCCATAGAGTTCCATCATGGGATAGTATCAGTTTCTGTGCCTGTCTTATTATATTTACTTCTTGGTTATAAATATGGCAGTAGTTCTTTGCTAAAGCAATAGCGACCATCAGTAGATCTTCTGTGATGGATGGGTAGAAGTCACAGATATCGAACTGTAAAAATGTGCAATCTTTCTTTTTTATATTACTGAACCATTCAATGGCTTTGGTTGTATTTCACCACTGGTTGATGCCTAAAGCCTTTTTAGCATACTTATGTGCTCTTTCCATAATGGTTTTGTTACGGTTTTTTGGGTATATAGGCGTATATAACTAGTGAGCGAGTCAGAATGACTTATTCCCCTTTATAGTCGACCAATGGTAGGTTGACCAATTAGAAGCCGCACAACACTGTATTCATCGTGTATAAAGGCGGCCATCTTTTTTCGGCTCTACCAGAAGGACCAAAGGTGACCAGGAGAAGGATGAACTACACTCTGCTGTGATATCCACTGCGAACCTTCACTACACGCGTTCCCACTGTCTCCAAATATTCACTGCGAACCTCTAGATTCAATACTCAAGGACGACCGTCATGGAAATGTCTAACATAGGTTATGAGCCCAGATCACGATTTAAAATGACGGATAAGAATCTGGATATGAATTATGGGAGACAAAGTTTTTAGGCTACCTAAGAATATGAAAACTCCATGACATCATCTTTTGCAAGTCGACCAGGAGGGGGGCATGATGATTTTATGAAGAAATGCCCGTTTTCAAGGGAGTTAATTCAATTCCTGGATGACTGGAGTTTGTCTTTAATAATGAGGGAGGCCAAGGACAATGGAAGCCGAGACCTACAAAATGTAAACGAATACTATTTATTAAAAGGTAAGCCTAAAATTATTGCTTCATATACTTGAACTAACCGCGAATCAGTAACCAATTATTTTAGCAGAGAATGTCACGAATGCTTTAAAATTGCAGGTGAGGACTATCTCGGATGGGCTACGAATAGCCATGGTCTTGAAGGGTTTGCCACCTTCATTCAAACCATTCACGACAGTTATAACTTAAAAAGACAACAAGTAACTGTCGCTGAGTTTAAAATTGCGTTACGTAATTATGAAGCAATATGATAATATGTACCCCCCAAAATCGAGGCAAAAAAAAAAAAATGTTTTCGTTGTGGTAATAATGTCGGCCATGTCCGTGCGGAAATGTCAATTTTGTACACGGAATGACTTTTTGGAAACAGAAAAAACAAACTCTTTAGAATGGACGTGCATGTGCCTTTTTTTTTTGTTTTGTTTGGATTGAGTACTGTGGCTAGTACTTGTGATTCGGTCAGTTCGGCTGCGACAAATCATGTATTTATGGTTGTTACAGAATTTATTAATTTTCACCCGAATTTTGAGCTCGACTGACATTTCATCGAGTTACTGGACGGCACCAGAGCTAATAATTTAGCCTCGGAGAGGTAGTGCCTGTACTTATCTGCGAAATACTAGAGGAAATATATAGAATGTTTATTTAAAAAAAAAAAGAAGGAAAAAAGGCTTTATATATTTTAAATTCAAGATATCCAGACAGAACTGGATTTGAAATACAGCAATATGGACGTTAGTATCATTTGAAAAGTGTTAGGTCTGCTAAGCTGGCCACGCATGACTTGACAACTTGGCATAAGATATTAGGCCACTGTAAGAATTCTGATGTTAAGAGATTGCAAGAACATGTCACTGGAATAAAAAATACACTTCCAAATGATTTAAAATATTAGGATATGTATATTAAAGAATAATGACTTGAACTTTGTTGCCGAATACTCAGGGCTTGTGATTTACTTTCTGAAAGTAAATTTGATAAGTTGCAATCTACGAAAATTTATTTATCCGAGAACTCCCCCGCATGGAAAATTAAAAATAATTCACACACATAATGGGGGACAATTTACTTCTGATGCTTGCAAAAACCTCCTAATAAATTAAATAAATGAAGGCATTAAAACGTGGGAAAACCTGTTCTTATTCTCCGCATAAGAACGTCAGTCGCTGAATGCAGTTGGAGGACACTTTTTAAAATGGCTAGATGATTGTTAATAGAATTTAAATTGCCCAAGAAGCTGTGGTTTTATGCATTGAGAAAGAAACTGAAAACTCAATGAGAGCCCAATGTGAGTGATATGCATATTTTTGATATAATTTGCTGTATATGTTGACCACAGGGCGGAATTGGATCCCAAAATTAAAGGGACATATTTATGGGTAGAATAAGCCAAGTCCAGACTATATGATTTAAAAGAAGAAAGATGCATCAGATTGATAGATTCTTTTGAGCGAGGGGAGGAACCTGAAAAAAAAAAAAAAAAGAATAAATATATTAATTCCGAGGAACTAGTCCAACCCGAATTAAGTATGGCCCAATTATGGGTAGAAAACCCGTTCAGAGTCCACAAGCAGAGGAAGGTACTATACCAGATGGGGTATACGAGAAGAAGAAAATCAGGTGCAAATTCCGACCAGAATGGAGAAGAGCCAGACTATTGTGAGACGAATTAATGTAATATTAACTGTTGTTATGCAGTACAAATGTATCTCATGGAACTACCAAGAAACCATACATTTTGTTAAGATGAGTGCGGCCATGCCTTCAAAAAGAATGAAGAAATTTAAGCCTTCAAAAGAAAAGAAGGAAGAAATTCAAGCCAAAAATAAAGTAATTTAATCTTTGGTATTGAGGGACACTATTTGAATCAAAACGCCCCGGATGATGATGATGATGATTATCATCGGCAGCCGCACTATGAGCGAACTGAGGATAGATCGTCAGTCTACAAGGTTCGTTTTATAGTTAACGGATTTTCATAGATATAAGGGGGGGGACGACTTATGTAGAAATCTTAAGTCTTAGTTAAATTGATGGTAGAAATATCATTGGCAGCCGTTGGGTTTACATTGTAAAGCGAACTAGGAATAGATCGCCAGTATCACGATGTTAGTTTTTTGTAGCTAACGGATTTATTTATTATAGATATATAAGGCGGAAGACTTATGTAGTGACATTAAGTCTTAATTAGGGTTTTGATGCAAATGGATGCCCATTGTGGTTGAGATCTACATCGTATGGATGTTAAAAAAAAAAAAAAAAAAAAAAAAAGGCTTATTTCAGAATGAACCATCGACCATGAACTGTTTGGTTTAAAACCCAGAAGGTTAAAACAACAACAAAAAAAAAGCAAGCAAAAGTGATGATTATGTATGGAAACTTTAAGAGAAAAAAAACTTAAAAAAGTTACTATATGGACTCAAAATAAGTGAAAAATGGAAATAATTTAATCCGTAGTTAGTCAACGAGATAATAATTTCAATCTCCTCAAGTTGATCCATGTCTGTACACAGACATTTAATGAAATATCAGTAATTCTAGCAATTTGGGTCGAAAATATATTAATTGTATCAAAGAGTGAGGCCGCGCTATTAAAAATCAAGAGTTCTCTACAAATGAGTTTTAAAATTACCAATTTGGGTCGAACTATCATGTTTTTCTTGGTATACAGTAAAAATTTAACGGCAACACGATTTCAATGGATTAATCGAGATACATGGAAAGGCTTTTATGGAAATTTAACATGCAAAATGGCAAAACAAAGAACTACTCCATGTGAAATGGATTGAAGCACAATTAGGAATAAGAAGATGGTATAACGGAGTGTGAAAATGAATACAGAATATTGGTCGGAAGTATTATTTGCATGATATGAACTAGGCAAAATAATCTGCTATTCGATTACTAAATTATCCGAAAAACTTAAGTAAACCGTGGACTGTCCATTTTAACAATTTTTTGAAGCAAGTATTACGTTATCTGAAGTGGACTAATAGTCGATGCCTAGTATTTTTGACAATCCAATAAATTATTAAAAATTGGAAGAATTTTGTGATGCTGATTGAGCTAATTCACCAGACCATAAGAATATAACAGGCTATTACTTTAAGCTAGCGGATGGTAACCCAATAATCAGCAGGAATTAACAAACAGCGAAAGATTTCACTTTTAACTTGTGAAGCTGGATGTATTGCATTGTGAAAAGAGCACAAGAGGTTATTTTTCTTAAATTGCTAATGAAAAACAAGTAGAATACTGGCAATAACTGAGCCAATTATTATTTACTTGGTGATCAGAGCAGTATTGCTTTGTCTAGAAATTCAACATTAAAGATCAAAGCATATCAACATGAAATATCAGTTGGTTAAGGAACCAACTATAGAAGAAACAGTACAAATTGAATGTGTTTAATCGGGAAATAATATGGCGGATTTATTTGTAAAACAAAATCCGATTATGAAATGGAAACTACAGACTTTTTGCTTTTGCAATGTTTGGTGCTGACTTCTTAGACCCTTATAATGGTCCTGGGCAAGACGTAAAACTGCATCCACTAAGGTCCTTATTAGGTCCTGGGCAAGACGTAAAACTGCATCCATTAAGGCCCCTGTATTTTAGGTCCTGGGTAGGACGTAAAACTGCATCCGTTAAGTCCCTGTAAGGTCCTTATTAGGTCCTGGGTAGGACGTAAAACTGCATCCATTAGTTATTGTCCTAAGAAGCGTCAGTTCAGTTTTTGGTACGAACGTAAGTCCTTAGTTTCGGGGTATAAAGGTAAATGGTCCTACCTTGAGCCCAATCCTAAATGATTCCCTGGATCACTCTGACCCGGAGTGGTAGTAACTATTTTAATGGGTCCCAGCTATGGATAAAATAATAAATGATTTTTCTGGATCACTCTGACCCGGAGTGATAGTAACTGTTTTAATGGGTCCCAGCTATGGATAAAATAATAAATGATTTTTCTGGATCACTCTGACCCGGAGTGATAGTAACTGTTTTAATGGGTCCCAGCTATGGATAAAATAATAAATGATTTTTCTGGATCACTTTGACCCGGAGTGATAATAACTGTTTTAATGGGTCCCAACTATGGGTAAAGTAACAATTCTTTCCACTTTTTGCCGTGATCGCAATCTAAACTTATATTATTATTGTTCATGTTTTATTAACCCGAAATATTTAACTGTGAACAAAGTGATATGACTAATTTGTGTGAATATTAATTTTCAAGAAAATATATAAGGAAAAAAAACATAAAAATAAAACTTAGAATACTAAAATATTTGTTACATATTAATATTACCCTTTAAAAAAAAAAAAGAAAAGAAAAAAAAACATTATTTTTGGGAATTAAAGTATTTATTAACCTTACTAATATTTTGGACGAAGATTCCATTATATACCCAAAATAAGGGGGGCTGTTACGGTTTTTTGGGTATATAGGCGTATATAACTAGTGAGCGAGTCAGAATGACTTATTCCCCTTTATAGTCGACCAATGGTAGGTTGACCAATTAGAAGCCGCACAACACTGTATTCATCGTGTATAAAGGCGGCCATCTTTTTTCGTCTACCAGAAGGACCAAAGGTGACCAGGAGAAGGATGAACTACACTCTGCTGTGATATCCACTGCGAACCTTCACTACGCGTTCCCACTGTCTCCGAAATATTCACTGCGAACCTCTAGATTCAATACTCAAGGACGACCGTCATGGAAATGTCTAACAGGTTTTCCTGATAATATCCATCTTATTTTTAGATGGATTCAGCAGTTGATATTGGGGATTATTTAGGAAATTTTCCTTGGGGTCTTTTATCGTGACTAATGCCTGTTTTTGTGTACTTTTGGCATTCTATCATCTATTTTTAGTTCAGTCACTGTTGCTTTGGCATCACAGTTGATAGCTTTTTCCCAATTATCATCCACTTTTTAATAAAATTTATTGACTTCTGTATTGATGGCTTTGTGTTTTAATTCTGTGTCAATATAACGGTGGTTACCAATCTTATCCAATTTGATAGATAATTATCAAGATTACCTTTAAATCCCAAAAATCACCCTTAAAAGTTGGGAATCATCTTCTACTACTATTCTAAAGAAGAAACCTTAAACTCTCAGTGATGTTTGTCTGTAGGTTAACCATGGCCTCATTGTGATAACCAATAGTATACAGGAAAAGTTTCACATTATCAAATAAATTGATAATAAAAATAATAACCTCATCTTTTATATAATCAAGAAGCAGTCATCTTATACCATAGGTATAGGATAAATTCATGAAAATTTGCTATATTTATTTTTTTACATCATTTTATCTAAAGCTCACCTTGTACATGGAAATATACGGTGTGTGTAATATATATATATATATATATATATATATATATATATATATATAGTGTGTGACAGATTCATTAAAACGACAGATAAGGTACTACGGTTAAGCTTTTTATTTAATTCTTCTTGTGTTCGAACGAGCCTCCTTTTCTGGACAAAGAGTGTGTAAAAACTGTCCAAATATTATATATTATAAACATTTGGACAGTTTTTACACACTCTTTGTCCAGAAAAGAAAGCTCTTGTTCGAACACAAGAAAAATTAAATAAAAAGCTTAACTGTAGTATCTTGTCTGTCGTTTTTAATGAAACATGCATAAACGAAGGATTGCTGCCTAAATATACAACTAATATATATATATATGCATGCATGTTTGAGTAGTTATATATTTTGTCTCTCTCTGGATTAGTGTGTGCCTATGTAGCCAATTGCTGATATCCACTGACAAGTGGACAGGCAGGTCCATCTATGAAACTGAAGTCTGGATGCTTAAGGTAACATCAATCTGCTAAGTGACTACCCTTTTACTTATATATATATATATATAAAATATTTAATTTTAAAAAAAATTTAATTTTAAAGTATGCTATATTTATGAGTTAAAGTGCTCAATATCAGGGATAGTGTATGTGAATATAAATGGACATTGAGGTCAACACCCACTGGCAACAGTCTTTCATACTTAAATGCAATATTTAGACCAAGTGTGTTGCATTTTGGCTTGACTATATATGCTGGTCAATGGTGCATTATGGGTAGAATGTTTATTGTATTATTCTAACAGTTATTGGGTGGGCAGTAATGGTTATGTTTCAGATTATTCTTGCGACTTGAGTAGAAATAATTGGATTCAAATGTGATTATTTGTGCTCATTTTATGGTGTTATATATATATATATGTGTACACATTTTTAGGAGTGTTCTCAACTCGAACACAATTATTCTCTTTGAAATTTCAGATCAATTGAAATTTCAATAAAAATTCACACATTTTAAAAATGAAAATGACTATTTCTCTTTGCTATCATTTTCTTTTCAGCAAATTTGTGGTTGTTGCCTTGAATGAGAGTAGCAATTCAGCAACTTTTTTTTTCACTTACAAGGTACCAGTGGCATTCATCACAGAAAACTCTTATTAACTGCCTTCCATGTTTGCATCCCACCACTCTCACTCATAGCAAGTGGGTGTAGCAATTTCGATTTAAAAAAAAAAAAAAAAAATCCTTTTTCTTAAAGTTACCACTTGAATGGAATTTACATTGTTAGCTTATGGACAAATTCCCACAATGATACATGTTAGTTTTCTGATTGTTTCTTGTTTGATAATGATGGGCAAATAAACACATGAAAATAAAAGGATAGCAAGCCAAATGTGTGTATGTGTGGGAGGAGGTGTGAAAGGGGACAGATATTTAGTCAGTACAGGAAAATGGAATCATTAGTGTTTAAATTCCAGCTGGGGTTGATTGTGTTCACTTCCTCATACTTTGGAAAAGGCATAAACCCATTTCTTTTTATCCCATTGCTAGAAATGGCTGAACTGCTTACTGCAGAATTAGGAAGGGAACTCTTAGGCAAATACTGAATGTTTGATTATAAGAAAACTAATAATACCATTATCACTCTCCTATAATTAAGTCTGAGATGTAAATTCAAATTTCATGCACAGCCTGATTCTAGAATTCATTTAGACAGTGTTCCCAAAATGGTTGATATTGCCCTGTGATGGTTGATGGAATTATTTGGTGGTGGTAAATGTCTGAGGATCAAAAAAAATTGATATCAGAAAGAGTTGAAATTTCTAGGGCATATAATGAGGAAAAAGAGCTTGGATAATTTGACACTGACACAAGACAGAAAGAGGAAAACCAGTGTATATCCTAACTAACAAGCTTGTGTAAATGGATGGAAGAACAGGATTTAGGAAAGATTAAGAAAAAGAAAAAATTAAGAGCTATAAAAGACAGGGAGTTGTGGAGATCCATGATCACCAAGGTCCTGAAGGGACATGGCCCATAGAAGTGTCTTCCAACTAAAACTCACCAATTTCCAACCAAATATCAATGCCCTTGCTACTGCTGATCCCCCACCAATTCATGATGGCAACTAATTCAATAAAATGGTATAGTATTTAATTTCAGTGTGCTCATTATTACCTCTATTATTTATGAAACTTTTACTCCTTATTATTTGAACGAACATGTGGAGTTACAGGAAGAGAAATACAAATTGTAAAAAGAATAACAAAACTGTCTGAATTTCTGTTATGACGAGTTATCATTATTTGCACTATTTACGTTTTGGACTATTGTCCTCATTTTTGTTGTTGTTATCACTGAATTTCTGGGATGAGGGGTTATCATTATTTGCACTATTTTTGTTCGGACTATTATTATCACAAAGTTTTGGCTGTTGTACTCTCTGACCTTTAAGTGTATATCAAACTGGGTAACCTACAAGAAATTCTGAAGAGAACTCATTTCACTGCCCATGTCAAGGTATATCTCCTTTAGTTCTTATTTTTAGTACTGCTCCATTATTGCTCACCTATTTCCACTGTATCCAAGTTTACGCTGCATGTCTCGGGGATTGAACTAATGAATGACTCCAACATTTTAATCAACTAGGCTATTGTCTCAACATTGGGAATGTTGCCTGAGTGATGTACTTCAATTCTTTCCTTAAAAAGAAAAAAAACATAAAAACAAATAAAAGAAAATGTAACCTTAGACCTATAGGATAATGTATAAATTCTTGAAACTTGTTCTGAAAATAAAAAATAGTATTTGAGACCAGGAACTTAGTCATTTAAAAAAAAAAAAAAAAAAAAAAATTAAATTTTACAAAAGAATAATTGTGTATTTTCAGAAAAACTTCAAAAACATGAAGAGAAATTATCTAAATAGTTAATTTTTGTATGTTGCTCCATTATTTTCTTGAAAAACAAATATTTTGAAATTTTTCTAAAGTATTTCTGGTGGTCCTTAATGAAAATTTGACTTTATAAATAAACCATGGTTAAAAAGTTGCTTCCTATTTTTAAATCTCCTTTTCTAATGTTTGTCCTCTATATTAGATGATGATCATGGCTTAGTAGTACTGCAACAAATCCAGAGGTGACTAATGAAGAAACAAATCTTAACTATGAAGTTTCTCCTACATATAGGACACATTTGCAAATGTTCTGGATAGAATAGTAGCAGCTGAGGCCTTACATACCATTTTCATTCAATTTTAGAAATTCTTGTGATGTCTACTACATTTGCCCCTTTTGTGATTTTGCTCTACCATGTAGCACACTTCTGAACCATGATATATAAGGAGTTGACATCAATGTATATTATATATCTTTGTGGATAGTCTTCAGCTATTCTCTGAAGTATTTTTCTACTCAGTGAATGTCTTTTTAACAAACAGGAGTTCTCTAAAAAGTGATTGTTTAGGTTGGCAAATTGTTGGTCATGCACATTACATGCCCAGCCTTACCTGTGCTTTTTGTATGAGAGATTACAGGCTTTGGAGAACAGCTTGTTTCAGGACTTCCTGTGAAATTAGAAAGGAAAAGGGAGAAAACAGTGTATTTAGAACAAAAAGTAAAAAATATTGATTACTGACCTAACCTAATCTCAAGTTATTGGCAAATGTATATCCAAGGATGCCAACAGCCAACATTGATGTGCCTAGCCAATTTGAAAAATGTATGAAATAGACTGGAACATATATTACCCTATAATTTTGTTGCTCATTTAATAAAAGTTGCTTATGTAAAATCTAAAAATAAACCTTAGCTTTTTAATGGCATTGTACAAGGGTGTGTAGAAAAGTTATTGGCCTTACTCACTTTCTTAACATCAGAATACTGATTTTTGTGAAATAGATTGGGTGGAGAACTTGTCAGTATTCTCTATTATTATATAATGAAGAAAATGCACTCATGACTGCATAACCATTTTCAGTAATGAAAGCACAACAGATTTTAATTTTTTTTCCTATTAATATTGTAATATATTCAGCAATGTTGGGGTGACCAAAAAGGTCATGGATAGTGTGATCAAAATGTTATTCTTTCCTATTTAGCAACATCATGTAGATGATACATGACCAACTAAGTCTTGCTGATATGGCTTTCATAATGGAATACATATATAATGCAACAAATAAGCATTTTCAAAGAAATTTTTTTTCAGAATCCATAGAGAGGCACTTCTTGGCTTTCTTTGCTTTTTAAGTGCCCTACAGTTTTATATGGGACTGCTGCAACCCACATTGTCAGAAGTGACTAGATGATCGAAAATAAAGAAGCTTTTTGTGTGTGGTGAGGTAACTAATGTTCACCCCATACATATCCTCAAGGGCACTCAAGTAGAGGATTATTGGAGGCAATTGTGTCGGTGGTAATAGTAAGAGGCACAATTTATGTGGATATGTGGGGAAAGATAACAGTTAACCTTAGACTTGAAGAGGTTAAGATTGTAGTGATTGGGGAAAGCATCCTCTTGGGATGATTCTGTTCCACAAAGTAACAATTCTTGAAGAAGCTATCCAAGTGGAACTTACTCCTTACTAATGGAATATGAAGGAAATGAGGGTAGTTCACCTCCGTGTACATGACATGGTCAGTTTTAGCTGGGAGGGTTTAGAGTTGGGAACTAAGGTATATAGCTCATCTGGAGCTTTTCCATGGAAACAGTGATAGAATAACAAGACATTTGCCATGTTTCATCTGTTGGGGAAATGGGGTTGTAAGTTGGAAAACAATTCATTACCCACAAGCCTCTAACCTATCACTGTCTTCATCCTATTTTCAAATGAAATGAGGATTCTCAACTACAGATAATTAACGATACCTAAAAGTTTAAAATTAATTTTTAAAAATCTTGAAGTTTTTATTTTAGTTTTAATTCCAAGCTAATAGATTAAATTTAATATTTCCAATAAGCAAAATACTTTGCTGTATTTCAAAACTAATTTGAATTGATTGGAAGAATTTTTTTTTTTTTTTTTTTTAAACTGCTAAAAATCACTGATTTTAGCCATCTGTCAGCACAATTCTCTTTTATTAGAAAATCTTTCAAAAATAAAGTATATTTTTCTGAAATTTTATTTGAGGAATATTAGTTGATTTAAAGTTTAATTAATCTGATTTGAAACAAATATTACTTTTAGTTTAAAATATTGCAGAAATGCATTTATAACACAGTGGTAGGTGTTTATTTAAGGTGTTAAAAATTTTGACAGCCTGACAACCAGAAATTTAATCTTTTCTACAGGGTACATAGCTGTAAAAAAAATTATTCCTGAGGAATGTGAGCATCATTTTTATATAATTTTTAACTACACAGTAATCTTATAAAATTTAGGAGAATATTCTCCATAATCTGATGTCTTATTGAATTTTAATTTTGGTTTTAAATTTATTATAGTAATTACTTTTGTTTTCTGATGTATTGTTGAGACATCTATATTTACAAAAATTGGCATTCTTATACAGACACCAAAAAGTTTTTTAAATACTGGGGGTTGCTGAATTGTAAGCTTTTCTATCTATGATTAATAAATATAGATTATACTCAACAATATCAACTAACCTGTACAAATTAATACAGTTTTAAGATTTAACACTTTATAAATGATTCTAATTAAAAAAATTTTTAAAATTAAAACAATTCTTGTAAAAAAATTCATTATTCATCAAAAAATTATTTTTTCTTAAAACAATAGTGTCTATAACATATCTTATTCATAAAAACAAAAGCATTTCCAATTAAATAATGTCTTGGTTTGATTGCATTTTTTATTTTATAAATCAAAGCAGATTCCCCTTAATAATTAAGGATTATATTTTACAAAAAAAAAAGATTTCTGCATATAACTAAAACATTAAGCTGTAAAAAAAAAAAAAAAAAAAAGGAAAAAAAGATTTCTTGAAATTTCATAAAATTAAATAAGTGGGAGTAACAGTAAAAAAAAAAAAAAATTACCAAAATTTTCTAAAGAAATGTTTCTAAAATAATTTCATTCCTTTGTGAATAAGTCCCCAGTTTCATTTATGCAACAATTATTTGATTTTTGCAAGAATTTTCAAATGTTTTTCATTTGCCAAAAAGATGCTAAAATTACATAGTAACTTATGGTCCCCCATTGAGGCAAGAAAAAATTTTTTTTAACCAAAATTTTGAATGTTCTAAAAAGGATATATGCCACAATGTTTATACGAGTGGATATTTTTAATGGCTGAAGTTAATAGTTTAACCTAGCCTTTCCTACTATGCACAGATTTCAACCTAACAAAGCTCTCTGACCTTTTATATAGGTCAATCCTGACCATCACCACCATGCTAGTTTTGCTCAAGGATAAATGTAACTCTATAAAAATATCCTTGTCAACACTATACAGGATCTGTATTTACAGATTAGTATTTTCATGGGAGTGTTTTTGAAATTTATCATCAACTAAAAATTTTGTTTTTATGAGGGTCACATGTGCATCTTCAATCCACATGTATAAAATGCTTGCACTTCTCTCTCATATATATATATATTTTTCAGGGTATACAGGGGCTTATGGCCATATCACATTGAAACACTGGTTCTTGCATACAATCACCAAAATGAAGCAACATCAACTAAATAAATGTGTATGCTTTGGAATATCAGGTGGTGCAAGCTTAGATGTGTAAGTGGTGTAATGGCTCAGAATTGGAGATTTGAGAGCTAAGTTCCAATTTCAGTTGGGTTTGTTATATTTACTCGCACACAAATACCTTTAGGAAATGTATAAATCTACCACTTGTCCCGCCACATATAGTTTAATTAGTAGAACTTGTATAAGTAAATCTTACAATCTGCAAATGTTTTCCAGCTTTAAATAACCTGCAAAAAGTTGAAAAGCCATAAAAAAAAAACAAATCAATTAATGAAAGTAAGCAGATACTACACTCTGATGCTATACAAGATGTCAAGGAACAAACACCTTTGTTCTTAGGCAGAAGTGTCACTCCATAACATTTTTGAATGGCATATATAAAACAGTGTTTGTCCATTTTTTTTTTTTTTTTTTTTTTTTTGTATTATATATATAAGTTGTAGCCTCTGTCTGTTATTGAATTCTTAGTGTTTTGAGATAGACCCTCATATATATATATATATATATATATATATATATATATATATAAACTACATTACCCAGGGTACTTGGATAAGTATATTTCATTTTGATCAAAGCAGTCTCCCCCCACACACACACTGAAATTTTTTTTTTTCCTTTGATTTAATTTAAATTTGAACAAGGGAATGACACTTATCCAAAATATGGAAGGAGAAAGCCAGAAGATAGAGGTCATATTGGCAAGATCATTGAGCAATTTTGAAATGCATCATTTTTCTCTACAAATTATAACTTTGATTTAAAAATCAATCATCATTTTCTAACAAAGAAAAATGTGTGTTATGCAGCAAGGTGCAGGTAATTAGTTAGTATTATATAATTTTGTATCTGTAACAGTTTTGGACAGATACTACACTGTCATCATAGTATTTATTTGCCTCTCCATGAAGGCAAATTTGACACAGTCAGTTTAGTATGGAGGCAAGGACAAATGTTGCCGAGACCACACTACCAGTCAATACACTGACCCCCTCTTGCAGGTGCAATTAGTGATGCTGCCACAGGATTGAAATCCCTTAAATCAGGCTCACTTCATCACAGGCTGCAAACTGCCCAGACAAAAACACCAATGTCATGCACCATAATATGGAAACAAGGACAATAAATGCTGCACTTTGATCCTAAGCAGAACACACAGATTTTGTACATACATGCAGGTGTGGGGGAAAGGTATTAATTCATTTCTTCTCCCTCTATGGGTTAAATAGTAGAAAAAACTAGGCTATTCATCCTTAGTTGCCAACCAATCTAAAAGGACAAACCTGAATTCAAATCCTGTTAGGCATGAGGCTAGCAAATCCATCCCATGAAAAACTTAGTTGCTATGAAAATTGCAGTAACAATACCTAGCATACTGAAGCTGTGGCCTTGTATTAAAGTTAAGTGTATGGGACTTAAGAGAAACAAAGATGAACAAAAGCCCAAAAGGGTACCTAAGTTGATGAATTTAAATAAGAAAGTGTGAATATTAGACTGTAAAAATGCTCAGATTCTAAAATTTCAAAAATACTTTACCAAAAATGATGTGCGCATAAAAAAAAAATAATTTTTTTTTTTAACCATTCTTTTAAAATTCTTTTGGCAAGACTCAAACTTGAAACTATTTTTCCTCAAGAAGCTTTTTCTATATACAGCCCCTGCTCTGCTAAAGTTACAAAAACTGCTGGTTGCAGAAACTCAAATCAATTCTAATATCCTTCATTTTCCTCAAAAGTCTAATTTGTTTTTTTACATACACTAGTAGTAATAGTAGTTATTATATCTTAATTTCAATTGTAACTATCATCAAATGACAGTTAAGCTTCCTAATTAATAATGGATGTAAGTTCAACTTTTAACAAATCTTTATTCCATTGCATGTTAATAATCATAAAACGAGTTTCTTGAGAGTTGCAATAAAAATCAACAGAAATACAATGAAAGAAATATTAGTAAAAGGATTAATGGGCTTTTGTTTTGATTTTTTACTATTATTCAAATATTACATACAAATATTTTTTCTTTAATCTTTATGTTCTAACTTATTCATAATTTCTATTTTTTTTTCTTTTAACAGCCGTGCAGTTGAGAAAAATCCTGACTTGCTTCCCGAGACTCCTTTCATCAACTTGTTCTACAATGACTTCTGGGGTACTCCTCTGACCAACAGTGGATCACACAAGTCATACCGCCCAATATGTGTACTCTCCTTTCGTCTGAATTACTACTTTGGGAAGCTGAATCCCTGGGGCTACCATTTTACCAACATCTTTCTCCATGCTCTGGTAACAATCCTTTTCACTCATCTATCAAGCATTTTCCTCCAGAAGGCTCTACCCACAATTCTTGCTGGACTTTTATTTGCCTCTCATCCTGTACACACTGAAGCTGTTGCAGGTGTTGTGGGACGTGCTGACGTTGGTGCTTGTCTCTTTTTCCTGCTTGGATTTTTAAGTTATAGAAAATATGTTTTATACCGAGATGGTTATTGTGATGGCCAAGTAGAATTGGGGAGAGACACTGAGGAGAGATCACCACAAAGATTTCTATTTTTCTTCTTGTCAACAATACTGGCTACTTTGAGCATGTTAACCAAAGAGCAAGGAATCACAGTGCTTGCCATCTGTGTTGTTTATGAACTGTTAATCCAACAGAAAGTGGCTCCTTGGAAAATTTTTCAAGTCTTCAAATTGGTAAGTTCTTTTGTTTTCTCAGTGTTTTCTAAGATATTACATTCAAAGATACATAAGAATTAGAAAAATGTCTTTTATAAACTAAGGAAAGCATAAAGTCAGAAAATATCATTAGAAACAAAGCAAAGTGATGAACTGCTATGTCATATCTAATCTCCTATATGGCAGTGACTGCTGGGCAATTTCATCAGTCCCGAGGAATGCTAAGAATACCATGGACTGAATAGTGAGTAATAATAGTCTTAAGAAAAATGGATAAAAAAAAAAGTACAATCAGAAAGAGATAGATGAAATTTCTGGGACATAATGAGGGCAGAGGGTTGAGAGAATTTAATACTCATAGGACATATTGAAGGCAAGTGAAGCAGGAGGAATATACTTAACCAGGATGAATAAAGAGGGGTGGTAAAGGGTAAAAAAAGTATTGTGCAACAAAAGACAGGAAGTTGTGGAGTTATGATCACCCACATAATAAAATGATTTGACACATGATTTTGCTGAAGATTTCTTTGTGTTCAAACAAAATATATGAACATCCAAATTACTTACCTGTTGCAACTAATTAATCATAGTTTAATTAATGCAATATGCAAACAATTCTATCAAATTATTAATTAATGATAAACTTCATCTGTCAGCAAGACCTCTGATTGGGTGATTGGCAATTTTGACAGGTGTGGAACCACCTTAATTGCTTTTGTTTCTTGATCCACCCTGACTTGATGTGGTAGCTGTGTTAGTGTTCAAACTATGGGCAAATAGTGAACCCTCAGACAAAACAACTATGAAAGTATAAAAATACCAGCACTATATTTATATATTAAAAATTACCAACAATACATATTTAGAGTAGAATTACTGACAATGCATTTTCTGTAGTTAAAGGCATACAATTGCACTAAAAATATTTAGTTGAAGCCATAAAATTTTATTCCAGATTTTTAAATTTTGGAATTAAATTACCCATAGAGGTGTTAATATGCTGCTAAACCTCAACCAAGTAATTAATAATTAAAAATACTTTTTAAAATCCAGTTTGCTGTAATTTGAATACATTCAATACCCAATAGGATAAGTTTATTTGTAATTACCTGTATTTTTTTCTTGTTCCCCATTAGAAAAAAAAAAGATTTGTTTTTAAGAGCTTATCTAAATCTTCAATTAATTTTATATTTTAGTTGCTTTGAATATTTTTATCCAGTCTTTCACTAAACAGATTCCATTAATTTATCCAGAGAAACAACTTGATTTTGTTTTCGTGTTTTTCATTTAAATTTCTTGAGAAATTGTTGCTTTTTGATAAAAAGCATCATGTGATTTGATCAATCTAATCATTATGTTGAAAATAAAAGCTCAATTGTAATCTTGTTAAATGCTTTCCTCTTTAAAAAAATCCTCCTGTATAAGGAATACATTTAATTAAACAAGAAAAAAGTATTCATTAAATAGTACACTATATCCAATGTACTTGTACTATGTGGGGTACCATATGCTGAATCTCAGTATGGACAATTTTTGAACTTGGATAAGTTGCAGTACACATTGAATTACCTTTGTAAACCATTTCTTGCAATCTTACAATTTATTTACAGTAAGCAAAAAATTCCATTGTTCATTTTCAGTATCTATAATAGAAACCATAATGAAATATTATAAATTCATTCATACTTTTGTTCTTTATATTTCTATGCTTAGCATTTTCTATTTATTTGAAAAAAAAAAAACAAAAAAACGAAGTATTTTATTGTGTTGCTGTGTTTAGGGTTGTTAAAATGTTAAAAATGCTAGATATTTGCAACAGCCCAGTAAACATCTATACCTCCATTTTAAAATTGGCACTGAGGAGAGGCATCTAGCTGTATTGTACTCAGTCAATAAACTCTTCATTGTTACTATTATTGCATTACTACTTTTACTGTCTTATTTTTATTTATTTATTTTTTATTCCAACACTGCAGTAGTATTCTCTTAAATCCCTGAAGCAAACAGTGCAAAAGTATAAATAAGAGACTTTAACTTTTATCACATACCTTTGGAATTGGTCATTCATGACCACCATCTTAATAACCACCTGAAGCATTAAGAATTAAGCAAGTCACAAAATTGTTATTCTGTTCCCTTTCTTCCAATTTTTTCCACCATCTTTATTTTACTATTACCAAGACGTATTTTTTTTTTTCTTTTTAACCTTGGCTAATCTTAATACCATAAACCCGTTTTTTTACCAAAGAAATTTATCTTAAAAAAATATCCCTCTGTACATCATAATGCAAAGTTCATAATTTGGCAACCTCCCTATTTGTCCCAAGAAAACCTCGGAATAAAATATATATTATACCCTGAAAATTAGTTGTTTAGTATAGCCATAGCTTTTTTTTTTTTTTTTTTTTTTTAACTGGAAACGACCTGAGAATTGAACATATTCTATTATGTAATGGAAGAAACAATGTAGAGAAGATGCAATGAGTGACATCTTGAAAATGCTTTTGTAAAATGCTCTTGTTTATGCAGATGAAGCCATGGTTATATATTGCATAAAACAAATACATAAATGTACATGCATATTCTTTAAAAAAAAAACTTTCAGATTGACAAACTTTTTGTAAAAATTTTTATATTCAATGGCTGATAAAACAGTTAAAATAACATTTTACAAAATGGTATCATTAAATGTTAAGCAGCATCAAAATCATTGGTATTATGGATCAGAAGCTGACCATCAAAAATTCAAAGTTTATAACATGAACTAAGATGGACAGTAGTCCAAAAATATCCTTGGAAAACACTTCCATACATTCAAAGACTGGTAAAAATATTGTATTTTTTTTTTAAATCCATTATATATATATATATATATATATATATATATATATATATATATATATATATTTTTTTTTTTTTTTAATTCAAAGCTTCTTGAGATCAATATGATAAACTTTTGTTTAAACTAATCTTTTGGGAAGCCATGTCCCTGGGGCTATCATTTTTTTTTTTTTTTTTTTTTTTTAAAGCATCCTTCTCCTACTTGCTAACAAACAAATCTAAAACTGAAGAATAATCCTGACATGTAGAATGTTTATTTGGAGATTATGGACTTTTCTGCTTTCTACTTTTTGATCTCTATAAAATCATAGTGCATTTCTACAGATGTGTGTAATTAAATTTTTAGCTTTGACTTCTTTTCAACACTTCTACAATGGCTTCATGATAGACACATGAAAAGCCATCTTAGCTTCTGCCAGCAACAATATTAACAAATCCTTTTGAAGCCAGCCAATATATTTCACTAAGAGAGCCAAAGTGGCTGGAATCATGAGTAAGCAGTATGATGCCAGCAATCAGAAGTAAAAAATCTTTGGCAAGAAAAAGGCTAAGAGGTTTGAACTGTTTCCACTTCAACTATACTCAGTGGCAATGGATTTGGCTATGTGGTAGGCATTTTGTTATTCTTTCTTTGATTTGGTAACCTTTATGCTGAAAATGTCTGATATTTGATATACACATGGACCTTACTGTTTACAAATGTTGCCTTTTTGTTATATATATATCTTCATTTTGGGAAGATTATACATAAATATTTACTAAGCTTTTTGTTTGTGAGCTAGTGTACAAACAAGTCAAAGGACTACTTTGAAAATGATAGAAATTTGGTGTTAGTACAATTTCTAACCATTAGTCTTTTGCTTTTATAATACTTTTTCATCACAAGTATTCAGATCATCAGTCTACAGCTGTCTGTAAATAGCATGCATCAGAAAGAAACATCTTTCAGATGGTAGTAGCAGTACTAATTATCCTTTATTGCTATCAGTACTTATCCTTTATTGGTATAAGTACTTATCCAATTTAATGTTGAAATGAAAAAAATATTAGCCAAAGATTTAATAAAGGTTGATATTACTTCACATATATAAAAAAAAAAATTTCTTTTTATAGTCAAAATACCCAAACATTTGGTTAACATTTAGTGATTTACTAAGTGTAGCTTAGATGTGGCACAAGTTCGAAAGTATGAAGCACCCTAAGAAGTTTCAGCTTAAAATTCAGTTGTAGTTGATATAGTGAGACAAGCTTGTTAACCATTACCAGACATCGAAGTGCCATGGTTATCAACATGTATATGTATTAGTATATTTGCATATATTTAATGTTTGCATTTTAAATAGTATGTAGTATGTTTAAAGTGTGGAGGTGTGTGTTTCTTTCATAAACATCTTTTTCCTGTGACCTTCAGTTTTTCTTGGATGCTTTCTTAGTGAAAAGGCACTTCCTGCAGACATTTTCTGTTGAAACATCAATTTGACATTCTTTCATAAGAAATCTGCCAGATTTGACCTTTGCTATTTTTCTACATTTGAATTTTTTGGTAAAAGTTAATGAAAATGTTAGACAAAGTTTGCCTCTTATTTAATTTGTCAAATGACTCTTAATCCTTTTTCATTTTTGTGATACAACAATTATTAGATGAATTTTTGAAGGGATGATTCTTTAGGACCCATTTAAGGCACATCGACTTAAACAAAATGAGTGGAACATTTTAAATATTCAGATATTTGCACACAGGTGACTTAAAAAAAATCATTTGAAGGTACAAACTCTCTACCCTTACTCAAAGTGGATTTTAGTACTAAGCTACTGAATTGTAGCCAAATCATATAAAATCTATAAATAGACATATATTAGAAATGGATGACTAGTATTGAAGGTTGATTCTTATAATTCTTTAACAAATTCTACTTTTGCATCCTTCTGCCAGACTAAGCTCAACATCTTGTGAACCACTGCTAAACAGATTCTCATGACCTTGTTCCAGACTAAGCTAAGTCTACTAAATATCTACCTAAACAGCAACAATATAAATTTGTATAAAAAGCGGATTCAAAAGGAAGTTGATAATTTAAAGGAAAAGAGAAAAATATTTTTCTTTTTCAATTTAAAAAAAGAAAGCTTTTATATTCCCAACAGAAACAACTCTGTTGTTCTTCTGTCAAAAACTTCAAGAAGCTAAATTGTACTAAGTGACCCAGCAATGAAAGGTTTGAGGTCAATGAGGACAGAGAAAATATAGGTAATAAACCTCAAACAGTTGTGCCATTATAATTATCCTGAGGTTAATGAAGTTGCCAGCAGGTCAATCCACTTCCCTGGGCAGTGAACTGTTGGAGAACATAGATGAACCAGACATTTGCTTATCTAGTAGCCATCCCCACCCCGGCTACTAATCCATTGGGTGACCAGAAGCCATTCATGAGAAGCCAGAGTTAATGACCAGTTATTTAACATTTTACTAAGTAGACACAAAGCAAGAAGCAAGTCATCTAAAAGCAGTAGTTAAGATCAAATTAACTTCACTCCAATCATTCAGTTAATAACAAGGCAAAGAAATATTTTACTGCTAGCTGAGTATTACAATGGCATTAAGACATCAGACCAATCAACAATTTTTCAAATATACAATCAGTAATATTATCTCCCTGGTTTATTTACATCTTGAAAAGAAACAAAAAAAAAAAAAGAAAAACAAACTCATATTATAAATATACTTATCTTCCTACCAAAGAGCAAAAATAAAGCCTGAATATGGCACCTAACATTTTGGCTCAGTGGACATTACTCTCAATGTGTCATGTAATTAGGGGTGGAAAAAGAGAAAAGATTCTAATGATTATTTATCTACATTCTGTAGTAGTAGAGGTGAATGTGTTTCTGACCACTTAGTCATACTATTATTTCAAGTATTTTCCAGAATTAAGCTCTTCAAAGTTAGTCAGATTTTATTATTCAAGTCCTGTTTATGTGCAACTGAAATATTAAGTTTATTTCTTACTACATAAGTTTTTGCGGTAATAAATCTCACCATGCTGGCACTAACTGCCATATTTTTACCTGTAGCCTCATTTTGTTATAGAACTATTTCCCTTGCACACTAGTGGTGGCAGGCTTTGTGTTTGACTTTCAAAATATTTACAAAGTTGAGATGTAAAAGAGTGACTGTATAAAAGAGCAGACTATTGTAATAATAATTGGAAAATATATATTTAAAGATTTATATGTGAAGACATAATAATAGTAAGGACACAAAATAGACAGTTTTTGTTTTTCGTTTTTGTTTTTAATGGGTTAGGTAAACTAGTTATCAAGCTTGCCTCAGTTTGTTGCAATGAATTTATTGTAATTGCTTTAAAAAGATGGCAATCTACAATTGGGAATGCTGATTCAATAAGAATTTTGGGCTCTATACAATTTAGAAAATAGTTCCAATTTAATCGAAATTTGTGAAAACGTAAATATAGGTTCTGAATTAAATTCTTTTATTCAAAATATTTTCCTAATTTACATAATTACTTTTTAATCCAGAGCTTTCTTTTTTTCAC
The DNA here is from genome assembly GCA_903632075.3 of Acanthosepion pharaonis. Classification (NCBI taxonomy): domain Eukaryota; kingdom Metazoa; phylum Mollusca; class Cephalopoda; order Sepiida; family Sepiidae; genus Acanthosepion; species Acanthosepion pharaonis. The sequence continues at coordinate 975,100 of CAHIKZ030005042.1, read as the reverse complement.
TGTCTGTTGCAGCATTTTTCTTATTTTTCATTCTATCTACATAGATTGAATCTTAACTAACCTTTTCCAATATCCAGTGTAGTGTTCGCGGTTATTAGATTTTTTTTTGTCAGTAACTAAAGGATATAAAACAAATTTCTACTCTTTCCAACTTTACAAAAAGATACATACAATTGATTCCCCACTCTGGGAATGGAGAACTATGTAATTCCAAATTCTATCAAGTGTGCGACTTTTCCCTTGGGCTTTGCTTCAGTTGCAATAATTCTGAAATTGCATTGTTTTATTTTTCCACCATATTTTTTATGTAGCAAATATTGGGTAGAATTTAAAAAATGAATATTTCAAAACTTTGATTCATTTTGACATCAGATTCCTCAGAAGAGAAAAATATGCATCACTAATTTACGATTGTATTTTAATGCCAACTGCATCTGTAGGCAAGATTTTGACTTTTCTTACTCTTGGGTGTTGGTTTCTCCATAAATTTAAAACATTTTTACCGGCATAATCAAAAGCATAATCATTAATCACTGAAGTTACAAATCCATTTTCTTCTTCCCCATTGTTTTTTTTCTGTGCTTAGTAACTTTGGATTCAACCTTTTTTTTCACATTTAAGAACTATGCACAATTGCTTTCGAGTTATTTAAGGAAACAACTTGGGGAAAAAATTGGTGGTGAAGGAGCATAAAAGTCTCATGTATTGCTGTCATTGTATTCAATATAGGTGTTACCTCATCAATATTATTGGTTACTGCAATGAAGACATTGATATTACATAGCATACATTCTTATGGTAAAATAAATCACTCAATCTTATTCTGATTGACAAACATTTTTTTCCCCTTCAGAGTAAATATTTAAAGAGATGGGTGTTAAAAATGTATTTGCAAATAAATAAAATATGCAGAAAACAAATTAAAAAAATTAAAGAAAAATCTTGAAATATTAAATCTCTATATCTGATGTTTCCAATTATCATGGCAGAAATATCTGATTAAAAGACTTGTGTATAAAAAATAAGTTTAATTTACAATCTTTCTTTTTTTCTAATCAAGAAAAAAATATCATGGTTCTGGGAGTTGCAAAAACAAGGGAATTTTTAAAATCCTCAAATTCATTTAATTATTAGATTTTAATAAAATTTTAGAAGAAAATTTACATGCCATTGCACCCCCACTTTTTTAATTTGATTTTCAGTTGTTCATAAAGGTGGATTACATCGAGATTTACATTTCTTTTATAAAGATAATTCAATTCATTGAAAAACATATACTCAAAAACCAAAAGAAAAGCCAATATGGATACTTTTAAACTTTAATTTCAAAAAATAAAAAATGGCTGTTGTTGAACAGATTTTTTTTATTAGAATATAAATTTTAAAAAAGCCATTACTAACAAAAGAATCAAAAATTTTCTTTGATATTTTTCTAATATTTGTCAATTTATTTCAAAAGCTGTACTATTATTTTTTTTTTTTTTTTTTTTTTTAAAGTAATAAATATAGAAACATATTGTGAAAAACTATTAAAATAATTTCAAAAAATATTACATTTATTAACTATGGGTGCACAGATTCGTAATCATTTTTGCTTTTTAATCAAATATTTTGCATTTGTCTTTCATGTAAAATATCTTTTCTGATTGCTTCAGTACTTCACATGTATATAAGCTAAAGATATTTTTATTTTGAAAATACAATTTGCTTCTTAAATTTTTCACCATGAAAATTTTATTTCTTTAAATATCATAATCAAATAAAATTATTTAGAATATGTATTTCAGTTTTTCTGACACTCTTTCAATATTCTTCAATATTTCATGTGAAAGAAGGTTTTCCAGAATTAACTCTTAAAAACTAATGATTTTTTTGTTTTAAAAAAAAAAAAATTACAAAAAATAAAATAGTTAGTTTTTATTAGGGGCCTCTATATATACTGAAGCAATTCAGTCTAGAGATGTCAACATGGACTGGTGCTACTATTCATCAAGGCCTAAGTTTTTTAAATCAACACCTTTCCCAAAAAATATTTTTGGGACACATGCAGGAATAATAAATAACCTTGACAAACATAAATCCTTAATTAAAATTTATGATAAAAATTTCATGAAATTTTTGTTTTTTGTTTCTTTTGTTCTTTTAAAGTATTCTGCCTCTAAACCACATAATTCAGATTTTAACATAATGTAATATTTTTAGTAGCCACAATTCTAGTTTTTTTTTTTTTTTTTTTTTTTTTTTTTTTTTCAACAATAAATAAAACTAAAATGTTACTAAAGAAAAAGCATTACTTTTTTGTTTGTGATTAGTCTCGTAGTTTTCAGTTTTAGCAGGATGTAAAAAAGAAGAAACAGTAATACTCAACTCATCGGACTAATTTTAGAAACCATATTGTCTAACTTTTCTTTTTTAATGATATAAATATTTTGACAATTTATTAAATTGTTATGTTATGTATAAGTGAATTATTTATTTTTGGAAATACTACATATCGAAGCAACGAGTCACGTGGTGAGAAAGACATTCTTACATAGGCTCAAATGTGTGAACAAGTATCAGTCAATCTAATAATGCAACGAAGAATTTGCTTTTGTGTTTGGCAATTCAGATGGGGTGGTATCGGTAACATTTTTATGAAATGATTCTTATGATTCTTTTTTATGATTCTCCTTTGACCTACATTAATTCTGATGGTTTTGTTTTTTCTTTTTTTTTTGTCTCCCATGTCCACTTTCTTGCCTATCACCTGACTCAATTACAATGAAAGAAAGCCAAAAACAAACAACTCCTTTGAACTTTTTTTTTTTTTTTTATTCCAGATTTGGTTTTCAAGGTAATAAATATCCAAATTGTAATGCACATCAGCAGTTTCCTTGTCAAAGGTTGCATTTGTGCTGTAATTTGTTACTGACATTGTGTTTTGCAGGAAAAGTTTATACACACACACACACACTTCAAATAGATATATGCCATATAAGCTGGCTTTTAAGGAATAAATGACTTCTTCATTAATTGGTCATAGAAAACCATCTGAATTTTGCCAGCTTCACCAAAGTTCTATTTATTTTGGTTGCAAGATCCTTCAATGTAAAAAAAATCAAATAATAAATTAGAAATGTGCCAAACAACAAAAAAAGATAGATACTAAATCAAAAATTGTTTGGAATAATGAAAATACTTAACCTCAGAACTTAGTAGGGACATAAAATAAATAAACCAAAAAGAAAAGTTCTCTCAGAATGCAACAGAAACATTTCCTACCAGAAAATGGGCTTTGCACCAAAAGATGCTGAATTCTTCGCTAAGGACTGTTGGAAAGTCAAGACATTCAACTCCTCTCTCTGGGAAATTGCTTGTCATAATATGAAATGACTTCTTCCTTTTATCACATGCAACCAAAATACACACACACCAGTTCACAAAAATAAATTGTACAATTTTAATTTACAATTTAACATGCTTTTAGTTTTATTTCTTGTGCATGTTTTTTATCCATGTGAGCACGAGGCTATCCCTGCTGATATGAGTGACCTCACATATCTGACTAAAAAACAAAAAACACAACTAAAAGGTGAAGACATTCATAAAAATGTAGAATAAAAATCCTTCATCTTGGATAATTTTAGTAAAGATATCTAACATCAAATTAACAATCAGAATAATGACAGTTTATTGAACAGACATTTCAGATCATAATCTTTGTTTTCGGTTCAATGTTTTTAATCCAATATTAATCAAAATTTATTAAAAGATTGAATTCCATGGGAAGCAGTTTTATATTGTAAATATACTGTTACTGTAGCAAAGAATAAATGTAAAGAAAGAAAATTATAGCTAAGAGACGTATCATTAGTGATATTCAATTGCTGTAGTTAGTGAAACAATCTAGACTTTTTAATCATAAAAGGTTGCCTTCTTCGCAGGACTGAATTTAATAAATGTCTGCTTTAGAGTTTCATGTGATATTTACCCCCGAACTTTGTATTAGCAAAGAATTATTTATACAAATCATAGAGATTGTTTGTTATTATTTCTCTGGGTTGACAGGCTTTTCCTCCATAAAGCCATTTTCAGTATCTTGTCTATCCCACTAATAAAGCAGGCAATGTCAGCTGGTGTTGGCTTTTTCAATGACAATTTCTGGCTGCCTTTTGAATCGCAATTCTATCCTTTTTGGCCTTTTTTTTTCCTACCTGAAATGGCTCTCAGCTATTTTTTTTTTTTTTTTTTTTTTTTTTTTCCAATCTCTAAATTCTTTCCTTTCCTTTTTGTTCTCTCTATCTCTCCACAAGGCCCTGTCTTATCTGAAAACTGGATTACAAACCTAACATTCAAATATCAGTGTTGACTGAATGCAACTTTATACCATAATTCAGATGGTATAGCTGTTTTGAAATCAATCTAAGATGTCATGTTTTTACCAACTGATCTACACTGACAGAAATTAATATTGCAACACCCTGAATGTTTTAATTTACTCTATATTAAACATATTGGGTAATATAACTGCATTACAGTAAGTTTTCAGAAATACAAAATACATCCATAGATTTCAAAATAAAGTATCAACAATACTCAGACTCCATATTAATACACTGTATATCCCTGTTGGGCATAGACCTATAATGTCGCATGCTTATGACTGTCTATACAACAGTACGTTATTTTGCACTTCTTGTACCTGTTGTAGGAAAGTTTGTTTAATGAGTTAGGTATTGTCTCATTGTGTTCTATAATTGTTCAGTGGCGAGAAAGGTCTAATGATCTTGCTGGTTGGAAAAGTTATCAAACATCTTGCATACCATGTTGAGTGGCAAGGGCATCTTTCGTGCAAGCATTATCCTTCTTGGAACAATATACTCATTTTCAATGGCAGTAGAATGGGTTGAACAATGTCCAAGATATACATGACACTTCAAAGTTCTCTTCACAATCACTGATGACTAGCAAGTGTCGTAACCTATGATACCCAACACCATCATGCCAGGGCCTGTATATCATGAGTAAGTATATATGCCAGGTCTATGCCATGCACTCAAACAGTTACCAGTTGCATGAAGGTAAACCCACTCTTATCATTGAACAGAGCACCATTCAATCATCCAGGAGTTTCTCTTACAGCACCACTGGAGACATGCATCATGGTGTTGTAGCATATGTAAAAGTTTGGTTTAAGGCATGTGTGTCTATAATTCTGTTATAATTAAACAATCCCCAACAGACTTTAACAATGCATCAATCTTGGTGAGCATCTGTATTACATAGACATCCAGTATTTGGTTTACAGGTGTTAGAATATTCATTTTACTACTATTACCAACATCAAAGAATTATCTGACTCTTGAAAACCCACAAACACCTCCCTGGACAAAAGAAGCATTTCTGCCACCCTGTGGCATGACACCTGCTTACATTAGAGGCTTTTATAACACTGAACCTTAAAACCATCTAAAGTTCAGTTGCAGTTTAGTATGAATGTTACTATGTCACTAGATGGCTAAAGACTTTGAAAATTTTATCAGAATATCTTTAGTACAGACATATAGTACTTAAGGTCAAAATCAGTATTGTCCTTCAGTGTGTTGCAATTTTCCATCAAAATTTAATACTCTTTAAATATGTAAGAAGTTCATTGTGTAATACTGAAGAAAAAAAGCCATTTATTTTACAACATAATCTCCTTACTTGTTTGGGCATTTAAATCAGTGATGAATATTAATAACATAGATGAACAGTATACTGTGAAAATTTCAGATTAAAATTCAGCTAGTAACTATGTCAAGCTACAAACTTATTGATCATCCAGGAGTTTAGATATTTACTAAGCTTAGCTTTGTTTGGCATAAGGCCAAGTTTTATCCTGAAATGGTTTTCATTGACACAAGTTTGTCTTGATTATTCTCAATATAAACATTTTTAATCTCACTTTAAGACAAAAATAATGTCCATTACTTACCAAATATAAGGCTCTTCAAACTGTTGTCATAGTTATTGCCTATAAGTTTAAGAATTATTGCCATTGCAAACTTTCTTTGGGCAAGTGAATTCCTTTTTGTGATCTTATGAAAACGTTTTGGCTGATCCATTCTACAGCCTTCAAGTATAAAGGAAAAGTCCTCCTTTTTTTTTATTTGGTTTAGTAAAAATCAGTTATTATAAACATGAGACCTTTCTTTTCACCTGAAGGTGGTGGTAGAAGATTGCAAAAATGTCAACAAAAGAGGAGTTTCCAATTGTTTAAAAAAACAATACTTGGGTGGCAAACATGAATAAAGGTATCGCAATAAGTAGTAATGTCAAAAAAAGTGAGAAATCTTGCAAAATATCAATTACTGTATTAAACACACACATAAAAAAAAAAAAGAAAAATGACACCATGTTATCATGACGAGAAAGCCTGTTCAGCTACTGAAGCTTGAAATGAACAGCTGTATCAGTGAGCAGTAATCCCCCACCATATACCCTTGTAAACATGTGGCTTAGTGGCCGGCATGTAATGTACATAAAAATTAACCCATTTGTTCATGTTTTCAGTAATGAGTGCATGGTTTTTCAGAGTTGCTATGAAAATTCAAAGCTGCTCAAAGAGTTGTCCTGAAGCCTAATTGACAAACATGGATAACATTGCCATAATAAGATGGAGTGTCAAAAGGACAGTTTTTTCCCATGATACTTTTTTTTTAAATACCTTCACTCAGTTCTCCCTGTCACACTTTTTTATATCCTCGTTGACATCCAAAATTTACATATGTAAAAAGAGATTCTTGTGACAGTCTATCTGACTCTGGGATCTGTTTCATTTTTAAACATGTGATCCACAAAGCCACCATTCTTTTCTTTTTGGGATAGTTTACATGCGAGATATGGTTGAATCTGTTTTCCTCCTGGAGGTAAGCCATTCTCTTTAGTGTTACATTGACCGTTTCAAAAATACATGAAACCCTGGTCCCTGTTGCTCTCTGCATTACTTCACAACATTTTACCAACAATTCCAGTAGATGGTTTACTAATGTTTATTTTTGTTGTCAATTATCAAAAACATCGGAAATGTATAAATTTAGGTTTTATTTCAATTCTAATCATTACTTTTTTCAAACAATAAACATTGTCAAAGTGTGAAGGTAATAAATAAAAAGTGCTGTTATGGGGGAAAAAACGTCCTTTTAATACTCTGTCTTATTGCAGGGCAGTTTATCCATGTTTACCACTTGGGCTTCAGGACAATTCTTTGAGCTGAGTAAAAATTTTATGCTCCAGCTTAGAATTTCTTTTTAGTAACTCTGAAAAATCATACACTCATTACTGGAAACATGAACACATGGGTTAATTTTTATGTACATTATGTTCAAGCAACTAAGCCACAGGTTCACAAGGATATATGGTGTCAAAAATGGTGGAGTAGAGGTAATTACTGCTCACTGCCACTCATTCAAGCTATAAAGCTGTCCATTTCAAGCTTCAGTAGCCGGACACATTTTCTCTCATACCATTGTTGGTGTTGTTGTGGCGTTTTGTGTTTTTTTTGTTTGTTTTTTTTTGGGGGGGAGGGTATGTATATTTGATACAGTAACTGATATTTAACTAGATTCCCTCACTTTTTTTTAAAGTAATTCCTTTGCTATTCACTTGATAAATGACTCACAAACTGTGTATTTCAATCCAAGAAATAAAACCAACTTACATCAGTACCAAAATGTTTTGCAAATTTGACAAGTGTTTTGCCTTTCATTAGATTATTTTAAAGCCGTTAATTTGAAGTGACATGAAGAGAAAGAAAATGGCAGCTTATATCTCCTTCTCTATCGAGTCACTTTCTTAAAACACACACACATTTTTACTTTGATTAAAAAACAATTAAGTAAAAATGTGTGTTATGCAATCTGACAAATTCATATTTTCATGTGTTTGTTCGTTTGACAAACATTCCCATAGCTTTTTGTAATATTAATTTTTCTTTAGTAAATTATTTTATTGCATTTTTTTGCTTTCTATTTTTAGTCGTTTACTTTTGCCACTGTTCATAGAAATTAATTATTTCTTATTGCCACTGATTTCCTGGGAAAAAAATGTATTTTAAGTAGTTTAAAAAGTGACATTTTTGGAAGTTGGATTTTGGTTTTATTTGAAAGATAATAATAGCCTACAGCTAATCTGTATTAAAATAAATATTAATTTATATATGTAAATAAAGTTTTAAATATTTTTGAAACATTGGCATTGATGAGGATTTGATGAGTGAACATTCTCATCAATTCCTTGATAGATAAAAACAGCAAACTTAAGTCTCTTAAAAATCCAATATTTGTTTTAAAAAAGTAATGCTTACTTTTCATTTAAAAAATAATGAAATGTTGAAAATGCCCCTGACAACCCCCCCCCCAAAAAAAAATTAAGAGACTGTTCAGCTCAAGAAAAAAAAAAAAAAACAATAGCCTTAAGATAAGGGCTATTGCTTTGCGAAATATATTGCAATTTTCTTTGACTTATAACATGGATGGTTAATTTAATAATATATTTATTGCTCAAAATGAACAATTGTGGCACAAGCTCTAGGGGGATGTGGGGAGAGGCTGATAGAAACATCTTATATCTAGCTAATCAGACTCACAACCCTTTTATGTATTACAATTAGCCCATTCACTGCAAGAACTCCATCATTCAATCCAACATATACCACATGTAAACAGAGAACCTACAATACAAAAAAACATGATAAAATGTTCACTTTTTTATTTTTAAACCATTTTGATATAAAAATACATAAAAATTTACATGATGAAGGAGTAAGGGGATGAACACAAAAAACAAATGAAAATAAAATATGTTAGTAGGACCTATCCTCCTCACAAAACTAAGAGCAGCCACTGTATTCTGCCTATAGTAGGATTGAAGAGGCTCACTCACTAAGGCAGGAGGAATGACAAAATGGGATGGGAAAGTCCAAAGACTGACCCAGCCAAGATCAAATGGGACAAAGACAAACTGGGGAGATTGTGAATTTCAACATGGATCATAATCAAAGTGAATGCTGGGAACATCACATTAACTGGAATCATTCACATTAACTAGGTACACAAAGAGCCTAGCTTAACCTTTAGCATACTGCATTATTAATTTTACTTCTCTTTTCACTGCATTCTTTTTCAAAGCCTTGCAATTGCACTATCTATATTGTTAATTTCACTCAGTTATTTTCTGTTGCCATACAAGGATATGATAACACAACTATAAAATTCAAAAACACTATTGTTCAGGGATCAGTCATCTTCAGTGACAGGATAAACTTTTTGTACAGCAAATGAAGTCATATACAGTGATAAAGGTTAACCAGGGGTATGGTCCGATAGGAAACCATCCCTGTCGTATCAAAGGGGGACCTAAAAAAGAAAATCAAGCCGAGCCTGATTCACTCAAACCAAGTTCGACACTTTTACTCAACATTTGCTGAAATCTATCAACATCAAACACCCTCACTTTTGATTTTCATCTTGAGCTGAAGCCCAAAGAATCCAATCAGATTGCAATAAGAATAGTGTTTGTATCACAAAATTCCCTCCATTTGTAACATCCATATCACCATTCTTGCCATGACTAGCAACATGAAAAACACCATTCATCTCAATCCAGAATATAGGGTGACACATTATCATGCATATGCAAGATCGATAGACTCAAAATGTAACATGATCCCTCCACTACAGCCTGATAAAATACCATTCTAGGCCCTGAAAGGTCAGTAGACCAAGTTATCACCATCAAGGCCTTTCAACACTCTTTGAAGAATGAACTGTTTCTCCGGCTTGAGTGATGGTAAGGCTAGGGAAGGTGTCCCTAATATTCCCCTTCAAGATTAAAACTTCCATGAACAGGAAAGCCAACATTGAGGCCTGTTGGTGATTTACCAAGTGTGGAATTCCCTAGAAAAAAAAATGGACATAAGAGGAAGGAGAGTAAGCACTCGATTGCCTTCTTCTAGTAAAAGATAAGAGGAAAGACATATGTGCACATGCCTCTGCTCTAACCTTTAAAGTCAACCACCTTCATAGCCAAGTCCGGACTGCTACTCCTATCTTTGCCTCTACCTCCAATTCTTTAGCTGGAGATCAGGCCTGAACCACACTCCAAGAATGCAGATGGGACCATCAGCCCAACTAAAGAGCCCCAAAGAGCAATACCCTTCCAAGCACCTAACTACAAGCCAAAAGAATTGTTGCAGTTAATCTTGGCACCTGTAACCTTCTTGTACCATGTGAGCACCTTCTGTACCACCTCCATGTTGCTGCAGCACGGCATGAAAATGGATTGGCATACACAGAAAGCCTGGCTCAAGCTCCACCAGGGACAGTGATTCCATGTAGGGCTGGACTGCATGCCCTGTCCCTTAGCAGGTGAAGGAGAGACTCCAACACCTAAAGTAGGAGCATCAGCTGACAACCCTGAAAAAACCGAGACAGCGCAAAAGCACATGACTGCTTTCTATTCACCTGTACCATTGCACTGGTGGAGTGATACAGGAGGATGATTCACCTACAGAAGTTTGGTTTAAATCTGGCGGCACAGAAGCCATGATCGACCTCATTGAATGCCTTGGACTAATCCAAATTGATCAGTGCAGCGTGATTGTCATCATTTACATCCACTAGGATTGTGCCGATCAAATGCAGGTTGCTCTGAAATGTTCATCCCTTCACAGTACAAGTCTACTCAAGTACCAACAGAATCTCAGCAATGGACTGCAAATGCTCTGTTAGTCAAAATCTTTAACTCTGTATTTAGCAGAGTTATGGACCTGTAGTTATCTAAATCCCACCCACCATCCTTGTTCTTTCTCAACAATGTGTTCACACCCCTGGATAAACAGATGGGGATGGACCCCTGCTGGAACAAGTTGTTGAACACAACTGTCAAAATTAGCACAAAGATGTGCGACAGCCTCAAGTACAATTTGTAGGATAGACCAAGTCCCAGAAACTTGACACTGCCAATTCACCATCTGTGATCTCACCATCGCAGCTAGCCACTTCAGTCAGCAAAAGCTGAGGAAAGTAAACCAAATAGCTGTGAAACTCTTTGCCACAGACCAGGCTCTTTGGTAAAATGCCGCCAAAATGCTTCAGACATGTCCTTAGTATACCCTATCAACCTCCCGAATGTAATGACTGGAACCTCAACAGATCTCTTCCTTGCACAATTCTGTGCCTCTTTTCAAGGCTTTGCTTGACATCTTATTTAACCTATGTCTAACTACCTGACCCTGGATGTGCTTGCTAAGTGCTCACTCCAGAGCCTGCCTAGCTAGGCCTATCTCTAGGGACTCCCCCAAGCCTCTACCTGGGACAGACTATCCTTTTTAGTCTTAGCTAGAGTGAGTTGTTGGCTATATTTAGTGAAAGACCTAATACTATCCTTAAGCCTCTCCTACCACCTATAGCCAATTCTAGTTAGCTGTTGCTGGAAGTCCCTCCAGTCCAGTAAGGACAGATTAAACTTCCAGTGTCCAGTGATTCTAGGTCTAGCACAATGCCATCTGAGCACAGACAAGACTATGGTTTGCATAGCCTAACCTGTGGAACAAGCTAGCAAATCTAGATCAACCATAGTATCCAGGTAGCTGGCTACCCAGGTAGACGTCTACTTCAGAGCCCATCCTTTGGGTAATCAACCTGGTATCTATTTACGAGACAAAACTTGCCAATCAGATCACCCAACCTCCCACTAGCTCTTCACCTGTCTAATTTGAGACCCAGGACAGCATTCCAGTTTCCTATTAAGACTAAGTGCAATGAATCCACCAAGAATGGTCCCAACCAACGAAAAAAGGAGATATGCTCCATCTGATTGTTAGGCACATAAACTGCAATGATCTGAAACAAATCACTGCTCACTGCAATATTGGCCACAATCAACCAGACCCCACATTGACATAGACAAGGTTCACCTTTGCATCCAGGGTACTTTTAACCAACAAGAAAACACCTCTAGCCAACTGGTCCCCCGTATGCTGATTAGACAACAGTCATTAGACAGTACATGAGCAACTTTGCAAACAAAGTGTGTCTCCTGGATTGTGCCACATCTATGCCAAAGGACAAGAGATCACAAAGCAAGTGGGCTGTCTTACTCCAAGCATTCAAACTGGCTAGCTTGATAGACATTTAAAGTTTATCCCTTTAGACACAAACTGGACAGAAAGGACTCCCCAACAGATTGTCCTAGGTTCCCGTACCTATCTCCGACATAATTTGTTCATCCAGGACAATACTGCCAACATCTGTCAGAAATGTTAATTTTAAGGTCCTATATAGTAAGGGATGGAGAAAAATTTGAACCCTTCCTGCATATAGTTTGAACATTTTTTTCTCAGTTCTGGCAACTCTACCTGCATTATCGTAATTTTTGCGAATGTCTTTTTGGCAGCAGCAATGAAGTCCCATACCTGCCGGTCAATTACCAAATCATGGTAATTACCTCTTGAGCATCAAGGAAATTTCCAGGGTCCTCTGTTGACTTCCTGTCAACAGTGGGTAGTTAAAATAATGACCTCAAGAGGGTCTTTGGGGAGATGCTTGATGGGAGGAAGGAGAAGTGCATTAGAAGGGGAAGAAGGGAGACTCCATTCTTGCTGGTGAGGCTGGGATGGATTGGGTCTTGGCTTTGACCATGATTGCCTTCTCTGCCCTGCTTTGTCCAGCCCGCTTTTCCTTTTTTGTACTTTTTTTTCTTCCTCTACTGCTTCTTCCTCCCTTAATTGGTCTTCTTAAGCACAGTTATTTCTTTTACTGCTCCAATTTAGCGATAACTTTTCAAGCCAAATTATACTTTTTTTTTTTTATATTGGTTTTGAGGTATATTGTTAACAAGGGTTTGCAAAATATTACATTATCTTTTAATTAATTATTTAGTTAATGAAGTTACTAAATTTCTGGCACTTATAAACATAGGATCAGCTATTGCTTGACTCTCCCCGGAATGCTGCTGCTACAGGCAACACCTCCTGCTTGATGTAAAGGTGGGGACCTGAGGTTTTTCCCAGTGTCTGAGGGGAGAGGGCTTCGACTATTTTTGAGAGTGCCTGACGAGGCAGATTTTTTTTTTCCCTGCAGTAGGTTGCCATTTCTTTCTGCGGTAGACCAAGACTATAGAACCTGGTCTGTTCTGCTATTTATCCATAGCTTAGAAGAGGATTCATACCTTTCCTAAGGGTATTAGCACATCAGTGTATGTAATAGATTTGACTGGAATTCAAACTCAGCTCCCCGATTTCTCAATTGGAGATTTTTAGAACCTGAAAAAATGACTGAGCAGCAAGCAGCAGCAAGGTTAATATTTCGTTCACTGCAGTTTTAGAATATTGAATTAAAATTTAAATATATTAAATTTTATTGACATTTTACATAAAAAGATTCTTAAATGGATATTTCATTAATTTTGTTTTGTTGTAAATGTAATAAGAATATGATATTTGGTTCTATTTTACACTTTAATGAAAAATTTAAAAAATTAAACTAAACATTTAAAATTTTTATTTTTTTACCTAAAAACACAACTAATAAAATAATTGTATGGATGCATTTGTTCTTTATGAATAACAACAATATTAGAGAGAGAATATGAAAGTAATTTTGTGAAATAATAATGGTAATTTATTTTTAATAAATTCCTAAGCATAAAATTTAAAAGCAAGCGTAGAAAAACAGGTAAATTTGCTTTTTAACACCTGCGCTAAATATCTCTTAAAGTTTTCCCAAATCATCATAATTCCATGTAAATGTACATGTTGAACTTGAATTAACAATTAAATTATGAAGAAACCTACCGTTTTGAAGTTATCAGCAAAAAAAAAATCGCTTAATAATATGCTTAATACTTCCGGTGGGTTTTGGTCTATTTACTTATTTTATTTATTTTTTTTTTTTTTTGGTAAGTGTAGTTTTATTTATAACAAAAACAAATTAACTAATACAATAGAACCTTTTTTCTTTGTTGAATAGCAATGACAAATTAAAAGAACAAATTAAATAATACAATAAAGCTTTTTTTTTTTTTTTTTTTCTTAAACTAAAAGCAGACAAATTGGGGGAAAAAAACCTTAAATAATGCAGTAAACACTTATTTCGTTTCTAGCATTTTTATTTTTTTTTTTACGTAATCATGCTCTTTACAAAGTGTTATGTTTATGGGTTAAGTTTATGGTTTGGTGTTAGGGTTAGGAGGGGTTTGGTTGGGTTTCTTTCTGTGTAAAAAAAAAAAAAAAAAAAATACAATAAACTGGGTTAACTTTATGGTTAGGCGTTGTTTGGCTTTCTGTGTAGAAAAGGGAACAAATTAAAAGAAAAAAAAATAATACAATAAACCAGGTTAACTTTATAGTTAGGTGTTACGCTTAGGGTTGTGTTTGGCTTCTTTGTAGAAGAGGGGACAAATTTTTAAAAAAAATTAAATAATACAATCAACCCTTCTACTTTACCAAGTTTGTGCTTCAATTTTAAGATATAAAAAATGCTTTATTTTTATTTAATTTGTTCTTTTAATTCGTCATTGCTATTCTACACAGAAAATAAGGTTTTATTGTATTATTTAATGTTTTTGTTTAAACTTTCCTGTTATAAGACTACACATCAAAAAGAAAAAAAAAATTATGATAATGTGTAGTGATTTCAAAAACAGATATAGCTTTTACAAGCTATATCTGTTTTTGAAATCACTACACATTATCATCATTTTTTAATAAGTAATTAATTTTTTAATTAGTAAATAGGCCAAATTTTTTGATTGCGCCACTGGAAATCTTGAATAGTAGTCTGAGCAGAATGTATTAAAACAATGCCTGTAATGGAGGACGAATTACAAACAAGAAGTCTCGTTTTTTTTTTTTTTTTTTTTCTTGTCGATAACTCCAAAACAGTAGGTTTCTTCATAAGTTATTTGTTAATTTGAGTTCAGCATGTACATTTACATGGAATTATGATGATTTGGGAAAATTTTAAGAGATATTTAGTGCGGGTGTTAAAAAGCAAATTTACCGAAAAACGTTTTTGAAAAGTTGTATGTCTTTTAAACTAGACATTAACTTTTTTATTAATGCCGTTTTTTTCTTTTTTAATGAGTAAATCCCTACAGTTCACTCAATAACAAAAGGAATGCGGTAAAAAAAAGAAGAATCGTACTATAATAGTAATAAACTTTTAGAAAGAAAAAATACGGGGTGTTAAAAAGAATTCGTTGTTTTTTTTGTTGTTTTTTTGTTGTTTTGTTGTTTTTTTTTGTTGGTTTTTTTTTTTTTTGGTTTTTTTTTTTTTGTTGGTTTTTTTTTTTTTTGTTGGTTTTTTTTTTTTTGGTTTTTTTTTTGTTTTTTTTGGTTTTTTTTTTTTTTTTTGTTTTTTTTTGTTTGTTTTTTTTGTTTGTTTTTTTTTTTTGTTTTTTTTGTTTGTTTTTTTTTTTTTTTGTTTTTTTTGTTTTTTTTTTTTTTTTTTCGTTTTTGTTTTTGTTTGCTTTTTTTGTTTGCAAGAACATTGAATGAACTTTTAACAGAAAAATATTGAATAATAAACAATCTTTTATCAGAAAAATGTTGAGTCGGTAACTAAGCTAACTTTTTTAACATACTTTTAAAAAACTTTTCATGTTTTTACAATATCAAAAATAATACAGAATTAAATATTTAGAATTTAATTATTAAATTTATGTAAAAACATTCTTAAATGTTTTTCATTCATTTTCATAATATAAAAATATTACATCTGCTTCTATTTTACGTTTTAATGATAGATTTTTAAAAACTGGAAACTAAAATTATTTTAGTAAAATAGTTGAATGTTTTAAAAAAAACATATTACTCATAAAAAATAATATAGCAACTCAAAATAAATACTTCAATTAAATAAGATATAGGTACTGGCATGAGATTGCTGGAAAATATAGCATAATAATAATGGCCTTAAACTTGAAAACAAAATTTTATCAAAATATTTGGTAATTAAGAGGAAAGGACAAAGTAATTTTTAATTATTTTTAAAAAATTTTCTGTCTTTATTAGAACATTCTAATTTTTGATTGAAAAACCTTGTTTCTCTTCATCAGCGGAAACTACTAGTAAATAACAGCAAATTTTTTGTGCATTTTTTTTATGACAGACATTAATTTTGGAAATCTTACAAAAATAGAAATAATTGTCGGATTTTAATGAAACTCTCAGAAATTATTTGCAAATGATGGAAATTATTATAAATGTTTATTTTATTTTTTTTAAAAGTCATGGTAAAATTTGTTTTTATATTTATTACCCCCAACTAATTTTATGAAAACTCTTGAAATTCAAATGTGTAAATTTTTAGTGATTAATTAGTTAAAAGGACAAGGCTTTGAGGAAAGTATTTTTTTTTTCTACCTTAAAATCAGCTCTGAATTGTAACATACAAAACTCAATAAAACAAAGATATTATTTAATTTCAAAAGCTTTAAGTTCCTTTGTTTTATTTATTTTTATAAATATGGATAATATTGTTTGAAGCAAAAAACGTTTCAGTGAAAAATAAATTTTTTACAACAATTATTTGTTATTCCTTGAATTATTTTAGTTTTTTTACATACTCTGAGGCAACAGACTGTTCCATGCTAGATGCAATTGTCGTGGCCTGATGATTGCATCTAGCATGAAACAGTCTGTCACCTCTGAGTGTTGACTTCAATGTTCAATTTTATATTTACATACACTCTCTGATATTGAGCACTTTATCCCATAAATATAGTACACATTAAAACTATATTTCATCATTCATATATATATATATATATATATACACACACACACACACACACACACACACACACACACACAGTGCGAAATCTTAACAGAAAGTTTAAGAAGAAAGACCGAAAGATTTTTCATTATTAAATTATAATTTTTTAATCCTTTTCTGAACTTTAAATTTTTTTTGATACAAAATTTTTTAAACCAAAAAGAAAAGCTTCAAGAATGATTTTTCATTTTACGGATCACTTTTCTTTGGAGGTGCCTAATTATGGTACACAATAAAAATGGCACAACTGGGAAAATATGAAAAAATGGCACAATAAGTCATGTAGGTTATTACTATAAATCTGGCTATGTTGATCTTCTGTTTCTGATACTTTTTTCTTCATGTTGTTGATGCATTTTGTGGATGCAATAGCTGCATAATCAGGAGCATGGTTGTTGTTTTTTAGCTGCTACAGGATCAGTCATATTAAGGCTGGTGGTCATGGTACCATTACAAAAAGATGTTCTAACACCTCTCCATCTGATAGTAGAAGATCTTGCAATTGAACCTATTTCTAATCCAGAATTCAGCACAAGACTTTTTAGTTGTGTGCTCCGTTCATTAATTGAACCAGAATTCTTGCAAATGAACCACTGACAACAAAACCAATGACAACTGAACCAGGAGTCAACTGGTGTCTGATTCAATATTTATAGATTTTTTCAGAATTTACTAAAATTCTTTTTTTTTTTTTTTAAAAAAAAAAAAAAAACTACTTTCAAAATAGCCACTTTACATTTTTTGATTCTTCAAGCATGCATTTATCAAAATAAAACCTCTTGCAAACAGCAATGGTATGCAATTCAAGATAGCACTAAAAAAATTAAATTTTTTTTTTCAAATAAGTATTATGTGTAGTTTTTTTTTTTTTTTTTTTTTTTTAATGTAATAACACTTTCAGGGATTTTTCTTTATATAACGGAAAAATGATTTTGTAAACACCCTCAACTTAAAAAGTACACAAGGTATTGAAAAGGGAAGGTTGAAATACAAAAAAAATATTTCTACAAGGTTTTCATAACCTGTTTAGTATACAATTCATTCATTAATGAATAAGTGCTGAAAACTTTGGAATTTGATAATTTTGGCAAATCTTTTAAAGCCAGGGATATAGTTTTTTTTTTCTTTCTTTCCTGTCAGTTACAACGCATCCATTTTGGTCATACATTTTAAATAAAACTATTTTGCCAGTTTTGCTCACAATTCCAAAGTCCATGCTTAAAACTAAAAGTATAGAATTATGCACACTATTCCAAACATTCCTTCAAATATCTTGAAATTTGTATTTGTTTTTTTAAACAACTATAAATTTAATTCATGACAAGTGGCAAATGTATCATAAAATAAAAAATGCGGAAAAAATAAAGAAGGCATTTGCATGCTCATGAGTATAAAAAGAAAATGGTCATTTAGAAATTTTAAATAATAAAATATTTTACAATTTTTTTAACATACATTAAAATACTTTTGATGTGATTATTTGTGGCTGGCATCAATTTTAAAATTGATTTGAAAAAATATTTGAAACAAAAGGATTTTATGTATAAGCTAAATAAATGACATCTTCAAGCCTCACAATTTGCAGGGACTACCTTATGAAACCTTGCATAATAATGTTAAGTGTCAAGAAGTTAAGATGTCTGGATGTTAGTTTTACATTATGATGTCTTTAGGTGCATCTTAAACAACTAGTAAACTGGCAATCTAATCCATCCAGTGCTATATAAACATAGTTCTTGACAATATCTCTTTAAAATTGATCACTTAGATTTTGTGCCGAATGAACACTTCTCCAAAAGCAACACAATCATAAGATTAATTTTCTATTCCTTTCAATGATTTATTCATAGATACCCAATAGTCATTCATCGACATTTGTGAGACTGATGTCTGTAAATTCATGTATAGGCATCTTGCATTAAATTGACCATGTATCACATCCTGACTAGAAGTTAATTAAACTGTAATTTAAAAAGAATACATGTATCAACTATTAGGACATTGCTATAAACATTCATTAAACTTTTCATCAGTTGAAAAACCTTTTATCATTTTATTACTTGAGAATATTATGAATAAAACCATATTTCAATTTTCATCCCCAGAAAACTTGTAACAGTGTTAACATTTTTTGTGGTGACTATTAGTGATAGAGTAAAGAATGTGTTTGTGCAATTTTCTCCAGTAGATGAATTAGGAATGAAATTATAAACCAATATGATACAATTAACATTTTATTGCTTGAGCAAACAATACAGAAAGAATATAAGTGAATGGAGGTGCATTTACAGAAATGTCGTCTTCTGTACATGTGTTCAAAGTTCCTCTGGAAGCTTATGAAAGACTTACATTTTGAAGAGATCTTTGATGATTTGGTAGAATTATTAGATATGTTTGTATGTCGTAAAGTAAGCATAGAATATTGTTGTATTGTGTTCAATGTCATTTGAGGTTTGACCTTTGTATCCATTGATATCTTGTATTGTTCAATCAGATTATTCCATCTGATGGTACAACTTCACCAAAGATCAGTTCTTTTACTTCAGTTTTGTCAAATTCCAAGGATGTACTCATTATTAATGTTTCTAAAACATACTGTGCTAGACTTTTCACTCAATTTAAATTCACACACAAAATTGTATTGATTTTTATTTGTAGTAGGTTTATTGCAAAATTGAAAGTTTAAGACAACTGTATTTTATTTAATCAATAAAACCATGTCAATAACATTGACTTCCTGAAATGAACTGTTTGACAAATTTAGATATTTTTTTTTTTTTTTTTTTTTTTTTTCAGTTTTCTTTACAAAAATTTTATTTATTTTATTTATGGAAGTTACCAACAACCAAACAGAATTAAACTCTTTAAATATTAAACATATTTGGTTATTGCATGCACCTGATAATGGCTTTTCTTAGGTAAGTTGGCCATTTTCACTCACTTTATCTTGACTCTTTTGACAGAAAGCATAAGAAAATTTCAATCAGTCAGATAATACTTTCTCTTAATGAATCTATTAAATAAGCAAAGATAAAACAAAGTATTATTGATCCTGATTCATTGACCAATCTAAAAAAAAAGTTGTAAAAATAAAATAAAAATAGGACATGTAGTCTATTCTGGCTTTTAATTTCACCTCTTATTTGTGGCTTCTGTTAGGGTAGGTACCTCCACGAAATATTAGCTTGATGAAAAAGACGCCAACCTTTTTATTGTCTAAATGCTTATGTTATTATTTAGAGAAAGACCAAAGTTTTTTTAATTATTTTTAAAAATTTTCCTTTTAGAAAATTCTAAATTTTGATTAAAAAACCTTGTTTCTATTTGTATCAGCGAACTAGTAAATAACATAGACAAAAAAGGTATGACAACACATTAATTTGAAAAAATCGTGCAAAAATAAAATAATTATCGGATGTTAATGAAACTTTCAGGAACTATTCACAGATGATCGAAATTATTATAAATGTTTTTTTTTATGAAAGTCATGGTAGAAATATTTTTTAAAATATTTATTACCCCCATAACTAATTTTATGAAAATGCTAGAAATTGATCGCATCGGTTTTAGTGATTACAATAATTAAAAGCACAGGGCTTTGAGGAATGCAAATCATGTTTTTTTTTTTTTAATTGGATACCCAATACCTGAAAATCAGCTCTGAATTGTAACATACAAAACTCAATAAAACAAAGATATTATTTAATTTCAAATGCTTTTATTTGCTTTTAGTTGTTTTTTTGAATATGGACAATATTTTTTGAAAGCAAAAAAATTTTTCGATGAAAAATGAATTTTTAATACAATTATTTGTTATTTCATTAATTATAATAGATTTTACATTTAAGTTGTTAAAATATTATAAAATTAGATAAAAAGCACGACAGGCTTTCATAAGTGTCCTTATGAGATAGATCTTTTTAGCGCGTTGTAAATTGTATCATTTTGACTAATCAGAAGAACCCCAGTAATTAAGAAATGTAATTTTGTGCTTATAATCGAGCTGTAATTATAAAATACGGAAGACCAACCAGAATATAATTAAGTTGGCGTTATTTGAGTTAAGCATTGTTCTCCCACTGTTAAGGCCTTTACTTTTTGCGAAACACGTGGAGAAGTTAATTTGATTTTTTCAATTTCAACTGAGAAGGTTACCTACAAGTATCAGTATCATCTTATGAAATTTATATGATCTTATTTTTATATTAATCTCAGTTAATTTTTTCCATAAATGAAATATCAAAATTAATAATAAAAAATGAATGCAAATACAAATAACAATAGAATGTAATAAATGTACATAAAATTATAGTATTTTATGTACAATTTGATAAATTTCATTTCAAGGTACCTATAAATTAATTAGATACCTTTCTTAAGAAATATGAAATTTAATGTCACTCTTAACAGTTTTATTTTAATTTCTTTAGAATATATTTCCCAAAAGCATCATAAACGTAAAGGTGAAAGCTAAGTACAAAAAAAAAAAAAAAAAATTAGACCGCTGAAAGTTTTCCGTTAAAAATAACGGGGTAAATAATTTGTTCACGTAAATGTAAATTATTTCACTTTTCTCCTTCCGTAGAACAAATTAGCCTCATGGAATCCGTCAATATGTCATTCATCACATGTCAAGTGACGCGAAAGTTTATGACCTGCTTTGTTTTATTTTCAAATTACATCTTTTTTGGCACAAAAGCTTTAAGTTTGGTTCAAAATATTTTAAATAAACATTATAATTTCTGATTTTCTTAAAATAAGTTTTGAAAAATGATAATTGATATTTAAAAAAAAAAAAAGTCAGATTTCCAGTTTTTTTAAAATGGAAAAAAAATGGTCAATTTTGCTGACTCAAAAAAAACTAGATTTTTAACGAAAATTTCGGACTAGGAACGATTAAAAATGGAAAAATACCCCAAAAAAAACTTTGACCTTTCCTCTTAATGAATAACAAACATTTAGACGATAAAATTTTGTTTTTCGTCAAGTTTGGCGTCTTTTTCATCATGCTATGCTCTTTTTTTTAGCGATCTCGTGGAGGTACCTATGTTAGGGCTTTTTTTTTTTTTCTAAAACTTAGGATAAGATCTCTTTTGATGGGGAAAGAAATGGAAGAAAACATCTTTGTAAATCTTTTTCTTTTTTTTTTTTAATAGCAAATGTTTCAATTTCAAATTTCTATTTATATCATGCTATTTTTCATCACATTTTTCAGCTGATCTCTTTAGCCTTCTAAATTGCAGGATTTGAACATAGAAAAACTATTTGATAAAAAGCATGTACAAGGGTACTTCAAAAAGTCTGTGGAAAAAGTCCATCACTAAAAATCATATGGAAGGATTTTAATTTCAATGCACCTGAACATTCTTGTACCAACATGTTATGTGTTCAAACATGAACCCTTTATTGCAGGTAATAATGCAATGCCACTAGTTGGAAGTCAGGAACCATTCAAGCAACATAGAATCCACCAAAATCGAGGCCAGGACAAAGATTAAATTCCTATTGAAACTCAGTTGGGATAATAGGTAATTCATTGATGCTCTGGAACAAGTTTATGGTGACAGTGCCCCAAAGAAATCAACAACCTACAAATGGATAAGTCAGTTCAGAAGTGGAAGAAATGAAATTGAATATGAGCCCTGTAGTGGCAGGCCACCAATGTCAGTTTGTGAGGAAAACATTGATGCTGTTCATGAGATGATTGAAAAGGACAGATGAATAACCACTGAATCAGTAGTACACACACTTGACATCTCCATGGGTTCTGCACACACAATTCTGGTGGAGAGTTTGGGGCGAAGGAAGCTTTCCACTCAATGGGTCTCAAAGCTGTTGTCACCAGATCAGCAGTAAACAAGGGCAGATCTTTCAAATTTTGAACAAGTGGGATCAGGACTCTGAAGCTTTTCTGCAGAGATTTGTGACAGGGGATCCCAAGGACAAAATTCAGTAGCTATCCAGAGGTGGAAGTGGACCAGTTAAAGCAAAATATGAGCATTCAAGAGGAAAGATCATGAGCATTGTCTTCTGAGATGCAGAGTGGATTTTGCTGGTTGAGGGCAAGAAAACAATTACATCTGCTTATTATGAATGCGTTTTGAGAAAGCTGTCCAAAACCAATCTCTGAAAAATGCTCTGGAAAGCTGCATCAACATGTCTGCTTCCACCACGGCAATGCACCCACTCATGGTGCTCGACAGACAATTATGCCATGTTAATTTCAATGAGAAATCATCCAACATCCACCTTACAGCTCTGATTTAGCCACATCTAACTTCTTTTTTTTTTTCCAAACTTTAAAAAAAATCATTGAAAGATACCAATTTTACATCAGTTAAAGATGTAATAAGCTGCTCTGACATGGTTCAGATTACATGACCATCAGTTTTACTCAGTGGCTGGTATCAACATTTGCAGAAGTGTATTGACCTTAATGGAGCATATGTTGAAAAATAAACATAATTGAAACCATTTTTTCATACTGTCCTTTTTCCACAAATTTTTGAAGCCCCCCTCATATAGAACATGGAAAATAGTTCTTAGAACTTCAGACAATTAAATATATCCTCCTGTTTTGCTCTTATGACTTTTAGCATTAGAATTCATTTAAAATGTTTTCCATTAGGAGAAAGAGCCTACACACTTTTTTAGAAGTTTTCTTTAAATGGTTTGTATTTGCCTCATCAGAGAAAGGAAAATAATTTTTCTCCTTGTAATTGTAGAGAACTTGGCTACATTTCATGCAATTATTAAAAATTTTAATGGTCAGTAAGTTTATGCTTCATAAACTTATTATTTTTTAAATTTTTCTTTGCCAGGGCAACTTTAAAACTTGCCTTCATAAACGACAATCTTTTAAATTGAAAATGAATTTAACTAATTTGTTGCTTTTCTGAAGACAGACAAAAAGGATTTAATTTTTTCTTTCCTCTTTTTTTTTTTTTTTTTAATTTAAGGGTATTTTTTTTATTTTCTTTTTTATTTTAAGGTTTTTATTTTCTTTTTTTATTTTAAGGTTTTTTTTTTCTTTTTTTATTTTAAGGTTTTTTTTTTTTTTTTTTATTTTAAGGTTTTTTTTTTTTTTTTTTTTATTTTAAGGTTTTTTTTTTTTTTTTTTTAAGGTTTTTTTTTTTTTTTTTATTTTAAGGTTTTTTTTCTTTTTTATTTTAAGGTTTTTTTTTTTTTTTTTATTTTTTTTTTTTTTTTTTTTTTTAAGTTTTTTTTTTTTTTTTATTTTAAGGTTTTTTTTTTCTTTTTTATTTTAAGGTTTTTTTTTTCTTTTTTATTTTAAGGTTTTTTTTTTTTTTTTTTTTAAGGGTTTTTTTTTTTTTTTTTTTTTTTTTTTTTTTCTTTTTTTCTTTTTAAGGTTTTTTTTCTTTTTTTCTTTTTAAGGTTTTTTTTTTTTTTTTCTTTTTAAGGTTTTTTTTCTTTTTTTCTTTTTAAGGTTTTTTTTCTTTTTAAGGTTTTTTTTCTTTTTAAGGTTTTTTTTTTTAAGGTTTTTTTTTTTTTAAGGTTTTTTTTTTTTTTTTTTTTTTTTTCCTTTTTTTTTTTTTTTTTTTTTTTTTTTTTTTTTTTTTTTTTTTTTTTTTTTTCTTTTTTCCTTTTTTTTTTTTTCTTTTTTTTTTTTTTTTCTTCTTTTTTTAAAATTTTAAAAATTTTTTAAATTTTTCATTTTTTTTTTACTTTTTTTTACTTTTTTTAGTTTTTTTTTTTTTTTTTCTTTTTTTTTTTTTTTCAGGTTAAGCATAAATTTCTTTTTTTTTTTTAAAACATTTTTTCTTTTTGGATTTTTTTTTTCAGTTATAAAATTGCAGTATCTACTTTTGTTTTATTTTTCAATATTTTGAAACTAAACTTAAATTTTCTTATTTCTTTTATTATGAACTAGCAGTAGAGCCCGGCGTTGCCTGGGGATGTAACAGAGATCAAGTTTCAACCATCATAAAGATTGAAAAAAAAAAAAAAATTGAAGATTATTGTTTAAGGTTGATGGAAATACATGTCTTAATTATTTTTTTTTTTTTTTTTTTTTTTTTTTTTTACGAATTGGTTAAACTCAAACAAAAATATTGTTTTCAATCATTATGAGTTTACCGATTGAATAGAATTTTATTATAAACAATTGTCTTGTAAATGGAATTTTTAAAGCATTCTGAATGTAAAAATAAAGAAAAAAGTGAAGTTTTGTTGAAATCGGTTGAAAAATGTAGGAAATCCAATCCCATATATAAAGGAACACACACAAACAACTTGGGTTTTATAATAAGTATAATGATATGAGTTGTCCCCCTTTCATTCTGGTGACAGATGTCTCAATCGTGATTTCAAATTGATTTTGTGAAAAAGCAATTGTGTTTACCCAATTTTTGACACTGTCAGAACCACCGCAAGGTAATTTTACGTAGTCCTGTGAAGTTTTGTTGAAATCGGTTGAAAAATGTAAGAAATCCGATCCAATATATAAATGTACAGACACGCACACATACACACACAACCTGGGTTTTATAATAAGTATGTGTTTTTTTGATTAAAATCAACCATAAAATAATCTTTATTTTTTAATTTTATTATTATCATGTCCTTTTAGCTGGTACATTCACTAAGCTTCATTCAGTGGATTGTTTTAAACTCTGCATTACAGCTAATACATTCTTTAGCTTTATTTTCCAAGATAAATTTATTCAATATAGTCCCTTGGCACTTTTCTTCTAAACACTGAATTCTATGGTCACCTTTACGTTTGGTATGCTTAGCATAGGTTTTTCTCGCTTGCAAGACAATATTTTTTTTCAAATTGGTACAATCCTAATACTTGTTTTGGTGTAAGGTAACAATATTTTTTAAATTCTACTTTAGATTACCAACTGTGATCACAGAATGTCTGGTAAATATATTAGCAAAGAAATTACTTCTCGTAAAAGTTTTCATTATTGAATTCCTCTTGAATTTTAAAATTCATGACATTCATTAATTTCTCAAACTTAGCATGAAACAAAATTTCAGTTATGAGGCAGCCAGTAAGGATCATATTCACTATATTAATGAACTGGTCTACAAGGAAAGCTTGTTAACCACCAGGCTGTCTTTTATTCTAAAATTACCATAACCTCATAACTAACCTTATGTGATGTCAATTTCACATTTACATCAAGTGTAATATTTTTTTCTAACATCCAGTTTTGAACACAGGTTCACTTAAGTTTCACCAACATGTGACCCATGTGAAATGATTAATGAAAAAAATGATGGTGGTGGTATTTTGTTAACAAAAACAGAATTCATTTTAGAGCTTCAAAAATCATGCTGCCATAGTAGAGTCCATTGTCTGAATTTCTCTCTTATTTTACTTCTTCTGCCACAAATGCTTGCAAATTGCACAGATTTTCCTTTCTACCTGACAAATAAATTCTCTTGATTAATTTCCTCATTTTCAACTCTTTGACATTTCTCTTTTCTCTTTTCTCTTTCTTTCCCTCCACTCATTTATCTTCACTTCTTTTTTACCTTTACAAGATGCTATCCAAAAATTTGAATATAATACTCACATTTGCTGCCAGTTCACACTCCTCTCTGGTCTTTTGAATTTTTCATTCTTTCACTCCCAGTAGGCTCTTGTCTTAGTGGCATTGTTATCTTGCATGAGGTGAATTAATAAAAAAAAAAAAAAGCTGTATATGCCCAAGGGAACTACTTTGAAAAATGTAGTATTGGTAGGTGTTACGCTCAGCTTTTTTTGTGAAAGTGGATTTCTTTTCTTTTTTGTTAAAATTATTGGTGTAATTTGTATATATTTTTGTTAGTTTAATTATTTCTCAAATAAAGAATATTTTTTTACCTATTTGGAAAATGTCTCTCTAAATCAAACAGCACATACATTAGTTACACAACCACTACATTATTACATTAATTAACCCTACATACAAATCACTAATCTTCCACTGGGTGGTATACTACTAGCATTTACCGCTGGTAGCCTGCTGTCGGACCGCCAATGTGTTTGTCTTGGCAATGTTATCTTTGTTGGACCGCTAGAGGCCCACAGATGGCCTGTGGGTGGTTGCCACCAGAGGACTGGTGGTGTTGCCATTGGTGGCCTGCCAGCAGGCCACTAGCAGCTTGTGTGTAGGGAACATGTCATTTAGCTGATAATAGTTCAAGTAAGTAACATATCACCAACCCACACAAGAAATATAAATCCTTACTAATAACAAAAAAAAAAAATGCTATATCACTTAAACCATAAAAAATGACTACAATAACTAGAAGCATTTAAGCATAAAAAAAAACAAATCTAATGTCAGTAAAATGTTATCACATTTAGGAACAAACATTTTCAATATATTTAATAAATAAACCAAAATGATACATGGCAACAGGAAGTGACACTTAAAAACAGCTATACTTTAAAAGCCCACATGACCTGAGAAGACCTGATTTTTGAAAAACAATGAAACTGACATAACGCCAAAAATGAAACCACTCTTTCAGAATGGCTTCTGGAAGCCAAAAGTACACAGAAGGCATTAGACAATTTACATTTTAATGTATACTTGAAACCAGGAAAATGGTCTGAAATATAGAAAAGTAAATAATGAAACTTGTGTAAATGAGGATTATTAATCTAGTAGTTGAAGTAAGAGATTTGTGCAAAGTGTTAGGGAAATCTTAAATGTGTAAGACTTTCTTATAGTTAACTGAAAGTCCTTAGTAAGCACAGTGTTAGGCAAATCTTAGACATGTTTGCTAAGCTCTGCTCCTTGCATATATCCACATTTTCTCCTTTAAATATTCTTAATTTTATTCCTTTTATAATCATTTAATTTTTGGTTTTAACTGTATACCCTTTCTCCACTTTCCAATTGGTTCTTGCAATCCCCTTGCTCTTACTTCTCATATGTTAACTGCTTAGCTCTGTAGCAACGAAAGAATAACTTTCTTTTAGCAAGTAATATTTTCAAGGAAAATTTATATTTTGCAAATGTTGCAAATAGAATAAAAATATAGATGTAGATTTATAGAATTATATATAACTTGATATGAGTTTTTTTTTTTTTTCTCACTATTCACATACTTGGTGAATGTTATTATATTATAAACATTATTTGAAAATAAAAAAAAATCTATAGTTGCCTAATTTGTGAATTTACTTAAAAAAAAAAAAAATAGATACAAACTTTCCTTTTGCTAGACTAGTGTAAAAGGGAAAATGTTTAATTGCTAAAGCTAAAAGAAAACCAATTGCTGCCAACATGCTCCAAGTTGTCATTCTTCCTTTACGTTATTTGCTGGTTAAAGGCGGCGGCACCCGGGGGGGACTTAAAAGGTATGAAGTGCAAAGTGTCATGTCTAATGAAACACTGAATTGAACTTGATAAACAAAAGGTCATGATAGGTGATAAACTTGGAAGTGTCAAAACAAATTTAGCAATAATGCATTTAAAAATTTATACATTATATGAATATCTTTTATATTTTCTTAATAAAATTATTTCTTTTCATTAGACTGCTTTAGTGAGAGAAGTATGTTTCATTGTCAAATCTTCAGGGAGGGTGATATTGACCACTCAAGTGGTGAGGATATTAAACTGATCTTCAAGATATAAGGAAGCAAGTGAACAATAATGTTCAAAACTATTTAGCTAATTTTATAGGCATAAATTCTACTCATTTAGCCATATTTTTTGTTTTATACAAGCTAAAGCAAACACTTCTTGCAACCTGACACCTAATTTTACATCAGATGTCAAAAGCTGATTTGTCTCTGTTCTGCTCATTACTAACACATATGAGTCCCTCTAAAAGTGTACTTAACAGCCCAAGAAAAACACTTTCTTTTTTGCTTTTTAAGACTGTTTTTCCCATTAAACACTGCTTCCAAGTTAGTGTTTTCATAACAGAGAAATGTTAGTTCTTCTAATCCTAACCTGTAGACCAACAGACTATTTGTCCTGCTGCCTACCATATTAGTGTTATTATTAAGCCAGTGTGTACTTTGCGTCTGTGTGTCTGTAGTTTAAAGGCAGAAGTATTGGTTGTTGATCCTTGAAAAAGATGGGAAGGGACGTCACATCTTTGTAATTCTTGCCGCCAGAAACAGGAAATGACACACATGTTGGAGAAAGGAAACTGTAAGTTGTCAGTCACACGGGGTTGTTAAATGCTTTACGCTGCCCAGCCGCAGCCATATCCTGCAGTTAAATGTCAAAAATCAGAGGAGCCAGCTTCCGGATTCAAGGCAATAACAATGGCTATTTCAAAATGATTTCCCAATTTTTATATATTATCTCTTATAACGACACTGTTGTGTGTAAATCTGGAGGCCTGCTTAAAGTGGGTGGGTTGTTTGTGTTAGGTGTGTACAGAGTTGATGTGTCTACATGATCTGATGTTACCAGATAATCATGTGTGTAATTGGGGTTGGGCACAGAAGTTCACACACACACACACACACACGCATTTGTTGGTCTGTTCTAAATTTGAACAGCTAATTCCCGTGTTCTGTACCACAGAGATAGCTTCCTGGTTGAATACTGAATTTAGAGGTTATGTGTTCTAAAGTTTGAATTTTCATTTGATTATAAAAACTGTTTTCACACCCTTTGGTGGGTACTTAAGTTACATGTTACTAGTCTTTAAACATTAGTCATTGATGTTGATAATATCTTTTAGTATTTTCTCTCACAATGTGATGTATATGATCAATAAAATCAAATCACGAAATCTGTCACTGTCTGGAAAATTCTCGACCTTTATCCCCTAACTGATACCAGAACCAGTAGAGATAGTTCAACAATGTGAAGGAGTTGACAGACATGACTATGCTAGAACAGTGCAGATAGCTTGCAGGCAGGCTTCTGCTCTCAATTCCCCCATAATAACAGCAACAGTTAAAGGGACAAATTGAACTGCCCAATAACAATGGTTGCCATTTATTAGCAAAGTGAATGCTAAAGTTGGTAATCAGCTTTCTATAAAAAATTTTGGAAACATTAGGAACAATTATAAAATGGCGGATGAAATAAACAAGACCCAGACATTACCTAAATGATTTATTTGCACACATTAATATTGAACTGGAATAAGAGTTCAGTTGTAAGTTTTGTGCTTAGCTTGATATTAAATATGCATGTTTTTGCTTAGTAGTGATGTGGTTTATAGACAGAGTAAGTGTTAGATATATCATCAACTATGCATTTAAATTTGATGTTTATGTAAGCTTACAGTGGGAGAAAAATAAACCAGCTTTAAATGAAATTACTGTTGGTTGATGTTTACATACTGATTTGTATTTAAAAATGAATTTTCTGCATAGATTTTATTTTATTGCAAGCAAGACAATAAAGCCACTAAGACACAAGGTGTAACTAGAGAGAGAATGTGAGAAAAAACACTATTAAGGAGTAAAAATAATAAAACAGAAGTTAAGATTGAAGTTGACTGGGAATCCAGAAAAGATTTTCACAAGTGAGAAGTGCAATAGAAGAAACTAAGAATAGAACTTATGTCTTAGCAATTTCAACTGTAAAATGATGGGACCCTTTGCTACTGCACCTTAAATTCATAAAGTCTAGGTACTATAGAGGAAAATTCATCATAACAATTACCATGAAAATATTTATAGAAAAGGCAGTGGGAAGTTATATTGCAGCAGTGGGAAAGTGACTGAAGCCAAGATGATGAGATAATTAAATAAGATTTGTTCTGCATTTTGATTTGCTGATCAATAATAACTTGTGTAATCCTATTTCTAATCATTTGTACATCTGATAACTGAAGCATTTTGCGATTTAAATATTCATCAAGTGGATCAAGGATTCATTTAGTCATTGGTCAGAAAAATGAAGATTAAAATTCAGATTTACTTTTAATCTGATCTCCTTTTTCTCACACAGATTTGTATAGGGTGTAAAACATCTTTCTTTTTTTTTTTTTTTTTTTTTTTTTTTTATCTGGAAGTCCCATATAACCAAACCAATATGGCATATAAGCCAAGATCACATTTTACAGTGAATTGAGAGATTGTTTGGTTCCTTCAGCCATTACCATAGGCAAGTTTTAGTATAACAGATAGGTATTGCCTGGTGTGGACTTATGTCTGGTCTATCCAGCCATCCATGGCAGGAAAGAGAGATCCAAAAACTTCACAGTATTGTATTGTCTGGATTTCCTCCCTTGCATGCCAACTACAAAATAAATATCAATACAATGAGTATTATGGTGGATTTCAATCTTTTTATTATACTAAGAACACAATCATTGAAAAATTGTATCAAGACCACAACTAGTGAAAATATACTCAAAATTTAATTTATATTTTTAATGAGAGATTCCAACTTGCCCAATGACTTAAGCTTAACAAGTGGTTAAAAAAAGGTCTGCTGTATTATCACAAATTTAGAATGTATCTAGCTTCTGCAAATCCTAGCACCTTGCATGTGTCCAAATTTGTTACCAGATAAGCAAGAAAAACAAAATTTCTCAACCCTGTTTTAGGGACCATGCTGAAAACTATAATTAGGGATGCAGTAGTAACAAACACTTGTATGTAATTATAATACTGTATTAAGAATACTCAATTGCAAAGGACAATGTAGATGTATAATTAGTTGTAACATGCAATGTTATAACTGAAATTCAGGGAAAACCATAACTGAATATTTTGAGCCCATGTCATATCAGTGATTCTGAAATTTTTTTCATCACTACTTGTAGCAAGAAAATGTTAAGAAAGAAGGTTTTTATTAATAGGAAGCTGAAATCAAAAGAACTTGTATTGAATGAATGACAACCAAATGCATGCTCTGCCTGACCGTTTCCATGATATGGTTAATGCACTATCAGCAATTTTCTTTTTTTCTTTTTAACAACCTTGTATTTAAAAATACAAGACAAGCTTGTATGCTTTACCAGTTCACATCTATTTGGAATGTACTTTTCTATTCTGATTTTGTTTACTTGCATTCATCAACTGCAGATGAGGAATTTTGATCATTGTAGTCTATAGCTCTAGTACAAAAGATAGAAATTTCTGCCACAGTTAATGTGTTAAGAATCAAAATCTTGATCACCTAAAACATTTATACAGGGTTGCTCTATTCTTTGAGGACATTTGCATTAATTTAGTAAAATATGCATAAGTCATGAAAAAAATTTTATTTTAGAAAAGTAGCATTGATGACTGCTTCAATATGAGATCTGAAACATTGACATCAGATGATCTTTATCTATTTTGGATGTTGCTCTCATTATGGTGGATTTCAGATATTTTATAGTTTTATAGGGACTGATCAATTTCTCTCTTGACTGTGCCCATATGTAGTAATCTGACCGATTCAGATCGGGAGACCTAGGAGGCCATATACTTGGAGAGACATAATCATGGAAAATGTAACATCTATTCTTTGGTTGTCCTCGCCTATGAGATGCTACAGTCATGTTGGTAAGTGCACAGACTTTTTTTCTGGTGCATAGTCTTTCTTTGGTCACACTCTCTATCCAAGGCCTCACAATCCTCTCCAATACCCACTTAGTTATCAGCATTGATCCTTGAGGAAAAGAGATATAACATCTCTCTCTTATTGTTCACAACTACCAGAATCATTACTGCTGCTGGAAACTGTACATGACTGTTGGAATGTTCTCAGTGTCTCTGTATAACCATCTGTCATTCCTTCGTTTGACCTTTTGGTCTTGATCAAAGTTTTTCTCATCAGAGAAAAACCAAAATATTCCAGGCTGATGTTTCAACCTACTCAACCAGCATGTCAAATAGTATATCTATATGGCATATGATTTGTATTGAAGGTCATCATGCACAATTTTTCCATTAGAGTACCTTGAAACCTTGAACTCTTTAGCAATGGTGTTAATAGACTTTTATTAATTTTCTGCGACTTTCATACAAATTCAGATTGATGATATTCAGACCCTTAGCAGGCATTTTACATTTTGCTATTGTTGACAACAAATGACTCTGCAACTTTCAGGAAGGAAGCAATCTCTAAATTGCTATGCACTGCCTTCAAGGCCTTGATTACAGCATGCCTTTTTATTAGCTAAGTTAGCTTGATGTTTTTCATCATTTGTCAGGTAAGAAATGATAATCAGAACAAGTTAGAGCTATTAAAAATGTCCTCAAAGAACTGAGAAACCCTGTATTAAAAATAAACAAGTCACTAAAACAGGTACTACACTATGATCCTGTATTTATTTAGGTGTGGTAGGATGTGACACATGACTAGTTTCACATAGGATGCTTAGACACATGCTTATGGACCAGACAAAAATTATCCAGCACTCACAACCACTGTCACATGTGTCAGAGTAAAGGTAGTACTGTAGGATTGGGATCACTAAGATAAGGTTTTTTGCTTGGCCATCACCTCCCTGGATGGAAATGTAGTGCTGCATCCTGCACTATTCAGCAATCACATGATAGATGTGGAACAACACATGATCTTAGATGAAAGTGCTAACTGTGTTAATAACCTCATCTTTTTATGGCTACTCTACTAGTATTATTAATAAAATGCTTTCACAGAATATAAAATCAACTTAAAAGTATTATAATTACTGTTAGTGAACATTACAGGATAAGAAATAAAAAAAGGGGGGGTGCCAGAATGACTCCAAAATGAATCTCTTGTAAAAACTTTTGTAGGTAAAATGGTTAAGATTTCATTCACATAAATGATTAGTAGTTGGAAATTACCTTATATGTCTGCAAATATGGTTCTTGATTCCACTTGCCATTTATATTGATGATATTTGAAATTTTCAAAGTATTCATCTTAAAGAATTTCCATCTTCAATTCTTCACTAAGCTTAACTTCATCTGTCACAAAGCCACTTTTTGGATTCATCAATTTTTTTTTTTATTAACAGATATTAAGGTAAAAGTTTTATCTTTTCTGCTGTTAAAAAGTATATGTGGAGTTTTATTTTAAATATTTTTTTATTCTTCAGACAAATCTAAAACAAAGAAATGAAAAAAAAAAACTTGTTTCAAGATTGTTCTTAATTTAGTTTAAGCTAGTAAAAAACCTTTTAAAGATGGATCAATCTGCTGTTTAAGCAATCCTCAAAATGCTCATTAAATTTAATTCAAGTTGTTTCAAAGAATTGACTAATTACTATTGCAGCTGCACTTGAAGTGTCAGCTTTCTACTTTGTCTTCTTTACAATAGAGCGACTCAATTTTTATTCTCGCAAACCTCTTGATAAATATCAGGAATTAAGTTTCGGCAATTTTTCCTATTTTATAATTAATTTTATAATTAACTGAAAAAAATTAAAATGTATTAAATGATTACATATAAAAAATAACCATGAAGTGCTATTGTTGTAATGACATAACCATATTGTAAGAAATAGCAATATGCTCTTTTCTTTTCTCTTTCTTTCTCCTCCTTAAATATTTATTAATTTTCCTCTTAGTCTAGAACAAGATGCCAATAGTGGGCAACTTGAAGTTGCATTCACTATATGCTGGCTATGATTTTTAAGGTAAGCATGACTTTTACTTGGGCAACCATTCTTGCCTTGCCTTTGCAGTGAGTGAGGACTGAGTTCGCTAGAAGCAGTCTACAAAACTAACCTATTCACTATTGAACTTTTGGCATAGTATGGCATAAGGCCATGTATAGTGGTCTTCAAGTAAAGAGTAAACTGAAAATCTGCAATATTAAACACTGGCACCCTAACCTATGCACTGTTGATCTATGAAATGTGCTCACAGGAAATATACAAAGCTTTTTCTCATCTGACATGAAGCCATTACAGAGAAGCATTCAATAAGCCTGAAACTTTCTACATGAATTTTGGTTCTCAAAATTAGTGTTAACCATTGGTATAACAATTGTTACAGATATTTATCTTTTTTTAGCAATTAGCCATGATAGTGGGATGCCCAATGAAGATTGAACTCATTATGCTAGTAGTGATCTGCATAAAGAAATTGTTAATTGTTATTCTACAGTAGATGTAATTTAATGTGATATAATTAATTCCTGTCCTGTACACATTTCTCAACAAAGAATGGTAACCATTTGCGATATCAAGAACAAAAGTAATATTTGTTGGCTCAAGTTTTCTCTACAGTAGTGATGCTAGAAGTCCAAATTAAATTTTTCCTCTTGTAACCCCAGACTCCCTCAATTCTTCCCTTCATTTGGAGTTTACATCTATTTTTTACTATTATACTTATGACTTCTACATATGATTAAAGTTTCTCTCCAATTCCTCTGTTAAAATTTCTACTCTTAGATTTTCTTTTACATGAAATTTCAACATTTCTGAGAATAACAAAATTGATTTTAATTAAAAATTAAAATTAATGAAAAAAAAATATAAATAAACTTTTAACATTATTCAATATTTTATCTTCTCTAATATTTATCTCTAGCAGGTGGTCTATCCAGGCAACACTGCCAACCCTTGAACAACTGTTGAGTGAATTATATATTTGGGTAGATCAATATCAGATCCATATTTATTACATTATTGCATGAAAATATCAATTTTCTTTTCTCTAGGACTGTTACTGTGGTACCATATGTGCCTGTGTCAAAACAACTTCTGCAATGTCGTATGATAAATTGACTGAATCCGCTAAAGACACACTGCAGAGTTTTTTCATTACCCATTGGAATATAATTTGTCTTGTATGTTTCTCTTCATCTCTTTCATCTGCAAATAAAGAAATTCTCATATGACTCTCTTCATAAGGGTTTTAACATGTTATGTTTTTGTCCTTAATAAAAATGCCCTAAAAAATCAATAACACTTTATCATTTCGATTTGGACATTGAGACCAACATCTCTTCGTCACTTAAATTTTACATACTTTTGACAAAATTGTTACATTTATTATTTTGATAAGTATTGTCATCGAGTAAGTAGGTTATTTTAAAAAAGCTTTGTTGTAGATAAAAACTTTTTGTTGGGTGGAATTAAGTAACTGAAGGGAAATTGTGTATGTGTTCTTATTCTCTCTCTCTCTCTCTCTCTATATATATATATATATATATATATATATATATATATATATATATATATATATATATATAAAATGAGTTCAAATTCCAAGAGTTATTTGCATTATTATTGGTTTTATGATGATATTGGATCTGATCAATTCTTCAAATTTCCTTATATACAATCTATATGGTAACGGAAGGTAACTTCCTCCCTTCAGGCAATGTCCACCAATATTGTGAAACTGAAGAATGCCAACCCAGAAAATCTTACTCATAATAGTGAGACTTTCTGTATTTAATTTTTGGTAAGGTCCAGTGATTAGGGCATTGAACTGAAGGACAAAATCTCTGAAGTTTGAACCTTACTACACTTAGCAAATAGCTAATTTGGACCAAGCCAAAAAAAAGCCCCTCACTTACAACTAAACTTGGACTTGGTTATTCTGAATATCTATGGATTAAGAATTTTGCAAACATAAGTAATAACCATTGAAACTCACATTTTAGATGCCCTCTGGTTTTCT
The DNA here is from genome assembly GCA_903632075.3 of Acanthosepion pharaonis. Classification (NCBI taxonomy): domain Eukaryota; kingdom Metazoa; phylum Mollusca; class Cephalopoda; order Sepiida; family Sepiidae; genus Acanthosepion; species Acanthosepion pharaonis. Next base: position 938,794 of record CAHIKZ030005042.1, on the reverse strand, counting down.
TTCAAGATACTGTGAGAAAAGTAATTTTATGACTGGGTGTAAGCAGTGTACAAACCTAAAACACCTGTCACAATTTATTTTATTGCACAAAGATCAGAAAACTTAATGTTTGAGAGAAGGCATTATGTATTAATTATTCAAACTGTCTTTGCTTTTATCCTTGTTTCAAGCAAGGAATCTTCCAGACTTAAGTTCTCTGAACATGAAGCAATATTACCATTATACTATTAATTATTCCTTCTACTAAACTCATCTTTGTTCTTTCGATCATAATATTTTTGCCAATGTTCTATTCAACTTCTCAAGTATTATGCAAAATTCTGAGATGAATTTTGTTATTTCAAAAATTATTTAAACTATTATTCTTGTAATTGTTGTTTTTGTCACATCTTTCCAGCCTATAATTTAACTTTCTTGGATATAGAACATATCAATTAAAATATTTTGATAAACACAACAAAAATAAAGATACTCGTTTTTGTCCTTAATAAAACAAACTTGAAACCACTTTAGAAAGCCTGAAGAATATACTAATTGCAATGAGAAGATTAATGAAGATATTTTGTTTGATGATATTTTACTATTTAATTCTGGAGTAATAAATCCATTAAATCATCGGCTTGTCCTAAATCTATAAATGATCTTTTTGATGATTTATCCAACTTTTTGTGTAATTCTTGTGTAATTGTTCGCCCCCCCCTCCACACACACCTTCCATTTTATCCCTGGCCCTTGTTCTTATGCAGTGATTTGCAGTTCCAACGTAAGTGAAATGACAAAAGCTTTGGCTGAAACATTCATGTAGTATAGAAATTTCTGTATACAAACACAAAAATGTCTATTCTAAATAATGGAAAATAAAAAAGCACTAGTCGATTAACAACAAAAATGTTAGGTTTACAGAAGCAATTGAACTTTTCCCATTGCCTAACTATTATAATGGCTTGTGGTTTTCCATCAGCCATTTACTCTATAGAAGTGTAATGGCATGAAGGGCTACATTGACCAAGAACTTTTTAAATCAAACAAAAGAATTGATATATTTACATCACTTCCAGTCTTGTTGCCACTGCTAAACTTTTCATCCAACTAACTCTGAATTCAAAATTTTCAACATTCATTTATACAGTGTCTATGGGTTGACTTCTGCCCACCTATTGTTTTAGATTAGAGTTCAACTGACTTGTGCCTTTAACAATTTTTTTTTTTTTTTTTTTTTTTGTGTACCAATATAGGTTTAATTGATTCTAATTGTGTAAACATCTTCATTATTCATCTGATGTATCCAATAAAAGTGAATTGGTTTCTTTTCAATATTGAATCTTCTTTGATCTAGCAATTTGTCATTGAGAAAATATCCATCATATGAACTTTCAATTCAGCAAAGTTATTTAGCCTTTTGAAATTACTGAATAAATTGTGATATTGAACTTGATCATGCATAATAAATTTACTCTGATTGTGGCAAAAGACATGATTTACCTCCGAATTCGAAACGGGCGCAAACATGTCTGCAAAGTGATGACAAAGAAATATGGCCGCTATTGAAGGCACAATTTATGTGCGCCTATCTCGTCCAAAACGAGACAATATTTGCACACATGCAAATTTTGGCCATCTTGGAATAGCATAAATAGCCGGGTGCCAGCAGCACCAAGTATCAGGGAGTCATTCGGCGGACTGCATGTAATAGAGCTGGATTAACAGCCGGACAAAGAGGAAGTTGAATTAGGCACAACTTAGTTGGTGTCTGTTTCACAACTGCCTGTAACGGCTGAGAAAGGGAGTCACACAATCCATTTCCTTTTTACTCCCCCCCCCATCATCATCTTTCTTTTCTTTTCTTTTTTTTTCTTTCTCCTACACTGATCTTAGCTTAGACCAGCACAGGGCCAGACAATGGAGGTAAATAATGGTTAGAAAGATACTAAGGAGACAGGATTATCAAAATGCTACACCATATCCCTCCACCCCCTGCCAATCATGACTTAAGTACTGATTACAGGTGGAAAGTATTTTATAAATTAAGACCAAATGAAGGGAAATTAAATATTAGAAAGATTAAAATCTCCTACCTTGAAAAGCAGCATTTGAAATTTTGGCTTTTACTGAATTTGAACATTGGCACTAGTGGGGAAATATGTCAGTATCTCAGCCACAAGGCAACACTTACTTTCCCTGGCATTGTTTTCAGTTTGACTTGATTTTAGAAAGTTAAAAAAATAAAAAGCTGAAAGAAGTCTGTGAAAATGGTTCTGTTTAGTCTTGAAGAATTTCCATTTCATGTCATTTTTCAAGCCAAATTGAAAATCTAGCATCTTCAAACATTCTTTGACTGCTGGTAATTTTCCAGCGAGATCAACCATAATTAAATTTGGATAATCAATTTTGGAACAGAAGTTTGTAATACTTCAATTGATCAAATAACATTTGAAATGAACAACTGAATTAAGAACGACTTATTTTTTTTTTTAATTCTGCAGTTATTTTTTCAAATTTTTGATTGAAATTTAGCAGTCATTTAAAATATCATTAAATTTCTTTTTTTTTTTTTAAGTTATGATTTGTGCCATTTAAAATTTAATAAGGAGAATTTGATGGTGATATTTCATTACCTTTTCTCAGTCTGGTATAAGGTCAGTTATGGAGGGTATGATTGAAGATTGAATACAAGCCTGTATGACTGATTTTCTGATAAATAACCATAATAAATCTTACTTATTATAAAACGCAGATTGTGTGTGTGTCTGTAACGTTTATATATTGGATCAGATTTCCTACATTTTTCAACCGATTTCAACAAAACTTCACAGGACTACATAAAATTACCTTGTGGTGGTTCTAACAGCGCCAAAATGGGAAAAAATATAATTGTTTTTTTGCACAAAATCAATTTGAAAACACGATTAAGAGACATCGTGAAAATGGAAGGGGACAACTCACATCGGTTTGTTTGTGTATGTGGGTTACTTTAAATATGGGAGCGGGATTCCTATATTTTTCAGCCGATAAAACAAAACTTTTTTTTTTTTTTTTTTTTTGGCAGGTAGTGTTTCTTATTGTCTTGCACACTTTTTCCTTTATTTTTAACATTCAGAATGCTTTAAAAATTCCATTTACAAGACAATTATTTATAATAAAATTCTATTCAATCAGTAGACTCATAACGATTGAAAACAATGTTTTTGTTTGAGTTTTGGTTTGACCAATGCGTAAAAAATAAAAATAAAAAAAAATTAAGACATGCGTGTCCATCAACCTTAAACAATAATCTAACGATCTCTACTGATTGTACGAATACAAACATCGGAATAAATTCTTTATCTTTAGGGAAAAATAATGAAATCTAAACATACACAAGTCCTAACTAAAATTAATAACCGGAACGGGAAACTACTTTAAATACACATGGTGTCCAATTTTTTTACTGTATTCAATAAGTAAAAATCATAAATTGTAAAAGATTATTATTACAGAAAGGCTACTAAATGAATAAGATTTGTTAGATCATAATTAATAAACCCAAATAAAGTTAATATTTTTTGTATTAGAAACGAGTGGAAAATATATTCAAATCAGAATTCTAATTATGAATCACCACAAGCAAAATATGCAATTTTTTTTTTACTGTATTCAATAAGTAAAAATCATAAATTGTAAAACTAAAAGATTACAGAAAGGCTACCTACATTTTTCAACAGATTTCAACAAAACTTCACTTTTTTTTTTTTGGCAGGTAGTGTTTCTTATTGTCTTGCACACTTTATTCTTTATTTTTACATTCAGAATGCTTTAAAAATTCCATTTACAAGACAATTGTTTATAATAAAATTCTATTCAATCAGTAGACTCATAACGACTGAAAACAATGGGTTTGACCAATTCGTTAAAAAAAAAAAAAAAAAAACACTAATTAAGACATGCGTGTCCGTCGACCTTAAACAATCTTTGTCAATTTTATTTTTCAGTCTTAATGATGGTGGATACTTGATCTATCTCTTACTGTTATATCCCCGGGCAACGCCAGGCTCTACTGCTAGTATTTAATAAGCTTAGTTTAATTTAGCATCAGATAACAAAATTGTAGTTGTCTTATTGATGTGACCCAGTAAACAAACTCAGTGCAAGGAAGATAAGCTTGCTAATTACAGTAGACACCTTTTTGTGGGGGTTATATTTGTGATTATTTATATTTGATGACATATTAATTAGTTTAAACTGACTTTCCCACCAGGCTTTTACTGGTTGTGGGGAATAGATACCCAACAGAATTAAAAACAAGGTCTGTCAAATGGTGGGTGAACCTACTTGTAGGATCAATGGCCATCTAGCACCATGATGTTACACTGGACTCTACATATATATATGCAGCCAGCACAATGATGGACTGGTTAGAGGCCCTATCCACCCCCAGAATCAATGACCACATGTCTGACCGAGGCGAGCTTTTCGTTTCACGTGAGCCTTTCATGTCCTTGACATAAGCTGAGAGATGCTACGGCTGAATGAATACCTCTCTGGTTTTCAATCTAGATATGTAGAAGGAACTGGTAAGATGCTCAACTATTTTTAACTTTTAAATACGTTATTTAGGAATAGAAATCGGTGGTAGAACCAGAGAGTAAAGTCTAAAAAAAGCTATGAATCCTAATATCAAATCAGTGTCAAAAAGTAACAAACTTTCCCGTTTGTTTTTCAATTATTTTTTTATATTTAATGTCTTTTGTTTCTTCACACTAAAAAATATTTATAATTACTTAGCACTTGTACTTAATGATACATATGCTGTTTATTCATGTGATTAATGCATTTTATGTATTAAGTATGTATCTGACATTTTTTTCCCCAGTCATTTCAAATACAATGCCCAATACCCCTACAAACTTAAACAAGTCTTTGATCCTTAAATTTCATTCAGGAATTAAAAACCAAAAATTTCTGCATTTGAGATTAAAAGCATTTTATCCTAAAGAATTTTCTTTTATCTTTTTACAGCACAAAGCCAAAATAGAGGCAGAAGATTTGCACCAATGTAGGGAGGATCTGCCTTCAAAATCAGCAATCAAAATTAAAGTTTTTACCTGGACTCTAGCTTCTTACACTAGTGAGAAATACCCATTTATCTTGGTTACCCAGATATTTACTAAACTTAGTTTAATCTAGAACAATGGTAGATGAGGGTAGGAAGATTATATTGTGCCAAACTTTCATGTGGGAAGGACTCATCTGTATGTTGAAAATCAGCATTTAAAATTCTAGATTTCTATATGTGCTTAAATAGCAATTATTATGACTATCAAGAAATGAGCAGTTATTGTAAGATAAGGCTTACCAATCTTTATTTAATTCAGTTTATATTTACACATTTTTCTTGTTTTTATTTTTTATTTTGATAAAGTAGTTTGTCAGATGAAGAAAAAGGTTTATGAACTTCTAATCAGAAACACATGTAAAAACGGTTTAAATTGCAATAGTTTTATTTTTCAACATGATTTCCCCACCCCCTACCTTTTCTGAATATTTTTCTCTCTAGCTGTACAAATTGTACCATTCCTTAGTTATTGCTTCTAATTCTGAATTTCAGTGTAGTTTTATATTAGTTTTCTTCCATCTTAGAAAAGGAAATTTATTCTATTCTAGTTCCAGTTTTCATATATACTGTTTCTGTTGAAAGAACAATATTTGCTCTTCACATGTTTGGCTTTTCATTTCATCCATCTTAGTTATTTGTGTAACCCATGTTATCATGGGTAGATTATAAATTAGGTCAATGCTTTCATTTACTTTAATCATTATTATCTTTTGTGTCACTATGTATATAAAGTCATATGAAGAAATACATTCAAACTTATTTTACTACTAACAGTTATGTAATATCCTTGCCAGACCACTGTCAGAGTATTAGCCTCACTTTTCCAGAACTATAGCCTTGTGTCGGACTAAGCTTAGTAAATAGCTGCATGCCATCAAAAATTGCAACTGCTTCGTAAGTAAGATGAAAGAAACTTTGCTTTGCCATTTAAGCTAATGTGATCTTGGTAGTTTTTGAATCTGACTGACATTGAAAAGAACAGACAATACCTTTTGATTGTTACGAGTTACAATTCAAAATCCAGGAGAAATGCTTTTCAAGTCGGAGTAAATCTCAACAAACAGGTTTGCCTTTTTTTCTTGCCTGAAGTGCTGAGGTGAATGTCATTATTTAACAAATCATTCAAACAAGCATCCTCCTCCTCCTCCTCCTCCTCCACCCACTTTTATTCATTTACTTTTCAGTATTTTATGTTTTGGTTGGTGGCAATTGAGGAGGAGGAAAAGCAAGCAAGAAATATTAACAAAAGCTAAAAGCTGAGAAAAGCTAAAGAGTCAACTGGTTTAGATGATTAAGTATGCCAGTTATCTGCTGTAGTAAATTTCACTTGTATTATGAGTTTGTGACCTTGTGCCAGACTAATGTAAGTTTAGTAAATATGACATCTATAGAAACTAGCATTTACATTCATGTGACATTAGTAATTATTTTAAAATCTTGAAACTGATTTTATTCATATTCAGACTAATGGCTTCAGAGTTTTTCCCTCTGGATTTCTTCGTGTATCTGTTGATCCATATAACCTTTGGGAATTTCCCTTTATTTAATGTACAGATAGATTGTTCCTTTTCCACTGGTTATGTCTAGGAATATCTTGTTCTATTTAGTACTAATCAAGTTGAGATGTAAGTAAACAATATAGCACATGTATGGACTAATAAATAATATTTAATCTCTCCTATTTAACATTACATTTTATTTCACTGCCAATATTTCATTAGTTACTTTCAACCAGTGTACAGTGGCCTAAGAAAAGTTTTTAACCAGGAGAAATAAACTACATTCAATTTCAAAATTTAATTATGTAATCCCTATTCAACATAAACAAACAGTATTTGGAACTAGTATGGAGTAGGTCCTCCATTTGCTACTTTCAGTGCTTGTATTCGATTTTTCATGGATTTGATGAAGTTAACAACAATCATCTGAGCCATATTTTGCCACTCCTTTAACAATGTTTCTTTAAGGGTTGCCACTGACATAATTTTGGTTGTGCGCTCTCTAAATCTTCAGACCAAATTACAGGCTGCCAAAATTCATAATCTTTGCTCTTGAATTCTCCTGCCCAGTTCATACAAAGGTTCCTGGTAACCTCTGAAATCAAGGGCTTCTTTCTTGCAACTCTTCTTTGATAGCGTAGCTTTTTCAGAGTCTTTCTCACCACATATAGCAACATTTCCATGCTGTTGGCGACATCTTTGACGCTCTGACGATGGTTTCTGATGATTTCCTTATTCAGTGCCCTTTTCGTTCACTCGGACATGATGCTTGGTCTTCCTAAACATTGTTCCACACAACAATGGCTTTCTTCATTAAATTTCTTGACAATATTATTAATCGTTTGATGATTAACCTGGAAAAAGCTAACAATTTCTCTATTTGACTTGGCACATTGATGTCATCCTATTATTTGCCCATGTTGAAATTCTCTCATTTCCTTACTTCCACGAACTTTCATTGCAAGATATAAGTCGACTATCATTCATAGAGAGTTGCCTGATACATGGTATTGTCTGAAAAAAAAAAGATGTTATTAAACAAGCCAAAATTGCTGTAATCAAGGGTGGCTAAAACTTATCATAACCCACTGTGGAGCCCTCATTCAAAATGTGATCCTTACATTTTCATCTGCAATGTCTGAAAGATTGCCTAACTACTCTCCGGGGTGTTGTTTATATGTATTTTACTCCTGCTTTTTGTTTCCATGCTTGCAAAATCAAATGCAGCTGTGAGGTCACATGATTCTGCATTTGGAAACTGAGTGGGTCACCACAGGTCAACTTTGCACTTGGCTGTCTTGATATCTGGTGTGAAACCAAATGCAAATTTCATTCTGGCTAAACACTATAAGTTATTTCTCACCCTGTTTTCCACTAAGTCTGTACTACTCGACCCAAGGATTGAACTTACATTGACTATACCACCAAATCCATCTTTAATCCTTTTGCCTAGTGTACCCTGAAAATGATATTAAATTGAAAATAGTAGACAATGCATTTTGATGACACATAAGATATTTTTTTTTCCTTTTCTTTTTTTTCTTGCCAATAAAATGGCTGAAAAAACTCCTTTGTCCTGTATATGAAGATGAGACTTTTCCATAAATTATCTTTCAGCCTTTAATTTTATTTTACTACTGGTTTTATTTTCTCTTGTTTTTTTTATCCCAACAATATGGCTTGATAGACTTCTGATGAGTAATATAGGGAGAAAAGATTTACTCCAACTCCACATGGATGTCAACTGCTACATGGCAACACTCTACTTACCTTGTATAGGTATATACTTACTTGTCATTTATGATGGGTAAGTTGAAAATAATATTAGGGGATAATTCCCATAAGCAATACCTCTCCTTTGGAAGGGAGCTGAAATCATTATGCCAACTCCTAAAGCATTCCCAAAAAGGTAAGTGCCAAGGAAGCAAGAGCAATTTTTAATGGTTTTGCTGAAAGCCCACATTAAAAACTCCGATCTTGTTACATTCTATTTGCAATGTGGTTGTATAAAGAAATACCTATATGGCTACCCCCTTCTGCTAAGTACAACTGTCCCTTCTTTTTAGGGGAGTGTCCAAGAGGAGCAACTGGTGTGGATTAACACAGGAACTGATCTGTCATAGACATTTCTTTAACCATTTTAGTCACAGAAGATTTTATGCTTAAGCAGAGCATAAGTCTCTAGCTATTTTGATATTCTTCCTTTTACAATTGTCATGTTTGATTTATTCCCTAGCAATAATTAAGTATAAAAAGGATGAAAAAACAAAAGCAAACAACACATTCAGTTTTACTTTAATATTTTTTAAAATCATTGAGCATCTTTATCACTTGGGTAACATCTTTACCCTTATATTCTGTTGCTAATAAAAATAACTAACAATAACTTGTCTTATGTGAGTGAATAAAAGAAAGAAAAACTGTACAAGAAATAAAAGTACATTTCTATCCTCACCCTGACTCTTCTCAGATTATTTCACTATTGCATTAATGTTTCCTGTTTTTTTTTTTTTTTTTTTTTTGAGGCAAACTTCAAACTTTTTACCTATTTAACACATAGGCTCAAGGCTCATCCTGGCTTAAATCTTGAATAATTTTATTACATAAACTTGAGTGACATTTTCATTGAAATTTTCAGAAATGAAAAGTTTTTTGTTCTTTTCTTTCAGAAAAGTTACAGATGATTATGAATTACTCCAAAAAGTTCTATACTAATCTAATCATTTGTTTGAATTTTAAATTTGTTTTTTACTGGCATCTTCATCATTCCTAATATCATTGAGTTATTTGTATTTTGTTTGTCACAGTATAATAGTCACTGTATAAATGATCAAATTTGACTTGATTTATTTTCTATTTTCCAGAATAAATATCGAAGACTGTTGGAGGGCCTCTTTTTACTTTTCCTTACTGCTATTGGATTGCTGATGTTGCGAATATTCCTGATGGGAAACAAACCTCCAGAGTTTGCACCTTCTGATAATCCAGCTGCAGATTCCAAAAGTTTTCTGACAAGAACTTTAACATTCCATCACCTTTTGGCTTTGAATTTTGGGCTACTCATCTGTCCTCGAATCCTCAGTTTTGATTGGTCAATGAATTCTATACCTCTTGTGGAAAGTCTCACTGACTCGCGTAATCTCTCTACCATTGCTTTCTACTGTGGACTTGTCTATTTTGCTATTTATATTTTAAAATCCATTCCTCAGATAGCAGACTGCTCTTCGCCAAAGCCTTATTCTAATGGAACCAATTCTCACATTATCAAGGCTCTCAATAATCACAGAGGAAAAATACGTTATTTTGATTCCAACTCTATGAAACAAGATCAATTTCCCACTCACCATCCCAAGATGAACAAGCCTGCTTTTCACTGCCTTGTGATTGCAGTAACTGTGATGATCGTGCCGTTTATTCCGGCCACAAACTTATTTTTTTATGTTGGCTTTGTTATTGCAGAGCGTGTCCTTTATATACCAAGCATGGGCTTCTGCCTATTAGTTGCTAAAGGTGCTAGTGAACTCTACACCCAGAATCATTCCAACCGAATCCGCCAGGGAGTCGTACTACTTAGTGTCCTCTGCCTCTTGGTCTCTTTCAGTGTAAGAACCATACTGAGGAATCAAGACTGGGAGACTGAAGAGAGACTTTATGGCTCAGGAATTATAGTTAACCCTGCAAAAGGTAAACATTGCTTCTTTTTTCTTTTTCCCACTTTTGCTTATTTTTATTTTTATGGAGCTTATTTTAGTCAGTTCATTCTCTCATTATTTATTATATCTTCATTCAATAACTTTCTTCTGGACTAACAACATTCAAGAATTAACAAACTTAGTGAGTCATATTCTTTCTTGTTATCTTGCACTTGTAGCCTTGTGCCAAACTAGGCAAAGCTAATCATTACACTTTGAATAATCCTATCAATACAGCCTGAGTAATATGTGTGAGTTTTGCATGTGTGACCCAAGCTAAATTTATTAAATATCTATGTAGGGTGTTTGTCATAGAGGAACATTTATCATGTGGTGAGCCTGAACTTTAACAAGTCCTCCCTACCTCCATACTTGTGGCAGATAAACTCAGTGAATATGAAGGGCTTCTGAAAAGTTCTCAGCCTAACCTGCTTTCCAAAATCTGACCAAATGGCCAAACAATTTTTTTAATTCCTTCTTGGTCTGGCTAAGAAATATTCAACACCCCTTTGTATCACAAATTGTCATCATTAGTCTGACTTTAGTTCTTTCTTTCTTTCTTTTCTAGTCTGACTTTAGTTCTTTCTTTCTTTCTTTTCTAGTCTGACTTTTCAAAAACCCAAGACAAAAAAAATATTTTTTTTTTTTTTTTTTTTTTCTTTGAAAAAATGTTTTTAATTAATTTGTACAAAAATAAATTTGATTTATTATAAAACCAGTGGAATTGCATGATTGGGTAATTTGTTTTATAAAGAAAAAAAAATTTCTATTATCTTGATTTGTGGACACATGTTGGGGAATTGAATTTTTATTAAAATAAGTTCTGATTGAAAAAACAACAAATTCTATAATCAGGTATTTAAAACAAATATTTTAACATTTGAAGATGAAATCTTCTCATTATTACACATATTTTTCTTGTTGTTTATTAGGTTTTTAGCTGGTCTATTTTTCAGCACTCTAAATTAAAACTTCAGCAAATTTTAAACAAATTAAGTCCATACATTACTTGAGTTTGCATCCAATACTTCAGGGATCCATCATGTTATATTAATGGGCACAATATATATATTAGCAATACACATTGTGTTTTTTTATATATAAATGTGTGTGTGTGTATTTAGGCAGCAAGAATTCATCCTTAGACTGACTGTAGTTCCTGTTTTGTTCTCATACTTTTGATTATCTCAGTCATTATCAAGAAATGAGTGCTGTCAATCTGTTTTATGTTGCTTAATTCTTTATAAACAATGTATGCAAAGAAGTCATTTTGATGCAATCATGTCATAACATTTTATATCTGTAAGAATATTCACTTTTGTAATTGAAAAGACATTTTTGTTTGTGGCTTTTTATAAAATCCTAAAATTATGACTGTTATCAATTAAAAACATTGAAAGGAATTCTACTATTAATGCTGACTTCCTAAATAATGTGTACAACAGTTATTCTGTAAAGTTTTTCTATCAAGGTTTTTTGTTAGTATCTTTCCCTAATGTTTTAGAGAGGAAAAGGACTGAAACCAAAGAAATATGGATTTGATTAGAGTATTTTTTTTGTTTGTTTTTGTTTTTTTGTTTAAAGATCTGGAGTTTTCACTTGAAATTAGAACAAGCCGAAAAGGTCAATTTCCTTGACTTAACATTGTCTTGAAAAAAAGATTCATCAGATAAACAAAAAAGGGGAAACACCTAATGCATATTAACAGGAGCTTCTAATCACCCTCCTTCAGTTTTCAAGCATATTCCAGTATTTCTCTACTCATAGGTCTGTTGGTCAATTTATCTAATAAAAATGTTTCCAATAAGGCTAAAAACTAATTATGAAACAGTATTGATGAAAAGGGCCAATTTAAAAGTAAATAATAAACAGGTCAAGAGAAATAACTGAAAAAAAAAACAAAAAAAAAAAAACACTTTGACCTCCCCAGTCTGCTTTCAATCAGGCAGTGATGACCAAAGTAAAAAAAAATTCTTACTGTGAAGCATTTCTCAGTAACTAGCAACTTACACAAATTGTTTAACAGAAATACCCTAAACCTTAGGTACTGCTGGATGGAGTGTCATATATATATATATATATATATATATATATATATATATATATATATACACACACACAGTGGTGGAAATAAATATAAGACACCCCATGAAATTGCTAATAATTTTCTTATTACTGCACAAATTTCTTCTGAAAATTTGTGTGTGGTACCTAGATCCGATGGGTATTAGTATACATATTCAATTTTATAACAACTTTACACCAAAAAAAAGTTAACAAAACTGTTTTCAAGGGTGGAAATAATTATGACAGTTTTGAAAATTTGCATTTCTGGTTTACATCAGAATGCCAAAGGAAGAATAAGTGCATGTGCAGATTAGAAAAAGACTTATCATGATTTTAAGCCACGTGAGTCCTATTTAAACATTTCATAATTGAATACAGTTACTGAAAAATGCCTAGGAACTCCCCACTTAATAAAAATGAAAAAGGGGCAAATTTCTGCCTGTAAGTTTCTGCCTATAAACTGGAAAGAAAATCTCTTTCAGTGCAAGAGAACTGTCAAGATCCCCAACAGTCATGAGAAATTATATAAAGGACCCTGAATCATATGGCACCAGAAAACATCCAGGTTGTCCACCTAAAATTACAAATGAAGCCAGACATCAACTTTTTCAAGAAGCTTCTAAAGGACAATCAAACTCAAGAGATCTGCAAAAATCACAGAATTTACCCATCACTACAAGAAAAGTTTGTCAACTTCTCCATGAATCACCAAATCTCATGTATCAAAACAGGAAGACAGCTCCTACTTTAACTGTTAAACACAAGAAGATGCACGTGGATTGAGTAAAGAAAAAAGTAACATGGACAAAGGAGAAATGGAAAACCATGCCGTTTTCTCATGAGAAAAAGTTTAATATGGATGGGCCCAATGGCTACCAGTGTTATTGGCATAATTTAAGAAAGGAGAAGCAGCTTTTTTCAAAAAGACCCTTTGGAGGAGGATCTATTATGGTTTGGGGAGCTTTTTCTGTGTCTGGAAAGGCTGATTTAGTAGTGATGGAAGGGAAACAAAACTCTGCTCGATATATCAATGCATTGGAAAAAAGTCTTGTCCCATTTATGAATCGTCTAGACGCCAATAATGACATTTTTGAACAGGACAATGCAGCCATACACACTTCTAAGCTCACAAAATCATGAAAGATTGATTTAAAACAAAAAAAAATATTGAAGTTTTGGACTGGCCTACTCAGTCTCCAGATTTAAATCCAATAGAAAATTTGTGGGGAATTTTGTCAAGAAGAGTATACAAAAATAAATGTCAATTTGAAGATGGAGAAACTTTAAAATCTTGCATTAAATAGTGTTGGGATGAAATTTTGATCTGAAACTCTCAGAAAACTTATTGATTCAATGCAAAACAGGTGTGTTGAAGTATTACAATTGAAAGGGAATAAATGTAAATATTGAATTTTGTACAATTTTGCTGTTAAATACAAATTTTCAAAACTGTCTTGTGCTTATTTCCACCATCAAAAACATATTTTTCTTAACTTTTTTTGCTGGAAAGTTGTTATAAAATCAAATATGTATACTAATACCATCAGATCTAGGTACCACATACAAATTTTCAGAGGAATTTGTGCAGTAATAAGAAAATTAGCAATTTCATGGGGTTTCTTATACCCCATGAAATTATATAGTTTCCACTACTATACTATGTGTGTGTATATATATATATATATATATATATATATATATATATATATATATATATATAATATGAGTGATCAGATTGAGTATATTGAGGGTACATGTATGCGGTGCAAGATTTGGAAGAGATGCTTGCAGGAGAATTTGTGCATCCTGGAAGTTGGTAAAAATAAAACAAAAAAAAAAAAATCTTTCATTAAGTGTCAGTGTCAACAGACTTGCAGATTAATGGTTGGCTGACTGAAGAAAATTATCTACCTGGGCTGAGGTGTGTGATTATTTAGGTTAGTGATTTCATGACAGACGCCAACATATTTGGGTGAAACTTTTAGTAGTACTTTTATTATGTACTTTCATTGTGGGATTTTGATACTAAACAGTAATTCTACTGTTCGGTGGGCATTGAGCATTTTCACTTTATCAGCAATGCTGTTTAAAGTCAATTTACCATTGCTTATGTATGTCAGTAGTTTTGCTGCTTACAATTGCTAATCTTATTAGAGTAGCATTATTATCCTTCTTGTGTGTGCGTGTGTACAAGAGAGTATGCTCCAAGGCAGAATTGCTGTTCATGTGTAAATAGTTGTTGTTTTTTGGGGTTTTTTTTTAATAGCACATCCTTTCAAGATGTGAGCCATCATGGATCTCCCCAGCTTCTTTTACATTAATATCTGTGACCTGTGATGACTGTTCTTGAAATAGATAGTTTAATGATCTCTGGTTGTTTTCTCTCTAATTTTCAATTCAGAGTTGTTCTTCTCCTAGACTGGTTGTCAACCATGGCTAGAGAGCCCAGTCTGTTCTGTTTATTTAAACCCTAGCTATGGGAGAAGTGGTGGTGTCATCCCTTTCCCAATGGCATTAGTGTAAAATGAATACCACTACCACGGCTATAATTTGATTTAATCAACGTTGCAATAAAAAAACAAAAAAGAAGAAATATCACATTTAAAAAAATTCATTTATAGCTCAAAATTTTTTTTTTTTTTTTTTTTTTTTTTTTTTTTTTTTATTTTTGGAGTGGATGGGAGTCTATTTGAAGTTCTATAAAAATAAAAAAGTGAGAGTCAATGAGATAATTTCTTATGATTTTCAGCCTAAATTGGATGTGATGTAAAAATGCCTTGATACATTAAACCAAAAAAATCAAATGTTTTAGTCTTAAAAAAAAAAATTCCAGACATCAATTAAATCCAATAAAACAACAAATTCCATTTATAGAATTAAAAAATTACAAATTTAAATTCCTCAATGTTTTCGTAGTTCTACTCCAAATGCCGAGTTAGTGAAGCTTATTACTAAACAACACCTTTTATTTTAAAACATCAAAAGTGATCTTTTCGATGTACAATCTATTTGTTAAAAAGTCTAAGACATTATGAACTCTCACAGGTATGTTCTTAAAAGTGGCATTCAACATTTAGAATGTTAGGACAAAATTTGTTTTCATTCAAATTTACATTTTGAGATTAAATTATTTAAATAATTATGCGATCTAATTACCAAATACATAAATCTCTGTTGCTCTATTATTGATGGACAAAATAGCTATGAATACAATCACTGATAGACAGTAACTTATTTAAAAATAAAGCAACTGAATCATTTATAATATATATTTTGTCTTAAACATATATATATTCACTTAGTAATGCTTAACACCAATCAAAAATTGCAAATTCAATATTTAATTATCAATGTTTGCTTGCATATTTTGTTTATGCATAAAATGACTTCAGTTTTGTTGGTCATTTGCGGAGTTGTTATAAAGTGAGTGGCCAGCAACAAGAAGAGTTGAAACTTTGCCTCAATGCTAAAATAAAATTCTGATTGACTTTTTTCCCCTATTTGTGCTTTCAAACTTTGTTGCATTATAATGTGTGTAATCATTAGAGTGGATGAAAGTTTTATTGGATTAAATAAATCCACCTCATGATATCATTACAGGTTATGTAAAGAGCTTAAATAATTGAATAATATTACCTCTGTCTCATAATAGTTGCTACATTCAGTGTATGAAATGTGTGTGCAAATGTAACCAATATTATAGGACAGTTAGAATACAGTTTATTTATTTCCTATTTTCAATATAATTCAGTGATGAGTTTAAAGAAATATCAACTTGACACATTTCTTGCATCTCTTGATTCTATGTGGAAACACCTTCCACAGTTGTACCTATAAAATTTGGTAAAAAAAAAAAATAGTGATATTCACATTAAAAAATGCTACAATAATTTTTCAAGTCAAGAATAAGGTCTAATCTTTTTTCTGTGTGTATATATATATATATATATATATATATATATATATATATATATGTGTGTGTATGTATTTTATTTTTGTCAGAAATTATTTTAACTCTGAAAGCAATTATTTAATTTCACTATTAATTTTTGACTCTTTTCTACATCTTTATATTTACTTTTTTTTTTTTTTTTTTACAACTTTTTAGTTTGACAACTAAAAGTGAGTCCCAAGAAGTAAGAACTTGTAATTTCTGAAAAACCTTATGTTGAATATGTCTTCTATGTTTAAATTTGTCTTGTCCAACTTCTTTGATTGAATTGGTTAAAGAACCATTCATGAACTCTTCAGATATGAGATGTGAGTTCAAATCTCATAAGAAGCTTCCTTATTCCTTCTTCCAAATACTTTTTCATTTTTACATTTTTCTCGTTTCATTTAAAATGATCTTTCATTTGATCAATGTTTTATGAAATTAGTTTGTTTTTAACATTGTTTTTTAAATATTTGCTTATCTTTCAATAATTTATTCTTTTTGCATGATTTTTTTTATTGACAAAAATTTGCTTAAGCTAGTTGAGGACATTGCCCCCCCCCCCTACACACACACATACACTCCAGTTAATATTTAATGTTACAGCATTATGGAGTTAGACAAGGTACAACACTGGTAGTAGCCTACAGTATCTGGGTAAACATAAATAAGCCTTCCAGATACTTTACTTCACATATAAGAGAGGTAGATTTTTTTTTTTTAATTTTGGAAGGGTAAAAATGGGACAGACTTACATGCCATTTAAATTAAATTTTTATAAAACATTTTTGTTTTTCAAATTATTTTTATCTTAGAAATAGTAGGAATTATTTCTAAAGTGAATGTATTTATATATTTTGTGTATTTGGGCAATAATACATGTTTCTTTGAACAAGACTGTCAAGGTATGTTTGGTTATTTTTTTTTATTTTGATTTTCTTCTACAAGTATTTCCTTTTATGGACTTAATGACAAAATTGTCTACATGTTTGTTGGTTCTGAATGCTTTCAGCTAAACTGTTAGCTGTGTATTTGATCTACAACAGCACTTACACATCCATTATTGTGGTAGCATAACAAAAAATAATCCTTAAAAATGGCTTTCAGTTGAGTTGAAAGCACTAGGAATCAACCATTTGGGGGAATCTTTACATTAAATCCACAAATGAAAACATTTGAAGGTATACAAGAAAAAAATTAAAAAAAAAATATGCCTTGTCAAGTTTTATTTAATGAAGTGTGTTTATATAATATATATATATATATATATATATATACACACACACACATTGTTAAAGATGACTGACACGATACTGAGATTAAACTTTTTAATTTTTCTTGCGTTTGTTCAAGTGTTTTCTTTTCTGGACACAGTGTGTAAAAACTGTCTAAATGTTCTACATTTCTGAGCGCTTTTGGCTATACTTTTTTTCCAGAAAAGAAAACACTTGTGTGGTCACAAGAGAAATTAATTAAAAAGCTTAATCACAGTACCTTGTCAGTCGTCTTTGACAAAACATGTATAAAAAAGAGATTGCTGCCTAAATACATGCTGATTTTGTTCTCTTATGAACTTTACTGTTTATTTTATTTCTATCAGTATGTGTGAAAATGTATAAAATAGGCTATAGAAGAAAAGAAATATCAAAAAATTGCTGAAATATTCTGTTAAGAGAGACTTCTTTTGAACAATCATTGTGTCCAGTCCCATTTGTATGTACAACTCTTACACTTTCTGAGCAAACAGTATAATAATAGATTTGTCTGTTCCTACCTATCTATCTATCTATCTACCTACCTACCTGTAGTATGCATAATGCTTTGATTACCTGTTAAAAATAACATGATTATTTATATATGGATAAATTATGTAAATATTTCTATTAGTATAAAAGTATTGCAATAATTTTTTGAGGACCATATTCTTTGTAAAGAAGTTGCTTCCATAATCTTCCATGTGTACGTTTAAATTATTTTGCTTCTTTGTTGTCCAGTTGTACATGACTGAATTCAGGCTGCAAATAAATAAACATCAAAATATCCTATGTACTTTGTTTCTCAAAAAAAAAAAATCTAAAATCTATGAAATTAATCTATGAAATATCCTAAATGAATGTTTTTAACCATCTACTCAAATTAGTGATTGATTATAAACTTTAAAATAATTAAATTGATTACTGCCTTGCTTAAAATGAAATAAAAATTCAAAGAAAAGGTTAAATTTACTTTTTGCTGTTTTAAATTAATACAGTGCATAAATGTTATTTGCAGAAAGCAAACAAAATGCAATTCCAAACCTCTTGGTCTAAATTAATTTCATCTAATATTAAAATTTTAGAACAATGGCCAAATGGATATATCATTTTCCTGTTTATCTACAAATAGAATGTTTAAATAATAGAATTTAATTTTTTTTCTGTATTTTGATGACAGTCAAAAAAGTGATATCTTTTATGTAAAAGTATAAAAATCAAAGTAATGTTTTTGAGAAATGTCAATTTGCATGTTTTCTAACTAACTTAAAATAATAACAAAATACAAATTAAGAATCTGGACTATTTTGCAAAAAACATCAACCCTCAATTTATTATGTGACTGATTTTCAGTCATTTGAAATAATTTCATCTGATTTATTGTTAAATCATCTAATTTGTTTTCATGATTGGAAAAATATGTAACAAAATTTGTGTCAGCATGTTATAAAAAGAAAATAAAGGTGAAGATGTTAAAAAAATAATTCCTCAATTAATCTCATTCAAAATTTGGCAGTAAGTGACATGTTGTATAAAAGATTTGACACTGGCTTTCCTCTTAGAAGCATCTAAGGAAGAAAAAAAAAACTTCTACCATAGTTTACAATGATCGATCTTACATCTGTAATACTAGCACATTTGCCACCATGTTGTTGTTGTTTTTTTGGGGGGAGGTTATGCATTTTATGTCGGCAAACACTTTGTTCTGGTTTGTGTTGGGACATGATGCTTTAACTAAAAGTTCAAGGTATTTCTCCAAAATGAGCAGTTTGTTCATGTCACTTATCTTTTCCTGTGTTTAAACAAAAACAAAAGAAATAATGAACTACATTTTCTATCAAGTTTTGCTTCTTTTTTTTTTTTTCTTTCAAAAAGTCATGTCATGCCTTACAATTTGTTAAGTTTGAATGACACCTTGTATTTTTTTCTTATCTGTCTAT
This sequence comes from Acanthosepion pharaonis, assembly GCA_903632075.3. Taxonomy (NCBI): domain Eukaryota; kingdom Metazoa; phylum Mollusca; class Cephalopoda; order Sepiida; family Sepiidae; genus Acanthosepion; species Acanthosepion pharaonis. Next base: position 919,317 of record CAHIKZ030005042.1, on the reverse strand, counting down.
ATCTGAGATGAGGTATTATGATTACTTACATTATTTACATTAATTCAAAAGTCTTCATTGCCATATTCGCAACATTTTGGCCATTGTAGACCTTCTTCAGGTGATTGGAATTTCGAACCAAACACTGAATTTTATTCACTGGGGTAGATTGTTCTTGTTCAACATGCCATACCTCAAGGACACAGTGGATAAAGGTGTTGATTAGATCCAGTGACTAGACCCAAAGAGTTGTGAGTTCAATACCAGGCTACAGCAGTGGTGAACCAAAACCTTAGAGTTGAGTTAAAAGGAAATAACAGACATTTGGAAGAGGCATGACACATGGAACTAGAACAATCTACCCCGGTTGATGAAATAAATGGTTTGGTTTGAAATTCCAATCACCTGAAGAAGGCCGGAGCATACAACAGCTGAAACGAGAATATGGCAATGATGATGAGGATAACAGTTCGAATAATGTAAGTAATCATATTTTTCTTACTCCTTCTAAACCCTCAACTGTACATTTTCCTTCTATAATCCTGGCACATTGAGTAATATTTAGATTTTATACTATCAGCCATATTCATGATGCATCTGCAGGCTAATAACATCTTTATTTTACAAGGACATTTTTTGGAATTTACTTGCATTTTTCTTTTTTTAGGTTCTGTTACTGTTCATCTTCACTACCTAGGTATCAAAATCCACCTTCTATACATAATACTAGTGCAGGTTTTATGGTTTTCTTAACTCAAGTCCTGCCAATGAATTAATTTTTATTCTTTTCCGTTATTGAAATTCGTTTAACTTTGAGAAATATAGTTTTAATCAAAATGTTGGCAAATATAATTAACAAGGGATAAAAACTGTTTTTAAATGAATGACACCATTCAGACTGTTTAACATTATCAAGAAATGTGATATCAGCTTTCTATCCGTAATAGCAGTATAATGAACACAATAACTAAAATTTTTATTATAAAAAGGTGTTATTTTAATCCCTTTTCATATAGAATTTCATGGTTCATTTAAAGATTTATCTGTTAGATTCAAACAATTTCTCATGAAAACAGAAGAAAGCATGTCATTTCTATTTGTCTTTTTTTTTCTTTTTTTTTTTTTGCTAGTTAATATTCTACAATCTTATTCAAAATAATAATTTAAAAAAAAAAAATCATATACCAAACTGCATTCTTAGCATTGGGTGTAGACTGTGATGAAAGCACTCATTTCTCAAAAATTAGAAGCTTGTCTAATCTCTTAAAAGAGGATCATCTTGACCCTATATATCAAACTGCCTTTTGTTACTATTTTTTAACATTTAAACTTATAATATTATTAAATGTTAACTTCTCAGCATTGGTATAATCTTTCTTTTGGTTAGTGACTTACCTGCAAGAATTCCAGTAAATTACATAAGCTGATCTGCATCTTTCTTTCCCATGTTTGTTAGATTTTAATGCAATAACCATATTTATACTTGAAGTCCTAACTCATACACTGTCATATATATATATATATATATACGCACGCACACACACACACATGGGAGAAAGAAATATTTATGTTCACTTTTGCGCATATTACATTTTTTAAATAAAAGCTGAATGTTTTGCTATATTAAATACTGGAATTGTTAATGATTCATCTGAATATGTTTGTCTTGTCCTTTTTGCTGGAATGACAAACTACACTTTGATCTTTGCTGTTCATCACAAAAGAACATATTAATGAGGTCTTTACTTTCTCTATTTTGGTTAAATTTATCACCTTTTAACAGATTTGTTAAATGCAGATCAGATGAAGTTTTCAAACAAAAGTTGCTAATGATTTTAGGACTTATTTTTAATGTTTACATGATTTTGCTGGTGATGTATATTATATGCTTGGAAGTAACAATAATAAATTAGTCTGTGAGACAATCAAGGTAACCATTGCTATATAGGAGGTGTGTATGTCTTTAGTCTTTTATAAATAATAGTCTTGAAACAATTCATTTGATATATTTTTGTGAATTTGTGCTTTCCACATAGATTTTCTTTCTTATAGGAAAGAAAGCTGATTGAATTAATACAATGATTTTATTTTTTGACCTTTTCCTTTTCATTCTTTTCAGCCTGGGGTAACCTCGCCAATGTACTAAATGGTCAAGGAAAAAAAGCCAGTGCTGAGATTGCCTACAGAAATGCACTACAATATCGTAGCAATATGGCAGATGTGCACTACAATCTGTAAGATGGCATTTTCATTATTATGTGTCTATGTATACTATTGTATGCATGTGATGTTTTGGATATATATAATTGTGTGTGTGTGTGTGTGTATATATATATATATATATATATATATATATATACACACACATATATATAAAAAAAAAATCAACTAAAAAAAAAATATAAAACAAAATACATGTGTGTGCATTGTTTTTCATTGGTATGTGTGTTGAAAGACAGCACAACAAAAAAATCCTACCCTGTCTTTACCAATTTGTTCGTACTTTGTTTACCTAAGAGAAAATAAAAACAGCCACCTGCTCAATGATCTTTTTTCTTTTCTTGTATTGCTTGCCAGTGTTGACTAAGTGTTGACCAACCAAAAGTAAAATTCTACCATCAGCAGATGATGCCCTCTCTTAAATTGGTATTTAATTGGGTGGGGAAGGAGGAAGACAAAAATATGGCTGTTAATTAGATTTATAAACTAATTATATTGATTTTTTTTCCCAATCACAATTCCTAAATGTTTTTAGTTGTACATAAAATAGCTCAATTGGTTAAAAATGTAGATTGTTTAACCATACAGATTTTTATTGCTTTAAAGTCAGTACAAGTCTGAAAAGTCAGTCCAAAATGGTTAACTGAGAATTTTATTTATAATTTCAGTTGCTCTTTATGTTCAAACTTCTTTAAGAACGTAGGTGATCATGGTGCTACCACAATTTCCTGTCTGTTCAGGTCTAATAAATTTTTTCTCCTTTACCATTTTTTTTGTCCTTGTTTTGCACTCAATTTTTCACAAGGATTAAATAATATCCAACTCTTCTTGAATACCAAAATTGGGTAACTAGTGAAACTCAAACTCCCTGTAAGATACCATTTTCAACCCTTGCTCTAATGACCAGCACCAATACCGTTTGCAATAAACAGAAATTAATATTCCTTATGGTTGCAGCCTGATTACCACAATATTTTACCTAATGAAAGTAACTATTTTTGTAAGTAAAAGTTTACTTTACTTTGATGTTTTGCATTTATTTCTCGTATTCAGTATTTAATGTTTGCCATAAAGATGTTTGATATTAGTAATCAGATAATGTGATTGATATTAAAAAAAAAATAAAAAAATAGTGACATCTTTTTTATGATATTAAATAAGACAAATTTTGTGGTCTACCAATGAAAAACAGATTGACAGTGATTAGTTGCAAATATGGCAGCCACTTCAACCTATGTAGGCCCAGAAAGATCTTAAAATAAGAAAACAACATTAATGCATTTCAAACATGACTTCTGACAGATTTTATAAGATGAAAAAAAAAATTCAGTTTACCTTTTTGATAAATATAAATTTACTCAGTTGATATTATTTGCAGTTAGAATCTGCTTGATTTGAACTACTGAAACTTATTTTCAGACTTGTTTGATGCTTGCATCTTAATTTCACTTGCTTAGCATGACAGCTGCTTGACTGTTTGGGCCATGGAAACAACTGGCTACGGAAGTTCAAATGTAACCACAAAGCTTTCATTTTTTATTTTCTTAATTTATAATCATCTTAGCAGTAATATTATTTTAGACTTAGAGGATGAGACATTGTCAGTTATGACCTGCACTGCTTATTAATGGCAGTAGATTTATGGTCTAAGAAGTTGCAATAAAAAAAAATTGAAATTAAAGCGGAAAGAAAATAAATAGTTGAAAATAATAATTGACAATTCGTCATTTAAGAAATCCACACAATGTTAGATTTTACTAGAGTAATAAAAAACAACAAAAATTAAAGAAATATTAGTAAAAAAACTAATAATTGATAATGCTGGGTCTTATTACAAGTGTGTGTGTGTGTAATATATATATATATATATATATATATATATATATATATATATATAAAATTTAGTTGTAGCCTCTGTCTGTCATTGTCCTAGGGTTTGGGAAATAGAACCTTTATAACCATATATATTCTGAAACTATTTTACCCAGGGTACTTGGATAAGTCTATTACATTTTGATCAAAGGAGCCCCTGGGGAGCACCCCCCAATCACCTGAAATTTTTTTTATTTTTGATTTAAATTAAATTTAAATTTGAACAAGGGAATAGATCCTATCCAAATATAGGAGAAAACTAGAAGATGGCGGTCACATTGGCAAGATCAAAATGAGACCATATGGACATCAAGTTGAGTAAGAAATCACCAATTAGTGGGTAATGCCTTACAATACATATTTGTTTATTAATTCAAGTGATATCCAAAAAAGATGCAGAGAAATTGCTAAAAATCAAGCGCAAAATATCTCATTCCAAGAAGCCAGGAAACAGGTTGAATCTATTCACTTCAAGCATCATATGCAAATATCACTAAAATATCAAATCAACAAAAAGTCATCCAAGAAAACAATACATTAAAAAGCCAAGATCTTATAACTCTTATTAACGAATTAAAAAGTTTAATAGAATTACTAAAATGTAGTACATCACTCATAAATCAAATGCCCAGAAACAAAAAAAATCCTGTCCCGTCAATCTCAAGCAAAAATGTCTCTACATGTACAAAACAATTAAATCCAAAAATTCCAAACCAAAGTACAAAAATCCAAGAAATAGAAACCTCTAAACACTCTCAAGAGAATCAAAAGGTATATAAAAAAAAAATAACTCAACCTTTAGTGAAGAATCAAGAGAAATGGACATAGAGGAACAAAACTTTAGTCCCTCACAAACAAGGGAATGGTCATCATCTATACAAAGATCATTAAAAGAACCTAATGGAAAAACAAACCCTATACCATCAACCATAAACAAAAATGACTCTACATCTGCAAAACTATTAAACCCCAAAAAATCCAAGAAATAGAAACATCAATTCATTTTCAAGAAAATGAAAAGATACAAAAAAAAAAATAACGAAACAGTTACTGAAGAACCAAGGAAAAAGGACATAGAGGAACAAATCTCTAGTCCATCACAAACAAAGGGAAGATCATCATCTAGACAAAGTTCATTAAAAGAACTGAATGGTAAAACTAAGGGAGCAAAATCAAACAAGTAGAAACAAAAGTTCAAATAACAAAACATAACAAGAAACAAAATGCTAATAGTCTGAAGAATATAGAAATGATAGACACTTCACCCATATAAAAAAAAAATATTTTGGACATGTAAAAATTCATAATTTGTAATACATAATCAAGATGCAAAACCTTACTCAATAGAATTGTAACTTGGGTCAAAACACTATAAAAGTGTAAAAATAGGTTTTAATACCAGAAATACTTTATAAAAAAAAATTATTGCCAGCAATGCATTTTTGAAAAACAAATGTTACCAGCAATATATTTTTGGGAAAAAAAAAAAAAAAAAAGAAAAATATATATTACCAGCTATACATTTTTTGAAAAAAAAAAAAAAAATTACCAGCAATATATTTTCGGAAAAAAAAGAAAAAATATTACCAGCAATACATATTTGAAAGAAAATTATTACCAGAAATAGATTTTTTGAAGGAAAAATATTAGAAATGGATTTAAAAAAAAAAAAAAAAAAATATTACAACAATAAAAATTTTGTTGGTATTAAATAACCCATTGAGGTTGATAAAACCAAACCAAAACTTTTAATGGCAACAGTTCTACAGGTATGCATTCCTCTAACTAGGCTTCTACTTAAGCCCCGTTTGATGTCTGCATGTTTGTCATGAGAGGGTCAACTGGAGGACCAAACAGTATTCTGTAATATTCAGTGATGAGAGCAAAGGTTTCCCTTCAAAATGGTTATTGGTATGCATAATGTAGACCTAGGAAGCAGCACACATGCACACCAAAAGTGTAGAATCAATTCAGTTATAGACTAAAGCTTTTAGTTTTTGTGGAAAGATCATTGAACAACAGTGTACCTCAGTTTGTTGTACATTCCTGCAGTAGGAAGCTGATGTTCTATTACAGCAGAATGATGTCCTCCCACATGATGCCTGTGCTACTCAACATGTTCAACAACTTCCCTGGTTAGCATGATGGTCAGATTTGGTTACCATTGAATAGGTTTGGGACAAGATGGCTTGATACCCGACTCGTTCAGTTAACCCACCTCTAACTTTTGCTACAAGCTGATAAGTGGGTACAAAGCACAGTTGGCTTTACCAGGATGCATAAAAAAAACTGTGTTTTTCCAAATAAATCAGCTTATTCAACTTTCATCGATTGGTTTGCAAAATTAAATGAAACATCAGTCAGTTGCCATCCAAGACTATAGAACCCAGTCTGTCCTGCTATTTATCCATAGCTTGGGGGAGAAGATTCATACCCTTTCCCAAGGGTATTAGCATGTAAGTGAATGTAATGAATGCAACTGGAATTTGAACTTGGCTTTCCAATTCCTCAATCTGAGCAGCTATCCATTATTCCACTGTGCCTCCTTATGAAACATAGCATTTGTAAATCTTGAAAGAAAATGTTAGTGATAACTTCAACAATAATAAATACTGTGAGGATTTTGACACAGGTCAGCATGTTGCAAAAATTTCTAGTTGCATCAAAAGGGCATGCATTTGCCTTCTGCATGATATGTATATGAAAGTACAGGCCTGTGTTAATCCCCAAGGAGGATAGACGGTGTATGAATCTAAGGTCAGAGTGGTGTTGATAGACCCCTTAGATAGGTAGATGTGATCATTTACTGTAATTTGGCAACATTACCTGGCTATTTAATTTTCAGTAATTGTTGTAAGAGAGTTATAATTTTATTTTTCATCAGATAGATCATTTTTGATGGTACTATATGCTATGTTAGTGGTGACAGATTTTAATCTTCAAATTGATGTCTTGTTAAAATATAATAAAATTCAAAGAAAATGTTCAAGTTTTTGCTCTTTCAAATAAGTTTACCAGATCAGTAAGTAAAAAGAAAAAAGGGGTCTAATTCAAATAATTAATATCCCAAATGAAATGCAACAAAAAGCTGAAGATATATGTAAAACGTGGAATATAGTGAGAAAAATTTGTTTCAGAAGTTCGATCAAATGAAATTTTAATTTTCCTTTTTGATTTCAGAGGAATTCTTTTACAAGATCAAAAACGATACAATGAAGCCATTGAAAGTTACAAAATGGCCATTTTGTGCAGACCTAAGCTCACCAGTAAGTGCTTTTTTTTTTCTTTTTTCTTTTAAAATTTCAAGTTAGAAAATGTTTAATTCTAGGGAAGAATTATTTTCATTTATTCTTTATGATTTAATATTTTTGTTAATGTCAGTGTTTTGAACTTTGTTACAATAGATGGCTTGTTAGTCTTGATATCTAGAAAATCATTGGAGAGTCATATTAGACTTGTTTTTAATGACATTTTGTAGGTAAGGAGAGTTACTTGGCAGTGCCCATCTCCTCTCTAAATAACATAAGGCAGGCTTCAATGGTTACTTTGAAAAATCCTTTACTTGATTGCACTCATCAGCCATTGGCATCCCAGTAAAGAGACCTTTGTAAAGATTTTATTAATAATATTCATATGATTTTGTTCAGTTAGTATTACTACATTGACTATTTCTAAATTTATTTTAATAGTAACCACCATTACTCTTATCTTACTGCAATTTTAATTACATCAGATATTTTTTCTTTCTATTACATGCCTTAATATGATCCATATTATGAAAAAATCCATTTTGAAAAGTGGATTCACTGTGAATGCAGGATTCAAACTAATGAGTTAATCTTATTTTCTTTTATTTGCAACAACCTCTATTGATTTTTATGGAACAGCAACAGGACATTCATTTTAGATTATTTGCATCCAGAATTTTGCCTCCTTTGATTACAAATGAAAAGTAATTGTCTGTGTTTCTTTGTCTCAAAGACAAGCAGTGCTGCTTATAATAAGAATAGCCATGGTCTATAATGATGAGAATCTTAAACAACCTTTATCTAAAAAAAGCAATACCTTTATCCACAAATCATCATTTCCTATATGACTTCATTAATGAAATCTATTGGGTAACATTTGAAGTTAGTGTATTTGATAGAAAAGATACCCTCCATTTACATTTAATATTACAGTATTATGAAATTAGGCCAACTACAAATACTGGTAGCCTGCAGCAATGACATAAATGTTAGCCTTTAAAATATCTCAACTTCACATATAAAATCCTGGAGATATTTTTTGAGTCATTTTTAAGTAGAGAAAAAAGTAAAAGAAGGTATGCAATCAAATACACTATTTTTTCTTGTCTGACAAAAATATCTTCATCAACCCAGTAAATTGAATAAAATCTGACTTCTCATTAAATGTGCTATGTCAATGTTTGCCAGCATTTAAATAGCATTTCACTTCTAACAAGTTGTTAAAATATTTATGTTCATAAGTTTTAAGTCCAAGTGAACAGGAAAATAACTGAATATGGTAAAGTATTGAGAATATATTCGAGAATATGACTTACCCTCAGAGATTTATAATGGTAACATATCAATATAAAATGTAGTCCAATGAAAATAAAACATGTGTTCTGGTCACATTACTTTAAGTATTTTTGATAACAAGTACATACCAGAACATTTGGCTTCACTAATCAACTGATATTCAGCTTCTTATTCTGTCTCTAACAGTAATTCCTGACCTTTTTTTGGCCATGCCCCACCTCAACATCTCTAAAATTTTGATGCACCCACTAAAATATATGCTTCTTATTATTCAAAAAGTAAACTCCTATTCACATGATGGAAACCTAAAAGGCCATTAACTTAACCTTCCTTAAGAACTTAAGACTGCAGATATGCAATAATATTATAGCATTTAATTTTAGAATTTTACAATATTTATAAAGATATTGTTAACATGTAGATCTTTTAAATGAACCTTGTTTCTTATGCTTACATGAGAAAATAGAAATTATCAAATTTATTGATAACGACTCCTTATTAAGCCAAAGAAGTGAGCTAACTTTAAATTGTAGGTATAGTTTACTTTTTACCTTACAATATGGTTAAACTTTGAATTTCATAATACTTTTTCTTACAGTAATAATTGGTAGATGTACTGCAGTGCACCTTATATGGTTTACTATTCTATTGTAAAAATTCATTTAGAATTAATATAGCTCTGTATTGATGTTTAGTTAGTATTATTAACATCTTATATTGATTAGTTTGTATTAACATCTTATATGGATGATCTTTACTTAAAGGTTGCATATTAATTTACCAAAGTAGTTTTGAATTTATAATTTTTTTTTTTTTACCAATTTCTTAAAGAAGCCTTTTAATTATCAACTACAAAATTCTATGTAGGAAGATGACTGAGTATATAGCTCATTAACATTATGCTAAGTTATCCCCTACCCCTTTCTCCTTAATTTCCTGTGAAAGTTGAACATCATACTTTTCTATATTTTATGAAATAATGTAATCATTTGTATCAGTCACAAACAAAATTGTCTAGGATTCTATGTAGACAACTTCATGTCATGACTTGTATAAAAAAACATTTTTCAGTTGGTTTAGATTTTAGTGTATTTTTTATTTGATTGGTTAATCACAGTACACCCTCCAAACTCATTTTAATTTTGTTTTTTTCAATCTTCTCTTCATCTTTCAAAAAAAGAGCAAGTATTCTGCTTTTGAAATTAATTGTTCACTCATCAGCCTGAGGAGACACATTTATAGTGTTGAAACACGATTGCTATTTGTAGTGATATTTAAGATGTTTTTGTTTTAATCTCCAATAATAAATAATATTTAGCTCTACTCTGTTATGAGCCCTCTTTTATTCTTATCTTACCTGGATGGAGATATATAAATATATATATTGTACAGTATATAGGTAATTACAGTTGTACATGCACAAATATTTTTATGTATGCGTACTGTATACACACCGTATGTATTAACTTACATACACACTCCTACTCAAACAGACTCACTAGAAAAAAATCCACTGTTAATAACTCATTCTTGAATTGTCCCCCTTAAAAATCAAATTGTGCTCCATGTTGGGATCAACAGTTCTAACTAGAATTCCAAATAAAGTAAGAACTCGGTAACTAAAAGAAGTTAAACTCATATTCTCTTAGTTTTCTCCCTTAGAACAATGAAAAAATTAGTAGTTTATTACATTAGTATTCTAAATTTCTGATAATGTTGAATGAAAGTGTACTGTCAAACTGACACTTTGACAATATACTTGAACATATGTAATATGTGGGTGTTTTTTTGTTTTTGGGGTTTTTTTTGGTGGGGTGGGGGGGCAGAAATAGGCAATCCACATGTCATAGTCCAAATCTGCATGATGTGGGGGTAAAAAACAAATTTTAGCTTCACACATGAAAATTAGTCACAAAACTATTTTAAAAAAAAACAAACTTTTACAATATTAAATAATTGACTTGAAATTTTTGACTAAGAATAGAAAATATATTTGTTGAAACTTGCTGCGCTTCATTTTAAAGTGGTAATGATAAATATCTGTCTTCATACATTCACAATCACTAATCTACAATTTATAGGGTGTCTTAGAGATTTTAGTGTTTAATTTCATAAGATATGAAAAATCTACTTTCTCTTGTGTTTTTTGTTGCATTCTCTTAGATATGAAGTATTTAATGATTACCAGGCCAAAAATCAAGAGGATCTATACACAGGAATCTATATTAAGTTAAACCTTTGTTCACATTAAACCATAAAAATAACTTTCTAGGGAATTATATTTTTCTTTTTAAATTTGCTTTAATTCTTTGTAACAAAGATAATGTAATGATTGTATAGAACATGGAATTGGCAAACCGAGTTCAAACTTTGGCTTAGTCTATCGTGTTTGCTTTCACATAAATGCCCTTGGGAAAGGCATAAAACCATCTCTTCTACCCACAACTATGGATTAAATAGCAAGGCAGACTAGTCTCTCTGTTCTTGAGTGACAGTCTAGGAGAAGGACTATTTTGAATTCCAAAATGTGGAGAAGGCAACATCTTTTCCAAGAAGTCATAGCAGTTTTTAAATAAGAAAAGGGATCAGTGGAGAGCTGTGATCGCCTACATTCTGATAGATATGACATTTGAAGAAATGCAAAATTTGCCTTTCATTGTTGTTTTTTTTTTTTTTTTTTTCCTCCTTAACAATTTACTTTTCACTTTCCAATTTTTAAAAATACTTTCATTATACCTAATGAAATTTTACTTAAAGTGAATTCAAACAGAATAAAAAGACTATTTTTAATTTAAAAATGTTCTTGAATGTCAGCATCAGGAGGAGAAATGTCAAGTGATTGCTTTCATAAAAGAATGAAGAAAAATAAATGCTTATCATTTCATTTAAATATTTTTAACCATTCCATTTAAAATCTTAAGACAAAAAGACTGGATTATTGTACTTTTTATTGTATTGAACATAGTGTTATACACTTGTGGTGTTTTGGAAATGCATGGAGTGCAAAAAAATCTACTTGGACATTAGCCAGCTAAAAAGCATTAAGAAATTCTCTTTTGTGTTTCTTGTAATTTTCAATGTCACTTGATTGGTTAACAGATATTTTAAAGAGGAGCCAGAATCTGTTAATATGTATAAATGCTAGCCACCTTTTAGTGGTGCAAAGGATTATAGTGATAAGAAAACAAAAGACCACAGATGAGTTTTCCACCTAAAACAAGTCTTGAACGCCTTTTACAAAAAGTAAGGAAAAAAAAAATGTATGTGTGAGTGTTTGGCATTAACTACATATCTATGTAAGAAATCAGAATTGCACCAAAGGGGAAAAGTTATGGGTCAGCCTGACACAAAGCACAATATATTGCCAATTTTTGTTTGTAACTAGATGTATAATACATCATGTTTAAACAAGACTTTGTGTTGAATTTACCTTTGGATTATAGTAAGTATATAACTCCAGAGCTTTAATATCATTACCACTAACTTAGGATACCTCAGCAACACCTCATAATATCAAGCTTTTCTTGTTCATTATTATTTTATGGAAATGCCCAAGCCTTGACAATGCAATATTTTTCTAATCTTGGAGACTCTATTTTATATTTACTCCTTTCTGGTACATACTAAATTTAACCATGTATACTAAGTAATAAAGTTTTGATATACCACTTTGAGAAGAAATATATTTATTCTTCAATTAAATATCCTGTATTTATCTCAGATGTTCATATTTTCCAGTTTTTGTATTCATGAGATCTACACACATTGTTGAATCAGTAATTACAATTAATTCAACAATTTCTTTTTATATTTTAATAAATGCATTTGATGAAAGATTTCTGAGACCTTTCGCTGTCAGTAATTCATAAACTACTCCCTCATTCTCACCTCTTAGGATAGCAATGTATTACTTCATCTTTATATTTCCTTCTAGGCTGGTGATCATCTTAGTGGTATGAGTGAAAATTACAACTCAAATATCTTCAGATTTTACTTGTGTTTTCATTTTATTTAGGATTTTAGTGAGAATGAAAAAAATTTTTTTTTTTTTTTTTTTTTTTTTTTTTTTTAGTCAAATCATTTGAATGATTGTGTGTGTGTGTGTGGGGGGGGTGTTACTACCTGATGACCAGCAAGATCCAGGTGAAATCTGACTCATATTTTTGCTGATACTGGTGTCAACCTATTGATTAACTGAATGGGATCATTTTTATATGTATGTACTTATAAAAATTACATGTATGCTTAAATTCACATAACCTGATCATTCACTTCACTTTCATTGGACTACAGCTAACATTAATATGCTATCATGAACTGCTTAGATCATACTGTCAAATATATTACACACGTGCATTGTATTTAGCAGATAAGATTTAAAATATACTGGAACCTGTTTTTCTACATTTTTTTATTGTAAGGAAAGTGTTCATTTTCTGTCTGAATTCATCTCATGAGGAGTTATCACTATTTATATTCTTGGACTTAATGTAAATTATCTTTGTTGTTGTTATTATCACAGCATTTCAGCTGTTGTTTCCTCTGACCCTCTTCAGGTGTCTGTCAATCCAGATAACCTTTAGAGAATTTCAAACTGAGCCCTTCATTTAATCTACAGGGGGTAAATTGTTCTTATTCCACTGTCCATGTCTACAGATGATCCTGTCTTTTTTTCTTATTTAGTACTGCTTACTTATAGCTGATCCTGTTTTCATTGAGTCTATACTACCTGACCCAGGGATTGAACTGGCAATTATTATGCCACCAAATTCACATACCAATGTTTTAATCCCCTAGGCTATTGTATTGGCACAGCAGCAAAAACATTGTGATAAGAACAAAGACAAGGACATTAGTCCAAATGTAAATAATGTAAAGAAAGTATTTATATTTGGATATATATATATTTTCCTTTTTTTTTTTTAATTTAAGCTTAGAATTAATTTAAGCTACAGGAATATCTGAATAGTTGCTCAAAATGTCATAAGAATTCTGCAGAGAAACTTTTTTTTTTTCTAAATCTGCTACAATTTTGACAATTTGATTTACTTTCTTTAAACATTTTTTGTTATAAAAAACAAAAAAAAAACAAAAAAAACCAAGTTCTTCATTGAACAAAGGCAAAAATGTCTTGCTTGTTGCCACTCTTGGTTTTTGATGACATCTACATTCCAGAACATGAAAAGCCTCTTTCTCTGTTTTTTACTCCATTTCCAAGACCCTGAAAAGGTCATTACACTCAGTGTATTTGTCTGGTAGCAAAATCTTTTCTACTTATGAACCTAAATCTCATGCAGACAATTTGAATTGCCGCCTTGCAGTCATTTTAATACTTTGCATACATCATCAATAAATGCTGAGCTAGGTGGCGCACACACACACACACACACACACACACACACACACATTAATAATAAAAGAAATTAAGTCTTGCATAACTGAATAATTAGTAAAAAGAAAAACCAGATGTTTGATGACCTCCAGCTGACTTTATGCTGAAATGAATATGCTAATAATATTATAAGTAGTAGCTATCCAAATGCAATAAATGTCACAATCTGGGGTAAAGTATTGCCAAGGGACATAATTAGGGTTTCAACTGTTGTTACTTAAATGCTTTTACATTGTTTGTTTTTTATTTTCAATTTATTTTTATAACTTTTACTTTTTTCTCCCCACTTGTTCATCATATTGAATTAAGATTTGTTATCGAATATGATACAGATTGTTTAAAATGTGCTTTATACATGTATTTCGTCTACTTTTTGATGTGTATGTATGTATGTGTGGAGATAGATATATATATATATATATATATATATATAAAATATAGTCTTTTGTAATTAAATTCATTAAAAAAGAAATTAGTACAAAAATGTGAGAAATATACACTGTAGCTTTGCCAGAACTCAAGCAAAACCTTTCAGTTTATTCTACTGACTTTATTAAAAATGGGTTAAAAATCCATTTAATTTTTCTCTGTCAATTTTATCACGAAAGCAAATTTTAATGTAAAAAATATATGCATGTATGTATATATATATATATATATATATATATACTAATATTTCAAATTTGACGTGTGTGTGTATATATATATATATATATATATATATATATATATATATATATATATATATATATATAATGCTGGTCTTGATAAAACAGTACTCTGTAATACAACAGAGCTATTAAGTATATATTAATAAATGTACATATTATTTCTCACTGATAGCATGACTTGGAGTTTTATGCACAACACAATCTTCAGGTACTGAGTATAGACTGGTCGTTATGTAATTTAAATTTAAAAATTATGTCTGGTTACTGTAATGTTGATGTAGATATATATTATACTGGGATTACAGTTTTTTTAATTTTAAAATTTATACTTGGCATTTAAAATAAACAAGCTTTGCATATGTGTATAAGGAGAGAAAAAAAATTAAAGAATTTTTTTTTATTTTAGAGTGGTGAATATTTCTATTATTAAATAAAAATTCCTATTTCAGATACATAGACTCCCCTCTATTAATATATCTACAAAACACTATTTTAAAAGACCTTGTCAACCAACAATGTTGAACCTACAATAGATTTCATCTTTTGAATCTGAAACCAACCACACTCTTCCCTTTCTAGATATCATGTTACACAGAAACAATAGCAAATTCAGTTTTGACATTTACAGAAAATCTACCAACAAAAATTATCTAGTCTACTTCTACGCAGACCACTCTTATAAAATTATGTCTGGTATAATTATAGGTTTCTGTTTAAGAGCACTAAGAATTTGCAGCCCCCAATACTTACTCAAAGAAGAAACACACATATAAAACACATTCAAAAACCTCCCATATCCCTATCACTTCATCCACAATACAAAGAGAAAGGCACAAAAAAATATAAGATTGCAACAAAAATAACATTAGCCACAATAGTAAATTAAACAAAAACAGATACATAATACTACCTACCAATTCTATAATATCCACTATCCAAAATACCTTTTCCCATATAAATATAAACATCCAAAGTCACAACCACTTCCAAAACTATATAATAAATGGCCTAGACTGTTCTTCACAATATATTGGAGAAACATGCAGATATTTTTAAAAAAAAACATGTCAATGAACACAAAAGACACCTTATAAATAAAATTAACAAATGCATTAGTCATACACAGAAATAAATTTGACACAATTTTGATCTAAAGAAAATGCCACACTCACCAAAAGAGAAAGTAATTTACTCTGAAGAAAAATCCTTGAGAGTTTTGCCATGAAATATTATCAAAATATCAATCTATGCCCTGATATATTTTTTTTTTCCCCCACAGTCTCACCTTTCCTGAAGGTATTACTACTTTATGGAGCTAACATATACAACAAATGTGTTAAAAAATCAAAGGAAAATGGCTGAATGCATCATTTTAACTTTTAGATATGCATAATACAAAAAAAAATTCTTTTTCGAGTATACTAAATGACGTTATCTAAGGTCTAAATACTTAAACATTTCAGTTGATTAATATTTTTTAAATTTAAAAATTCCCATTCAAAGATACTACATGATGTAATCTAAGGTCTAGTTGCCTAGAAGTAACAAGTAAATGTGTTAATAATAATAATAATCAATGACAATTAACTCATTATTATTGATTACTTACAGAATTTTGTATTTAATCATTAAAAGTTAATAAACAATACTATAAAATAGCTACCAATAACCACCATTGTATCCACAATTATTTCTACTCAAGAGCTTCTATAATAATTTGAAACATAACCATTACTGCCTACCCACTAACTGTTAGGATAATACAATCAACTTTGCTATCCACAATGCTCTATTGACCAGAATATATAAATAGTTGAGCCAACACAACAAACAAATATAGAGTTCAAGCATGAAACAAGCATCAGTGTCCAAGATGTATATTAATTTATATATGCTCTCTTCCTGATCTGATATTGACCACTTTTATCCATAAAAAAGCGTGCCTGAAAGGTTATATATATATATATATATAAGAAAAGACAAAAGGAAAAACTTTCCAATACTAACAAGTTTCATTCCTTATGGAACTTAATCAAAGTAAATGTGCAGATCTTATTTTGTAACTTGCATATATACATGACCATAAATTTTTTTTAAAATAACGACTGTTTACTGAAGACATTTTAAATATTAAAAATAATTAATTTAACAAAATAAAATAAAATACATAGAAATAAATGATAATTACATTAAAAAAAGGCAAACAAAAATTCAAAATTTATTCACTTTTGTTTAGTAGGCAATAACTCTTATTGACACATCCAGATAAAATACAACCTCTGTTACGCTTGATCTGCTTTTGTTCAGATGCACTGTCAAAAAGAGCCCATTGTTGCATAGGAATGAGAGAAACTAACTAGCAACTCAAATGCAGTGTACCCACTAGACACAACATTTGAAGTAATAAAAATGCCAAATAAAATAAAATCCATTAATTCTTTATATATCTGACAAGGTACTGTGATTATGCATTTTATTCAATCTTTCTTGCATTTGTACAAGTATTTTTCTTTCTAAAGTGTGTAAAAATGCCAAAATATTCTATATATCCAAGTGCTTTTACTCAATAATATCAACTATGAACATAGCCACAATGTGCTGACCATGTTTGGAAAATTAAAAAAAAAAAAAAAGATATTAAAATCTACTTGTTCAGTAAAAAAAATTAAAAAATATCCTTGATAATGGCTAATAGATTAGACAAAAGCACTCGTATCCTTTTAGGCTTTTTATTCAATTTTTCTTGCATTCATACACATTTTCTTTTTTGGATATAAAGTGTGTAAAAATTGTCTAAATGTTCTAACATTTAGACAATTTTTACACACTTTATATCCCAAAAAGAAAATATTTGTATGAATGCAAGAAAAATTGAATAAAAAGCTTGACAGTCATTTTTAATGAAACTTTTATAATAAAGGGATTGCTTCCCAAATACAAACACACTATATATATATATATATATATAAAATGTGCATGTGTAATATGCATAGTGGCTGAGACAGTTATGTATTGCCAACTGTTGCTTGAGACTGGCATTTCTATTTTTATTTCTCCTATGCCATAAATAACACGTGTGTGTGTGTATATATATATATATATATACGCACACACACACACACACAGTGTTATTTATGGCATAGGAGAAAAATAGACACCCCCAACCCTACCTTAACTTAACCTCTTTCCGCAAGTAACTAATATGTTCACCCTTTCACCCCTTATTACAATAATTGGTTTCACCGTTTTCATTTTTTTCTTTTTCTTGGTACTTTGTGCACATTTGAATGAGTTTAGTTTTAAGGCGCATAAGCCATGAATGAAGAGCTTTTTTTATTTGAGAAAAAATGGGCATGAATAATCTTGACAAAAGGTCTGAAGAGCTAGGATATGCCATATGTTTAGTGATATGATTGTGGTGATTGTAATTCATCCATTCTTGGGCCATCTTGGCCTTATGAGACAACACGGTCTTGTTGGCAGGTGTACAGTCTGCTCCTGCCCTTTATCCAAGAACACCCAACTTTCTCTAACACCTCCATAGTCACCAGCATTCACCTTTAAGCCCTAAGGAAAGAAGTGAGGAGGCTCATGTTTTCCAAAACATCACAATTGCTGGAAACTTTATCTGCATGACCATTAGAATGTCTGTAGGGTCTCTATATAACCATCTATCATTCCTTCAGATGACTTTTTGGTCTTGATCAGTTTTTCTCATCAGAGAATAACCAAAGCATTACAAACTGTCAACCTTTCAAATTCTTTTGGTCAACAAACAAGACATAAAACTCTGAGATATATACAAATCTCTTACAGTTTGTATTTGTAGAGTTTTTGCAACAAATTTGTCAGTAACTTTTTTTTTTTTTTTTTTTTTTTTTTTTCAATTATGTCTTCAATATTTTCTTTTTGAAATTTCTTCAGTGGCTTATCTCAATTTGGGAATTGTTTATGCCCTCCTGGAGCGATATGAAGAAGCAGAAAAGGTAAGATCATGAGAGAATTAATTAAAAAAAAAATTCTTAAAGAATCCTCAAAATAAGAGAATAAAACTCAATCCTAAATTAGCCAATGAGAATCAATCCTGCTACTCAGTTAGCTTGCTATCTAAATATAAATTTAAAATATTGGATTTAACATGAGTTTGGACCCTGATTGAGTGGATTGTTGGCAGCACATTTTTTGGGACCTGTTGTGGTCTCTCTCTCTCCTTTTTCTTTTTGCACTGTTTTATGGCCATCTGCCATTTTGTTAATTATTTTTAAACTGACGTTACATTGTCAGTCATCAGTTAATAATATACATTGTGTATCTGCATGGTCAGTGAGGTACGTACTATGCAGAAACCCCCAATGTGGTTAGAGCCCCAAAAGAGCTAGTTTCAACATGTTTTTTTTACTATTTGTACCTTTTTTTTTTTCTTTTCTTTTTTTTTTTTTTTTTTTTTTTTCCTACCTAAGTGAGATTGTCAATCATCTACTGTTAATCAACAGGGCTGGTGTTTACTACCCTGAACCTCTCAACCACATGGTGGCCCCATACCTACTTGGAAGGTGGGGTTTTGGGGTGGGTAGAAGAGCTAATTTCAGTAGCACTTATAATTTTTAAATTGTAATTTTCTTTTAAATCAATATAATATATCTCAGTAAAATCATTTTTTTATTCCGAGATAATCCACTAAGATTTTTTTTTTTTTTTGACTAATAGTAATACTAACCAGAAGTCCATGGCTAGTAATTAAAATACTATTCTAGTCCCTACTTTTTTTTTTTTTTTTTTTTTTTTTTTTTAACATTTCAAGAAAGATAAAACCAAGAAAATAATCATTTAAAAAATAAAAATGTTTAGAGATTTCAACACATGTACAATTTTCCTGAAAACTGAAATACTGTTTTAAAACAAATTTTTAAGACAATCCTATTTGTGTTGTGTTGGAATCTTTGTAACACTTTTTTTTCAGCAGAGATACACCAGCAATTAATCTTCATGGAAATGTGAAAATTTGTGACTTACACATATTTTTTTTTTTTTGAGTAAAATTTAGTTATGAAAATATTGGTGGTTATTACAAAAAGAATATTTTCTCAGATTTGTTTTTTTAATAAAAAAAAATTTTCATTACAAAAGTAAATAATTAGTTAATATATACTGAAATTTTAATTTAAATTGCATAATTCCCTGATTTTTGGTAATTTAAAAAAGTGTTACCCTTTCCATCAATTTTTCTTCCTGGGTTTATGTCCCCAGGTTGGGAAACTCGTAAATCAACATGTAGTAGAGAAGGGGGGCCCCTATATCAAAGTTTCAAGGGGGTAGTAGACCATAGTGCTAAACCTGACATTGTTCCTTAATAATATAGAAAGAAAATTTGCTAAAACATGAGAAACTGCCTTCATGAGGTAAATAGCTCTATAAATCATGTCTTATTGATTATTAATGTTTGATTAACACAAAAGATATGTAGATATTAAAGTGGGGCAGCAGTTTTATTATATTTGATCTACATTTTGAAAATTGATCTTTCATTCTTAGCCACTATGGATGCAATACATTTCCATTGTACACATGTTAGCTCTGAAGATGTTAGCATCTGTTTGATTAACAAACTCAAGATTTAATTGAATCTCTTCTACAAGCATGTTTTTCAGTATTTTTTTTTTTTTTTTAGCCTATTAGATGAAAATCTTTAAATGATCTTCTGAAATATTTTAAACACTGCATCTCTGTATAACTTTGATATTTAAATAACAATTGTAGCATATTTTGAAAGATTAAAATTTTCACCTAATTTGCTTATAACAGTTTTGAATATTGATTATCTTTATATATATATTGTAATTTTTTGATAAATCATTATCATTCCAAGAATGGGTTGTTGAAAACCTCCTTTCAGTTGTTCTTGCACACTCTTTGAATTAAATGTTCATTATCACCATATTGTAGCCATCATGCTCAAAGAATTAAATATGAGGTGTGTCCAAAAGTATCCCATTTTATCTTTTCCCTGACAAATCTAATGCTGGATTATATTGGATTATAACTATAATTATAATATATATGAAATTATTCTGTTCATAAATATATATATATATATATATATATATATGTGTGATTGGTTGCAAATATATAGAAAAATGTGAAAGAACCTTTAGGTTAATAATCCAAAGATCTTTAGTATTTTTGTTTTTATTTTTAAAAAAACGGTGCTCAATACATAAGTATAGCCTAAATTATAATTATTTTTTAAAAATATGATTCCATCACTACATAAGAGTTCTCATGTTTCAAAAATAAAAGCTAAAAAACCAGCTCTATTTCATTATTTTGGAATAACTAATCTTGAAATTTACGGAGCTTTATAAGCATATACATTCGTAATATTAATTACGTAAAACCAATTATTATAATAAGGGGCGAAAGGGTCAACATATTGTATCAACATATTAGTTATTTTCGGAAAAGTTAAGTTAAAGTAAGGTCGGGGTGTCTATTTTTAAGCGAATGATGACATCAGTTTGAAGCATATCATCTGGTCTGTTTCAATGACAGATTTGTTGGCATTATTGTTACACCATTAAATTCATATTTGTACACCTGAAATGTAGCGATGGAATCATATTTTTAAAAAAATAATTATAATTTAGGCTCTACTTATGTTACTGTTTTTTAAAAATAAAAACAAAAATGCTAAAGACCTTTGGATTATTAACCTAATGGTTCTTATTTTCTATATATTTTTGCACATATATCAGCGAACAAATTAAGGTTGAGAACTCGAAGCTTTATTTTTAAAATAAGTATCTTAAAAATATGGAAAAAGTAAATTTTGGCATTTCTCTGAAAAACATTCCAAATACAAACAAATGGAATTATTTTGTGAAACTTATGCAAAAAACAGAAGAATTAATAAGAAGAATGAGATGGAAAGCATTTTTCTTCTTTCAATGGAATAACTTAGCAAAAAAAGAATATGAGGTTTATGGATTTAAAAGTAAAAAAGCAGCACCATTTAACAAAAAGTTATGAATTTGAAATGGACCTACTTATGAATCTGTATATTTTGTATTTATTGTATATATGATTGTGTAGATATAGATATACACATGTATATTGCTCATATTTTGTATTGATGTTAACTATGTGTATTATTTGTTTGCACTTTTAGAAATCTCTTATTTCCATTGTAACGGTCATTAATACAATGTATATATTAAGAATAGAGAGCAATTAAATATATGTTTGACCAATTTTGGTACTATATGTTAATTTATATGAAAAGTTTCTCGTATAGATACAGATACGAATACTTATTGTACTTAAATCTGTAAATATTTAACCTTAGACATATACTAGATAATTCTGATCCTTTTAACTTTATTTTTTTTAATCTCTTCGTATCCTGTTAAACTTTAATAAGTTTATTTAAATTATAAAAGTTTGAGACTATTGCCTATTTTATATACTTTATATATCTAATTTTTTCTTTACATAAATAGATTTTTTTATATATATTTTTTTCTGTATATCTTAGTGTTTTTATTAATTATTTATAGAGAATCTCATGCATAATTATATATTAGAAAACACACACACACACACATATATATATATGTGCGTGTGTGTTTTGAATAGATCTTTGTTTAAATTGAAATCTTTAGCTAGGTTCTGAATATATTTTTGGGATATTCTTAGCTAACCATTATTTTTAATATAAATTATAATAGGTTTTTTAAGTTGAATACATATGTATCAAAATCTTAACTGAAGAAGGATCCAAATAGAATTTCGATTTAACCCTGATTTATGTCTACAATCTGGATGTTAAATTAGGTTAATACAACTAAGACGACACACCATTTCCTTTCCCCACCACCTTCCTACATAATATAAAATTGTTTTACTATTGTCAACTGGTATTCTTTTTGGGTTTTTTCTATTTCAATGAAATATCACATGGTTTTTTGAGTGTTTGTCATTATATAATAATTTTTGCTCTGTCTTTTGACATAGAGCTCTCAATGGATATAGATCCATTGAGAGCACAAAAAATGCACAACACCAGTTGACAATACCAAAAAAATTATATTAATTATTTATTACAAAAAAATTAAAACCTCTAACCTTATAGTTAAAAATAATAATTGTTCTCTTAGAACAAACTTAAATAGGATAAATATTATTTATGAATTTAAACATCCATTAAGGAATTGTATTCCTTATCAATCAAAATTTGTAAATTATATAGGCCATACTACAACTTTGACATGAAGACTCACACTACACCTTTCTGACCATAGCTCAATTAGGTCTCATTTAAATACTCATTTGTAACATACTTGTTAACAACACAAATAGCATCATCTACATGCAAAAAAAGCTAAAAATAATGGAAGCCTTATTAATAAAAACAAAAATCCAACACTTATATCAACTATAAATATGGACACAATATGTTGATTGTGTTTTGAAAATGAAAACATTATATAAATATATACATACATACAACAATCTATTTCTTGTTAACAGTTAATATATTTCAACCTTGAAAATGGCTAAATGTATAGCCAAAAGTGCTCAGATAAAAAGAACAATTGGACAGTTTTTATATAATTTATCATCCAAAAAGAAAAAAAAAATTATTAGATCACATGAGAAAATAGTATAAAAAAAAATTAAATCAAAGTACCTTGTCTGTCATATTCAATGAAAGGATTGCTGCCTAAATACACAAATATATATATATATATATATATACACACACACACACACACACACACACACACACACATATATATATATATATATATATATATATATATATATAATATATATTAGTTTCTTCCTTTCCCTCAAATATTATTTTTTTTTTTTTTTTTTTTTTTTTTAGACTATCTAATATATTGAACACTGTGGTATTTTTACTATTCTAGATCAGTCAGTCAGTGCAATAAATTATGTGCAATACATGATACACTCTTAAGCAATCATGTATCTTTTGATACATGACTGTCAAGGCAGATTTTTCCCCGCAGTAGGTTGCCACTTCTTTCTGCAGTAGACCAGTTGCCATCCAAGGTTATAGAACCTGGTCTGTCCAGCTATTTACCCATAGCTGGAGGGGAGAAGAAGAGGATTCATACCCTTTTCCAAGGGTATTAGCACGTAAGTGAATGTAATGGATTTGACTGGAATTCGAAATCAATCCTCTGATTCCTCAATCCAAGCCACTATCCATTACTCCACCACGCCTACTATTCTAGATAAATAACCAAATTACAAAACAGTTTCTGATGAAGAATAAAAGAAAAAATATTGCTTACATTTACATATTTTATACAACAAGATACAATTAGCAAGGACAAAATCATCTGTTTGACAGAAAATAATTTTATTTATAAAATTGATTTTATATATATATATATATATATATATATATATATATATATATATATATGAACATTGAAGTCAACACTCAGGAGCAACAGTCTGTTTCATGCTAGATGTGATCGTCAGGCCACAAGTGACCCATATATATAAATAGTCGAAAAAACCAACACTCACGGCCTGACAATTGTGTCTAGCATGAAACAGCCTGTCGCCTCTGTATGTTAACTTCAATGTTCACTTTTATATTTAATTACTCTATTTCTAATATTGAGCACTTTATCCCATAAATATAGCACATCTTAAAACTATATTTCTTCATTCATATATATATATATATGTATATATATATATATATATATACATACATACATAATCTGATGTTATGGTGAAATAGTTTATCAGTCTATATATCTGAGTTTGTAAATTTTTAAAAGACCTTAAGTTTACCATAATGAGTCTGCATATTGTTTACTTCAAGTCATTATCAAAAACAACAACATGGCAAAGATGAAACTGTTGCATTTGAATTTAAAACGACAACTTATGAATGCTTCCAATACCAGAATGTGTTTTGGAACAATGGTTAAATAGTTTTCAGTACCAAAGTTAGCT
This sequence comes from Acanthosepion pharaonis, assembly GCA_903632075.3. Lineage (NCBI taxonomy): Eukaryota > Metazoa > Mollusca > Cephalopoda > Sepiida > Sepiidae > Acanthosepion > Acanthosepion pharaonis. Next base: position 894,640 of record CAHIKZ030005042.1, on the reverse strand, counting down.
TTATGATAATTGATAGAAAAAATATTATTGTAATATTTTAAAGGAAAATCTGAAAGATTTTGCCAGGTATGTGTTGTTTTTTTTTGTTTTTTTTTTTATTACCAACATGATAATAATCCTAAATATGCAAATGTACTGGTGAAAAATTGGTTCAAAGACAACAAGAATAATGAATGAGCCTGGACCTGAATTAAAATTTGTAGTGATAAGTTATTGTCTATTTTCATGTGTTACTCTAGTGAATATTTGTACCTTTATGACTCTGAAATAGATTATGGATTATATTCCATTCTTTAAAATCACATTCTCTAACTTCTTATGGTGACTTTCTAAGTATAGCTTAGATGAGACACAAAGCTGACAGTATGGGGCACCCAATAAGGATCTAACTCACTATTCAGTTGTAATTGCCACATTTGTGGCATAAAGAATGAACATAGAAAATTTGTTTATACAGAATATCTGCTCATATAATTGTATCTCATTGCTGAGTAACCCTATAGAAAGTGTCTGTAAAGTCTGCTCACTGAAACATTGCATAACGAATTCTCAAGATATTCAAAATGGCTGTATAGACGTCATATAAATAGAATATTTTTTTAAATATTACAAGATGCTGAAAGGTTCTTGTCCTAACAGAAAAAAAAAACTATTTCCTAAGTCAATTTTTGATATTTAGTTAGATTTTGTAATGTGGCTCAGGCCAAGAACTTTTCAGCATCATCCTCATACATCTTAAAAATTAGAGAAAAATATGGATTTTGTTGTATGAGAAGTAGAAAATGTTTGCCTTTGAGGTTATTGATATTGATTTATTGTAATTAATTTTGTCAGGAACCTCAAATGGAAATTTATATTTAACTCAAAATGCTCAAATTTATATCAATTGAGAAAAAAGTAAAACAAAAAAGGATTGCCACATAAATTCAGGGACATTGTTTTTAATTACTTCCTTGACAAATATGTTGATAAAAATAAATACAATGACAATTTTAAAAATAAAAAAAAACAACTTTTGTTTTTGTCTTTTGTTGTAGCAAGTGCCAAAAAATTAACTTTCTGACTTGCAGTTTATAAAAATTAACAAAAATAGTTATGATTCAATAAGTAATATTCCAAAGGTTCATCTATGAGAGGGTACTCAATTTTCTAAGTATTTTTTTCTATTATTTTAAGTCATGGCTTGAGATCTACAAATGGCTGATATTTGCTAAGCTTAACATAGTCTGGCACAAAGCCACAGTGTACTAAGCTTCACCTGCAGCCACTCCTCTGAATATTTACACAAACTCTGTTGGCCAATAGTAAAGAACCTAGTGAGAACTAAACTGACCACACTAGCCAACTGGTCAGCTTACAAAGCTGGTAACAGAGCATCCAGGGATGATTGAACTCTGTACCTCTGTGAATAGCTGAAAAATTAACTTACTAACCCTTGCTCTATGATAGACACCCTATTTACTAAGTTTTGTTTGGTTTAATACAAGATCATTAGATTGAATAATGATTTGAAAGATTTGAGTGTCTGATGGATTAATTATTGTGCTCTAACATATTTCACCTGTAATGATTGCCACAAGAAAAACATTACTTTAGTCTGAAATCTTAAATGTTACACAGAATCTTTTCCACTTTGTCATTCATTTCGTCTTCATATATAGATTTAAAAAAATGAGAGACGCATAAATCTTAGTAAAATGTCTTTAATAATTTTAAAACACACTTTATCATTTCAAATAGCATTTTATCTTAACATTTCTTTTAAATCTTTTAATTCAAAATTTGCATTATGGCTATTTTTCTCGTCTTCTCAACTAATTCAAGGGAAAGAACTCTGTAAATACTTACCCCCCCTTTAATTTTTCATAAATCATCATTTCTTTCTCCAGTAATTTCTTATATCTGCACAATTTTATAGCATTTCCAATTAAACTTTACTTTTTGATTACACTGAGCATTTTTAAATTTTCTTTCAGAGCTACCGAGAATGTGCAGGTATAGATATTAATGGCTTACGCGACCCAAGGCTTCATGAAAGTACCAAAATATCAGCTCTCTACAATTTGGGAAGGATGTATACTGACCTTCACAAATATCAGGTAACATTCTAAATCTTGGATTTATTTTGTTTACTTCTGGATTATGTTTTCTTGATTATTTTCTTTATAATAAAAAAAAATTAATATTACTGCATTGGCAATATCATGAGTTTAAACGCATGAACAGTTTGAATTGAATTCTATATCATTGTAGATTATAATAATCATTTTTGTTGCTTTATATCACATTTAGCATTTTATATATTCTTAATAGACAATATTAGCTAAATTTAGCCCTGTTCTTAGCAAGTAATAAGTCATACAATAAGATATGGAGGTGAACAAATTGGTTATCAATTGTGCAGGAGAAAATTGAATTAATTCAAGCAATAAAAATGAATCTAAAATGCAAACTCGACTGATTTATATACAAAATGTTTGTTTGCCATGATGCGAATTGTCTGATGTATTGTTTAAATATAACATTTTTGTTATCAAAATTGTTTATAGAAAATGTCTTATGTCATTGTTGATAGAAATCTGAAATCGCTTGTTATCAGTATATTCTTGATCTTTCATTCTCTCTCTTTTAATTGAAAAATCTTCTGGTAAAGTCTTGCTTGCAAGTGAACATGTGTCTTAAGTTTTTAGTTGCCAAACCTTTTTCCTTTTATAGGTTTTAGTTAAGATCAAATACAAGGTGTGGTAAAGTCCAACTAGCAGTTAGTCAGAAAATACTTGAAATCAATTGGTATGTTCAGTATTATATAGACATTACATTTGTCATATATGCAATGTTAGTCTGAAGATTTTAAATTTTAGTGTGATGCTCAATATATTGGTAGAATTAATCAGGTTTCAGTAGAGGATTGATCAGCATTTACCATCTAAGATCCATAGAATGCTGTATGAAATTTTGCTTTGGATTTTTAATACTTCAGATTCTACAATTACAGATCACTTAATAAATAATCCAACTTGTGCCATATTTCTTTCACAGTAGTCAGCAGAGTATATTCAGATTAGCATTTGTGTGCTTGAGACCTTTTATATTAAGTCTAAGTAGCCTTTCCTGCATAAACAGAAGGAATGGTTACTGGGTCTAAATTTAATCTGTCTGTGATTTATATTGCTAATTCTCTGGTAGTATTTTTCTTTTCCCGCTTTTTTTTTTTTTTTTTTTTTTTTTAAGTTGTTTGCATATATTTGTGTATTTGTCCTTTAATGAGCTCTGAAGAAAAAAAAAATTGTATCCTGCAACCCACATTTTTTTATATAAAGAATATTTATAAATCTTTAACCTTTGTGCTTGCAAAAAAACTGTATGTCAAAAGGACAGTTTTCCCATATCTTGCAGATGTCAGGCAGTTTATGATGTTTGTTCATATTTACATACATGTTAGGATTTTTCTTCTTTTTTTTATATATTTTTCCATGTAATGTAAAATTTGATGCTTTAATTTTTACTTTGAGGAAGAATAATTTATTTGAAACTTTCATATTGAATGTTTTTACTCAATTTAACAACTGTTGAAACAGAATCTCATCACTTCTAGTTGGGAATGGACATACACATTCTATAATGATCTGAAATGGTCACTTCCAATAAGATATTAATAAACACTTCAGGCAAATCAAATATAGCACAAAGGTCAATAAAATATTTGGCTGACTTAAGCTGTTTATACCAAAACATGTATCACCATTTTTGATTGTCAACCCTCAATATATAATTTGCCTTTTTGTTACTTTGTTTATAGCTTGCCATTGATACATATAATGAAGCCATCCAAAGAGCTCCTGTCCATTATTCAATGCAAAGTATTTATAATATGCTTGGTAAGTTCAGTTTTATTTTTTATTAATTCCTGGGTTTTTAGCAAATGTCTACTTGTTTTGGTGTTTTTGTATGATAAACAATTTTTGGTCTTTGAACCAAAGACAAGCACCAATGATCTGTCAACTATTTTGATATTTCATCATGAGGTGTGTGCTTTTACCCAACTTCTATGAAAGATAGTCAACAATTAAAATTACTATCCCTAGCTAAAGAGTCTTTAATGTTGAGGCTATTTATTTCTTTCATGATAAACTAAATTTGGTTATATTATGAAAAGCATTTGTAGCTTCTTTTTGATTTCTAACATAAGCAGAATTTGATGATCAGTGCTTGATTTTATTTTGTCTTTTTATAGGTGAAGCTTATTTCAAATCTGGTAATATAGAAAATGCTGAGAATTGGTACAAAGAAGCATTGCGAGTTAAACCCAACCACTTACCTGCTCATATTACAATGGCAAAACTTCTACAGAGAAAAGTTTGTATTTTATGTTACTATGGTGTGGAAGGGGTTCTTGGGAATGAGTTGAATTCATGACTAATTCACAAGAGGAGGAAATTAATTCATAAAATGCAATAATTGACAGATTTACATCACACACTTAAATGAATAAAAAATTTGCATCACTCATATCTTTTCAAGAAATAAACGGATTCTTGGCCAATTTAATAATTTCTAAACCTTAATTTTACCATGAACATTTTATGAAAGTTTTGTTTGGTTGAAAGTAAAAACATTTGATATGTAAATTTCATATTTTAAACAGGAATTTGAAAAAAAATTGTAGATATTCTTTTTGAACATCAAAAAAGAAAAGTATCTTTTATAGAGAAGAATAATTTTAAACTTTTGTTAATTTTGTTTCTTGAAAATTTTAAATATTTTTTCAATTTCATTTTAGTTTTTAAAGTATGAACAAACAAACTTATTATATTCCTAATTTTCCTTTATCTGAAAAAAAAAACACTTGTTTTACCTCCTGCTCCTTTTTGTTTTTAAAACCTTTTCTTTGATTCAGTTTTGTATCCACCTCATAAGAACTTATTTTTTCTAATTTAAAGCAAAAAATTGATTTAAGTCTGTAGAGGGTATTTTCTTTTAAGTTCAAATATAATATTTGTACATTTGAATTTCAACATTCATCCCTTCTAACCAATAAAAACGAAATTAAAAACCAGTCTGTCTTCCTAAAACAACTTCTTTCTTGGGTTGATCGGATAGGTAATAATACATTATTAGAGTCATATTGAAATTGCCATTTGGTTATCTTTGAAGCAGGTCACATGGAATCTAACTCTCTCTCAAGCACATTGTGTAACATCTTCAGTCATTGATGCTTCTTCCACTACAACCAACTTACTTTCAAATCTTTACAACAGTTAAAATAAAAATACAACCCCACACTGTCAGTTAGTCTTTTCAGACACCAAATAGACAATTAGATTTCCTTCTGAATATTCACAAAAATCAAATATTATTGATCAAACTTACCTTAGTTTGACACAATCAAAAGTATGGGGTACCCAATCAGGTTCAAATTCCCTATTCTACAGTAATGGTCAGCTAACCAAGCTTATTCTATAGTGAGGAAGTATGTTTTTTTTTTTTTTCTTTTAATTAGTTTGATACAAGGCCATAAGTGAGGGCCACCCAGTGAAAATTGAACTCTTACTCAGTTTTGCTAGAGAAGCTTACCCTAATGAATTACCTGAATTTTAATCTTTTCATTATAGAATTTAGTTTGCATTTAAAGAAAAATACTCGTCAAATATGAAATCATTTTTGCTTTTATTTCAAATTTTAATTTTGTACCTTTTAACTCCAGAATCAAATAGGCAAGGCAGAGAAATGGTTTCTAAAAGCCTTAATGATTGACACTCCAGAGGGAACTGCACATCAGCATTATGGTAAGTAATGCTTATGTAAATTACAAATCTCAAAAAAATTAGGGCTTATCAAAAAACAATATTTTAGGAAATCTATTTAATTTAGTTGTAGTATTGTGAAAAGATAGTTAACAAAATTGCAAAACAGTTACTCAAAGATTAGGAAATATAAATTTGATTTGTTATTGCTTTGACATCAATACACAGTCTGTCTTCTCCCTAACTTTTAAATAATTTGTTAAAAGAATTATAAAAAGATACTATCTAAGCAGAGGAAACTGTTAAAATATATATTTATTTATTTAGTATGTATTTACTAAGCTTTACTTATTGTAGCACAAGGATAAATGGAAAATTAAAAATAACCTAAGTGCTAATCTTCCAAGTGGAGATGGCTAGTCTGTCATTAAAATCAGAATTCAAAATCCTTGTTCCTATTATCTAGGCTTGAACATTAATACTATTGGGCAATATCCACAACTATCTCAGCTACACAGCAGGTCTTTTTCAAGTATCTTAATTGTAAATGAATCAAAATCACATTTGTAAAAGGGGAAACTGCTTTTATTGATTGACATATTTTTTTCCAGCTCAGTTTCTTGGAGAACTTGGAAGACATGCAGAGTCAGTTGAGATTTACAAGCAAGTGTTGCAAAATAATAGCAATGATTTTGAATTGGTGTTTAACACGGCCAATGCAATGAGGTAAGTCCATTAGAATTTAGACAGGCACTTTTCTTCTTTTTTAAATTTCATACATTTACAACTTTTGGGGCAAATTCTTCATCCTGCTATTTATGGACTGGATTTTGTTTTGTAAACAAATATTCTCTTCAGAATGGATAAGAACGCATTTAGGAAGTTGTGAATGCAAGGAAAGAGAAAGAAATAAAAAGGTGAGAAAAAGAAAGCGAAGAGATAGACTCCACTACATGGATTCATTTTATTTTTATCTGTGAGTTGCTATGACTTTTGGAGGGAAGATAGGAGAGTGGTTTCTCATTATGATATGCCACAGTTTCAGACTCATCCTTCTCCAAGACTGCCTGCAATCCAAGACTAAAGAGTCCAATCTAACTTGTAAATAGTATATTCTTTGAAATATATTTTTTTTTAATCTCACTTCCTTTTAGGCTCTCCACAGATTCTTTTTCTTTATTATCTTTCCTAAGGAAAGAGTGGAGTGCTTTTTGAATTCAGACTTTCCTTTTTCCAGTTATCTTCTAATCATTACAATTTTTTTAAACTGATTCTAGTAACTTAAGTCAATGTTAAAAACAATCTGTTAGAAAAAAAAAGCTATTCAAAATCTTATCTAAAATCTATCAAGAAAATCCAAATTCCCATAAATAAGATTTATTTTAGTGATAATTAAAAGAAAATATTGTTGATTATTATAAAAGGAAAACTCCAAATAAAAATCAACAGAAGTTGAAATAGAACAAGAATGAATTTTAACAAAATAAAATATCACTTTAAGAAGGATATTAATAGGTAAAGTTTAAGTTACATTAAGCTAACAGTTCTAAGTTCCCTGAGCAACTTAGAGTTATTTGAATACTTCTTTTTTTTAAAGATAATAGAAATGTGATAGATTCTGGTTAAAAAATCATGCATTTTTATATTTATATTTAAAAAAAAAAGTTATTTTGGGTTAGAATAAACTAAAACCAACTTGTGTACTCAAAGTATAAACAAACTATTAAAAAATCTATCTACCAAAACATAAACATAATTTGCCATATTCCATCTCAAAAAGCCACGATATTGTTACATAAAAACTTGCTTCGACAATATATATTTATTGAGATAGATAAAATCCTTGCTAGCAACTAGGAGAAAGTCCCCCCCCCACTTAATATCCATAGAAAACCCATCTTTAACTGGGATATAGTTTAATTGTAAGTCTAGTTATTACTGACTCAAAATCAATGGATACATTTTTTTCTTGCTCTAAAATGTAACAGGATGCCCAAATATTTTTGGTTAGGTCCAAAAATGAAAGTGACTTTAGAAACAAGTTTAACACATCCTGTTCTGAAAAGAATAAATTGTGATTGAAAAGTAACTCCCTATTTTTATGTATGATGGACCCTCCCATCTAACTAATTTTTACAAGACAGGAGAGTCTATAATACATAAAATAGGGAGTTACTTTTTAATCACAATTTATATTAAAAAAAAAAAAAATTTCTATCTTCTGGCTGCTTTTTACTGAAGTGTTGGAAAAAACTTTGCCAACAAAAATTTCTATTACAATTTTTCTTTTTCTGAAATAAAATGGTCTAAAAAGAGAAATGATAATCATTTTTGATTTGGGATATTTTCCAGGCAATCAGGAAACAATGCAGAAGCAGAAGAACTTTATCGCCGTGCTGCTGCTCTTAATCCAAAAGTAAGTTAATCTTTAGACACAAGTCTCTTTATCATTGTATCTCCTTGATAGTCACATTATAACCAGTATGATCTTTTAATCATCATAGAATTGCTATTTATTTAGATTAATATCTTCACTTTTGTTGTTTTCATGACTGATTCAGCTAGTGAGCAAAACTTGATGCACAACCAAGCCAGAGTTGCTGTAAAAGTGTAAACATACAAACAAGTATCTCCGACACCATCTCCACATTTTTATTCAATGTCCTCATACTATATGCACAGATGTATTCTCTCTCTCTCTCTCTATATATATATATATATATATATATATATATATATATATATATATATATATATATATATATATATATCAGAACATTTTTTAATATAATTATCTTCCTATTTGTTGTTTTGATCCCAATATTTCAAATGAACTATTCTGATTTTCATCTGTATTCAAGTTGTAAGGAAAAGTTTTGTCACTGGTCCCTATTCAAATTAATATCATTGTTGTTTTGATAGCATATCATTTAGTCTATTCTCTAATTCTATACATTAATCTTCAAGAAGCTTTGAACAGAATTTCTTGTTTCTTATAAAGTCCATTCTTCTAATTCAGCATTCAAAGCCTTGGCTCTTATTATTTCCATTTAGATAAGAAAAAATGGTAGTGATTAAGCACCAGAAATACGTCATTGAAAAATCTTAAGATTCTTCCGAAATAAAAACAGTTTTGTTTTTGGGTTCAGATTTTTTTCTTTATTATATTTTCCAGACAGCCACTGCTCACATGAACCTTGGAGCCATTTTACACTTGAATGGAAAATTGGAAGAAGCTGAAAGAAGTTACAAAGAAGCCCTGAGACTCAAACCTGATGATTCTATGACCAAAGATAATTTAGCCAAATTACAAAACTTGATGCACAACCAAGCCAGAGTTGCTGTAAAAGTGTAAACATACAAATAAGTCTCTCCCACACCATCTCCACATTTTTTATTCAATTTCCTCATACTATACGCACAGATGCATACACTCTCTCTCTCTCACTACATATCTCTCTCTCTCTCTCTCTTTTCTCTCTCTCTCTCTCACTACATATCTCTCTCTCTCTCTCTCATATCTCTCTCTCTCTCTCACTACATATCTCTCTCTCTCTCTCTCTCACTACATATCTCTCTCTCTCTCTCTCTCACTACATATCTCTCTCTCTCTCTCACTACATATCTCTCTCTCTCTCTCTCTCACTACATATCTCTCTCTCTCTCTCTCTCACTACATATCTCTCTCTCTCTCACTATGACCACTATTACTGCTATGTTCTGCTCTCTGTGGAATTAGACTTGGATGCTTTTAACTGTGATAAAAACTCATCCATGGATTTGCAGGCAATTGTTTCGTTAAAAAAAAAACAAAAAACTCTATCTTACAAAAGAATCTTTTCTCACCTTCTTGTCTTCTTCCTCCATCTCTTTTTTTCTTTTACATTTCTGCTACTAAACATTCTCACCCTCCATTTTTTTTTTTTTTTTTTTTTTTTTAAATCTCCATTTACTCTGAATTCCAGAATTCTTTTCAAAGAAATAAATTGAAAGAAAAAAACTTTGCAAAAATCAGATCTTATTTAAAAGAAAAAAAAAAAAGAATCGCTGCCAAAATGTGATAAATTCAAAAAACGGTGGTCTTTTTTCTTTTTTTTTTTTATTTAAGATGGACAAAGCAACTTATGGTGGCAGTTAAATTTTTTTTTTTTTATGTTGTAGCAAGTATTTTTATAATTATGCGCATTCACTGTGTTGGTAAAAGAAAATAAATTGATATATTTATGAATGAAAAGTTTGAATATGAAAATACAAAATAAGATTATTTGGTTATAACAAATTTGTGAAAGAAATTATTGGATGAGGAAAAATTGCAGAAATTAATCGTTTGGATTTTTCCCAATTCTGGAACTCCACAGTCATACTAAAGGGGAATGGATATGATTTTTGGTGCCACTTTTAAGTATAAGAAGAAAAATGGTAACTTCAAATTAAAGACAAACCCTTCCTTCTTGATGTGCACTTGTAACTAACATTTGTTAATCTAATACCAGGTGCTAGATATCATGCTTTGATCATCTTCAGGTGAGATATCTTCAGGAGAGAGTATAAAATTGACTGGTGAGTGGAATCACTGATAAAAATACAACAGATGAAGAATCTGAAATAAACTTTCCACCAGAATTGGTATTCATTTCTAAAATAGCATTGTTTGTTTTTGTGGAGTTAATGTTTCTGCCTAAAGGCAAATGAAGAAATTTTTATGTTGTGGGGAGGGGATTTTTTTTCCTTTTTAATTTGTCTTTCATTGTTTAAGATTTCAAATTCTGATTTGTGTTTAATGTTTTTGTGAGTCTAATCTATCAATCAGCTCACCTGTCCAAATATCAAATGGAAACACATTCTGCTTAAATCCAAGAAAATTGTGAATCAGTTCAGCAAAATTTCCACATTCAAATTGCTTGACTTTAGATGCATAAAGAATGAATTATGTTTTTAATTTTCCTTTTAAATATTTACAGTTAGAATGAAACCATTCCGAATGCTAAAAACTTGTGGAGATGACTATTCTTACATTAATCAAAGTTTTTTTTTTTTTTTTTTTTTTTTTGTTGAGATTTTGAAAAACCAGAAGAGTTCTAATGTTTTGAGAAGATCGACTAACTTATGTGACTTTGTTCAGATAATGAACCTCTATTTTTCCACATACTTACTGTTTCAGCCACTCCATTCAACACCTTTCTCCTGGAAAAACAGAACAGATTGTCTGAAATATTATCTTAACAAGTGAAAGAGATGTTCAGTTTATTTTAATAATGTTGGTTTTGAAAGGTTCTTCACAAAATTTCATAAGTTTTTAGTTGTCAATATCTTTTAATCCCATTCTTGAACTATTCCTTTGAAAGAATATTTCTTGTAAAAGGGAGCGAATTTTTTCCTTTACATTACACTTTCAAATTGAGAAACTTATAAACCGACTGATTGTAACTTGTCAAATTTATTTGTATTGCCATGAAACTTCTTGTAAAATCTGCAATAATTAATTCTTGTTTTTATTCTCTCTTGGGCATTATTTGGTCAAATGGTCTTCAAAGTTCTTCAACTTATAAAAAATGCTCATAACTAATAAATCTCTCAGACAGTTAATGGGCATTAACACACACAGAAAATTACTAGCTACTCTGATTATAGACAAAAAAAATTTAAGAACATAAGTTATTTTTGTAAGTTAATGTATGTTTCAAGTGAAGTGGCAGTGTTGATACAAGCTGATGTTAAAAACAAGCTTTGGATTTATTTTCAATTAGAAATTGTTTTCACTAAGAAAGAACACTGGATCCAGAACTTATTGCTAAATAACAAAATTGTTTTAAATTATTTATTTTTACTTAAAAAATTGCTGAGGCTTTTACTTCTTTTTCAGAAATGCAAACATTCACTTTTGATTAGTTTTATGTTCATCTTGATTTCAATTGCTTTTCATTGCAACCATCCAGACCATCATTCTACTATTAGATGAAGTATTAATTAATTTTTGACTACTATTTCTTTTATCTTAATTTTACTTGCTTTTCATCACATTTATCCAGACTGTCTACAGAAATAATTAAACAACATGGATCTGCCAACCAGTATCACTTGATACCATATTTGTTGTTGTTGTTTCTCAAACAATAACAAATCTGGTGCAGTCAAGGAAAGACTATAGAACGAGTTTAAGAGTGGATTTCTTTTTCCTTTTTTTTTTTTTCCAACTGTAAAGATTTCATTTGACTCAAGAGGCAATGTGATTCATTGGGAAAATAGAAGTTCAAATATTGCTGGGATTGTATTCTTTATTTCTCATTTACACTGTTCACAGCTGTAGATTGACAGTTTCTCACATGTGATGAAAAGAAATCAAGATAAAAGAAATACTGGACAAAAATTATGAACTAAATTGCAAATTCTTTTTATATATAAAAAAAAAAATGTTATTTTAACCTTTTTTATGTATTTTGCAGTTGCTGGTTAAAAATTCTCATTGTTCAAAAACTAACAAATTAGGTTTCCATTTGGAACTCGGCAAAATTAATGAAATTGCTTTTGGAAAAACAGTACATTTTCTCAATTTCAGAAAAAATTCCCTAATTGATAATTTAATCATCATTATTTTGTGATTCTATTTTAAAAGTTCTTTTTAAATCTTTACATATGAAGGGGGCTGAAGAGTTATTGACCATCAAAATGGGATTAAAAATATTCTAATGTTTGGTCAGTCATTTGTTCAAATGATTTTGATGAGTGGGTCAGTCCGAGAATATTTCATCTCCACCCTCATGTGTGTGAGTGGCAATTTTGAAATTATATAAAGCACAGTTAGTTTCAAAAGACCTGCTTCTTGATCATCTGAGATTTCTATAAATTTTACTTATTAAACGAAATAGAAGAAAATAATGTGGAAAAACCTATTCTGATGATGAAATCTCCAGTTTCCCACAGATACATAATTTCAGAGTTACTGTTATCCTTTAGTTGTACATGCACTTAAATATTTTTTTTTTTTTTTTTTTTTTTTTTGCTTAAATAGGAATTATTTTAATGTATGCTTAAACTAAATGAACGCTGCTGAATATTGTTTTCTTTGCATTCATTTCTTTTTTGTTCTAAAAACTTTTTTTTTTTTTAATTTTAAATTCATAAATTCCAGTGGGAAATAAAATATTTTCTATTTTTAAATAAGTTAGTTAAATATATTTGGAGCTCAATTTTTCAAAATTTGTTTTTAGTTTCAGCTTAAATTAATTTTTTCTTGGTTAAATTTTGAATAGTGTAACAATAGCTGAATGTTAAGATGTAAATTCATTGTGCTTTTTTTATTGTCTCTTCACTTGGTAGGGGAGATAACCTCCACAAAAACTGCATTTTTGTTCTTGTTTTTGTTTGGTCACATTTTAATTGCTATTCCTTTTTATTATAAATAAAATGAAAGAAAATTTATCCAAATATTAAAGTATTTTATTGAGTTTTATTTCCTTTTAACAATTTTGTGATGTTTTATAGTTCCACTTGAAACATGTGGACTACTTTTAGAGCTGTGGCTGCTACAGGAAGCCCAATTTATGAAGTCCTTTCTAAAATTAACCACTCAAAGTTGTTCCTTCATTAAAAATATTCCACAAACTTATTACCGCTTTTCATTTTGGGCAAAAACATTTCAGTTTAATACATGCACTCTATTTCAAATAGACAGTGTTATATATCATAGTTGATAAAAAATTACTGTGTTGAAACCAAACTAAGATTCCTGTGTGCACAGGGTGAACAGCCATAGTACAGCCCCTTCCAATTTCTCAAAAAGGATGCCTTTAGTTCACTCTTTCCCTTCCTGAACTTGATACTACCTCAAAATTCCAATTTCTAAAATTCTCTTTTCTAACACCCTCCCACAAGAAAAAATTGAGTCTAACCTTACAGTTTATAGAAGTCAACACCTGTTATCAATTAGCTATTATTGAAAATTATGAAAATAATTCTTTATATTTTCTAACATTTATGTTCTAAAAAGATGTTCATTTTTTTGTAAAGTCCTACAGTTAATTATTTAAATTGTTTAAATCATTTCATTCCAAGCAAGGCAATAATACCACTAAGACACCAGGTGTTACTCAGAGTAAAACAGAATGAGAATACTTTAGTGAGGAGAAAGGACAATAAAAGAACAGTATCCAGGAAAACAGAAGATGGCACTTGACATTGCATTAAAATATTTTCAAATTGTAGGTGGCAGGGAAGCAAGAAATCAGAAAACTGTTTCCACAGGTGAGAAAAACTTAGAACTTAGTTTTACTGTTGAAAGAACTAGATGTAACCTAGTTGTAAATCTATTATGCTTAAATTCATGCAGTCAAGTTACCAAGGAGAAGTCAGAAAAAATAATTACCATGAAAATATTTATAAAAAAAAAAAGACACTGAGATGCCGCATTATGGTGGTGGGGGAAAGTGACTGTTGTTAAGATTTCAGGACTGATAACATTACAGACTCTTCTTTGAATTTTGTTGAGAATCTTAAGATATATATAGCATAAGAACCAAACCAACTATGGCAGCAATATTCAATGCACTGACAAATGATATATCTATAAATGTGCAAGAATTGATTCTGGCAAGAGAAATTGTCTGGCACTGCACAGTGAACCATCTTATCTAATAATTGATTTAGTATAATCACTCACTCCACTTCATGACAGTGGGAAATGTGGTACCAAGAAGGCATAATGAGTTGCTCTCTTGGCAGCCATACTGATAGAAGGTAAAAATGATTAAAAGATAGCTGCTATTCAAATTTACAAACCATTTCTAGTCTCAGTTAATAACTAATTGGAGGTCATTTTCAAGAGCAGCTGCCATTTCTACTTTTGACATTTTGACTGATCAAACTTAGTATTAAGAGAGAAGTAAACAGTTGTCATCCACATAGATACTTAGCCGGGAACTGATAACAATGTAAATTCAAAGATAGAGCCCTGGAGGACCCCCCGACATTATTGTGAGATGATCTAGAAGCATCATTGTTCAACACAGCTTTCATTACACAATTTGTTTAGTATGATTAGCTGATTATATGACTTAAGCCAGAGACACCATAGCTTGTGAAGAAGGCCAGTATGCCAAACATCTTTGAGATATCTAAAGCCACAGCCCAGACCTCACCATTCTTATCTAAAGCCTGATAGACAAATTCAGTGATAGTTAAATCTTAACAATTAATGCATCAGCAGTTGACTTAGAGAAATGAAAGCCATATTGTTAATCTGAGGCCATGTGAAGTGAGATGCTTAAACTAATTCAGTATTATTAGAGCTAGTATTTTGTCAAAAAGAGGTAAAAGACCAATATTTTGATAATTTAATGGATTGGAAGGTTCACCAGAGTTCTTAAAGACAGAATAGTGTTTGTACAAATGTATAAAAAATAATTTTGAAAGATATTAAATTATTCATTCATAATTGCTATAAATTTAAAAAAAGGAAAGGTTTTATTACTTTGTTAAATATTATTTAAGTAAAATGTGACTTTTTTTACAAAACCATTTTAGGTCCTAATTGAAGATAAACATTGTCAAAAGTCCACGGAAGGAAGCCTCAATGAATCTACCTATGCAGCCTTTTCTCAAGGAATGGCAGTTTTGGGGTAACATTGATATTTTTGTTATAGGGAAAGAAACCTTACTTTTAGGGGTTCCAAAGAAGTATTGGCGTCAACCAACAAGAAATTTTATGGGATTGTTTTCAAGATGAAACCCAAGACTACTACTTAAACAGCTCAATGCAAAATGAAGTGCTTGCAAAAAAAGTCAAGGAAGAAAACTTGGGAGAGTCAAAGTTAGCTAAATATTTTGCCATAATTCTCAATTGCACACTTGATATCTTCCATTATTTTTCAGTGTTATCCAGTAAAAGAAGCCAAACCGTGGTAGGCTTTTCTTGGTTACCACTAATAAGACTTGTTAGACATATTTTTACAATGACCAAAAGATCTACGACTAATATTTTTTTTTTTTTTTTAAATTCCATTCCTGTGATAAGAGTCAACATGAGAAAAAAACAAGTTGATGTCCAATCACAAGTTTTCAGAGTAAATCCTAAACCTCTCTCTCTCTGCTGTGCACTAACCATTCACTGAATCTGGTTGTTCCTGATAGATGCAAGCTTTAGCATTTTATGGTGTTCCAACAATGTTGCACACCATATTTTCTTCATCTATATAATGCTGGAGTGTTTTAAAGGCAAATATACAATTGTCAATCAAATCTCAATCAGACACCAGTTGGGAATGTTGAATCAGTTTTATCAAAAAACTTTAATACTAATTGGAAGATATTTTGATGATTTTAGAACAACTGGAAGAGTTATTTATAGAAAGGAAGGTTGGAACAACAGCCACCGAGGCTTGTTCATTAATAATGCAAATCACATCATGCTAGGTGTCTTATATGCTATGGTATTTTTCAAATTAACAAAGCTGGCAAAATGACCCAATCTTACAGTATCTCCCTGAATGTCATGGAGAATGAAATCAGGGCAGCACAAAAGTTTTTAGAAAACTATTGCAAAAATGGATGCCTTAGTGTTGTCACAAGTGCTTGGAAAATTGCAGAAAACCTAGAAATTTCTTGTTTTTCTCTCACATTTGAATTGGAAGAAAGACAAATTGACTATAAAGTTGGAGATGAAAACACTAACTTCCTACTAATTCTTGAGTAACTTCTTGCAGCAACTGATGCAACATGCTCCACAATCTGTAAATGATAGTTTTCAACAAATTCACATATATAGTGGATTCATGATATTGCTGATGTGTTTTTGTTTCTCATTAGCACATTCAGTGAAAATGGCCTGGTAACCAAGCAAGTGTCAGAACTTTCAGAAAAAGATGAGTGACATGAATCTTTTTTGAATGGAGATGGATGTAAAATGATTTGTTCAGATCATTATGGAGAATAAAAACTGATTGAAAACTACATTTTCTAAATTAGATCAGTGCAAAACGTCTACTGACGATGTATGCAAATGTCTCAACAGCTAATGTGCTCAGAAACAGCTACAAGTGCTGAAAGTTTCAGCAAATCGAAACTTATACAGATTCACAATGATGGATAATTTCATTAGCTATGGTGTCAATTGTACAAGAGCATAATCAGAATCTGAAATATGATCAATTTATTGATTCTTTTGCTGATGGAGAATTTTGTCAGAAACCTATCTCTTCATAATGAATGTATGTAGTTACTGAGAAAGTATGCAGTGACTATCTTTCATATGAAAGACCAAATTTTATAAAATGATGGAATACTATAAAATACATGCAACATCTGATGTAATCAATATTTAGATGTAGAATAATGCAGTAAGCATTTGTTTTTTTTTGTTTTTTTTACTTGTACCTGATTTATGTCCATTTAGATGATATTTGATTTTGTAACTCCTGTCCAAATCAGATTGGAATAAATTATTTTCTGCATCACTCACCTCTGCAACCACTGTGATTTGGTAACTAATACAACATTCCCAATCTGTATATGTAGTACAAGGCCAGTTTATTGTACATCCTAGAGTTAGATCACCTGATAGGTAGGTGACAAAAGGGTACACAAAGCAAACATTTTGGGGAGATGACACAGCACTGACTACTTTATAATTCTTTGCTACACCAATCACAGCTGGACAAGTCCATGCAAGGTAATAAAAGATGTCAATGGAAAATACTATTTTCTTAATTCATGCTATCTCATTGTAATCTGTTTATATAAATGAAGTCAGGATATTGAATTAAGGAATCTCTTTGTAAGTGTCCAGTATCAGTAAAACGACTTGCATTTCATTTGGACCTAAAGATTCTGGTTCTTCAATGAGAAAAGAAAAATGTACATTTTATTTTACAAAAAGTATAGGATGAATTTTGGGGTTAAGTGTAAGTGCTATAGCAAATATCAACAGTGGTTTGACATGCTATAGTAATAGAATCAATTGGTTAATCTTATATGTAATTTGTAAATAAAAATGTCATAGGTTAGCATAGAGAAGCAATGTGTCCTGATGTTCTATTTAGAGAAGACTAAAATAAAAATTCTCTCTTACCTCATAAATTTTTGCTGGCCTGGTTGGGAGTTATAAGTGCAAAAATTGCAGCCTAGGGCTGCAATTTAGAGGTGTTGGTCCCAACCTAGCTGTTTATATTTACCAACCAAACCATTCTACCAAACACAATATTGCATTTAATATGAATCCTCTATGCAGTAACCACCAAGAAGTTGCATTCACTTTACAGAAACTCCAATCAAACACAGATAATTTATGAAGCAGACAAAAACAACTGCTCCATATAAAACAATTGGTTATTTAAATGCAACAATGTATAATGCAAAAATGCATTAATATATATTTCTCACTCTGCGCATACATGCTTACATACACACAACTAGGAAAAAAACATGAATCGCTCAAATGATGAGGAGAGGGGGAATATGATAAGAAAAAAGCAAAGTGAAGCAATCTCATTTTCTGTCACCAATGGAAATGTGGATAACTAAGGAGAATTAATGTAGGTTGCAGTGATAAGTCTTCATGAGAATTGCAAAATCTTTAACCAGTTACTTCAAGATGTTAGTCTAAATTAACCCATATTGCACAACAAAGCCATGCAACATTAATCCACTTTATGTAAAAGACCGACCCTCTCTTTCTACCTTTAACTTAAAGCTGACGTTTAAAATAGATGACCAATTCGTAAGGAGAAAGAGATGAATTGCCGTGAACTTCATCATCCATTCCTATCATGGTAAATAAATGTAGAAACATTGTTTTTTATCAAAGAGCCTACGTTGTTAAAAACAGGACTGGTTTCCAAAACAAAACTGTCCCTAAAGCAAATTACTGTTAATTTTGCCCCTTTTTACCATCTGGTACAATAAGAATTCTTTGCAAACTTTAAGTGTGGAGATATTACTTTGATATTACTTTGTTCTCATCTACCACACTCCAGGAGCCATGAACAAAAAATGATGGTTGACTTGATTGAGGGGATTTGGACTGATATAAATGGATCATCGATTTTTTTTTTCTATGACCATGCGCACTAAATGCAGATTATCTCGAAACTAAAACTAACCACCTCTATGGTATTACAAAGTGCTTGCTATCACAATAAATAAATAATATACAAATAAGAGCAGACTGTTCCCTGCTGTTGTTGGCTCCAGAAGAATAATGAAACAAAACTTAATCTCCTTTAGGGTGACATCTAACTCAAAGTCTGCATGTTCGATCTGCAAATACATGTTGAATTCAAAGAGCAATTTACCAGCCAAGTGTCTACTTCTGCAAAGACTATTGAAATGTGTTGAGAAGAACCAAAACCTCGATAGAATATTTTCTTAGTCATCTGATGGTTTTCTTGCATTCAACGCATATCCAAACTGAGCTGCTGAAGGTCACAAATGGATCTAGATATTAGGCATCTCCAGACCATCATAAAAAAGATGAGAGCAACAAATCTCAATGGATTGAGCACTGTGAACCCAAAGTAGTTTAAAAAAAAGCTTTCTCTAACTTAGCTAGCTTGTTGCACGGGAATGGAAGATGTGAGGTAGATGTGCGAAATGCATGTTTCAGCCCTCCCCTTTAAGGAATAATTCCTTCAAGACCTCAGATTAATGGCAGTCTCCAACCAATTCTTTTCCAGCTGATCTTAGCTCTTGGCTATTCAAAATATCTAACTAGAAAACAATAATTATTTTAAAGACATTGGTTAGCGGAGAAAAAATCTTGTCAGTGGATGAGAAGACAGTAATAGCCTGTCTCATGGCCCCCTGACCTATCTCAATTTTGATGAGGCTGTTATGGGACAAATCTTTGATGCCTCACTAGAACATTAAATTAATGACCCTATAGATGATTCTTCACGAACAAAACTGATTCTAGGTGTAATCAGCCAAAGAAGAGAATATTTTGAAACCTTTGTTTGCTTCCTTCAACATACCTCACCAGACTCAAAAGGCGCTGTGCATAAGCAAAATACCTTGGGACCTCCATATTTATATAATCCTGTTTGTGATAATAGTAGTAGAGGAGTTGACTGTTTTAGGAAGAAGATGGCCTTCTGTGTACTTAATTCATTTTTAAAATGAGGAACCCTTCTGTCTTTTCCTTGCCTGCATTGACACAGCCACCATGGCTTTTAACAGTTACTGCATGTGACTGTGAAGGCTGCCATCAAATTGACCATCTAAATGGAACTAAAATCCCACTATTTGGATTTTACTCATTGCCATAATGCCACAACAATTTTGGTGATGGAGAAGTCTAGGAACATTTTTCTTTGCTTGAAGCTGCAAAGAGGTGACCAGTCTCTAGGCAGTATCAGCATGCCTATTTTCTGTTCAATATAAGGACTGGCAGGTTCCACTAAACGAGAATAGTGTTGAAGTCTTTAAGATCTAATAGGTCAAATTCCACTCCCCCACGCATAGAGTCAAAACTCCTGGTCAACAATTTAGTTAAACTGAAGGTAGTATGCAGTAAAATGTAGCTATGGATCTTGAATACCAAAAACCCTGGTCTGGTGCTGATATTTAAGCCAAAAAGTATATTCTCTTCTTTGTAATTCCTTCTGAGAACCTAACAACATTTAGTAATGTACAGCAATCTGTCTAACATAGGAAAGGTCATGTTTTTTTACAGCCTGTAATATCTTAATCCCAAAAGTTGACCCTGATTTAATCAGTCTTTTGTGAACTTGACACTCCTGTCTTTTTTATGTCAACCATAATGACAGACACTGTTTCAACGGTTCTCAACCAGCAACCCAATTTAAAAAAGAAAAATGTGTACTGACTATTTGCCTGTCAGTAATAACACATGAAGGTAGGATTTTCCATCTATTTCCTTGGTGTCTTCTTCTTGATTTTTTTTTCTTAATTTTTGCCTTTTTCTTCATTATTTTGTTTTTCATTTTCCACTTTTCTTTTTTTATTATTGTTGCTTATTTCCTTTCTCTTTTTGGGAATCTGAATCAAAGGTTTCAATGATATTACCAACTTTCATATCATCCATTTTTACAAAATGAAAAGAGCCTACCTTTGACGTAGTGTCGTGTCTATATAAAAATAAATAAAATTTAGTGTCAAAAAATAATTATAATGAAATAATTATAACAATTATAATTATCATTAATTCACTCATTCTAAACAAATGAGAATCAACTCCACTTTTCCCCTCTATACACACAAAAACACGTAACATTTTCACTATTGAACAAGCAGTTCACAAGGACAGGTCATTGACACATGCGTCAATGAAAATTTCATCTCCTTTTCCTTTTTCAGGCTATAATAGTAACATTTATCTTTTAATGTTCAACAAAATTAAAGTTAAGAAAACCTCAGATACTTCTTATATTTTCTAACTAAATTATCTAGACACATTACAGACATCTATAAAAATAGACAATAAAGACTGTATACATTCTGCTTATTCTTTATTTTATCCTTCTGTCAGATTCCGATCCACATTTTACACCCAACCAACTTACAATTTTACTCAGTATTACTGACTGCCATTTCTCCAAGACCACATAACAACCAGATAATAAATAATATGCGTTTTGTTGTTTCCATGTCTTGCTACATTATTTACATTATTCAGACTCATCTTTGTCATCATATTTATTACAACATTTCGGGTATTGTACACTCTGTTGGTGGTTGGAATGTTGAACTGAACCCTTTATTTTGCTCATTGGAGTAGACTGTTCTAGTTCCATGTGCAATGGATGGTTATCTCCTGTTAATTTCCCTCTGAAAGTTCTCCACTGCCTTAATTGGGTATTGAACTCACACTCTTTGGGTCCTGTCACTGGATCTAACCAACGCCTTTATCCACCGTGCCATGTGTCCTTGAAGACATCTGTGTATGAATTTCTGGGTTTTATCAACCTAATGTCTTCAGCCATCATTTTTTTACCAGTGCTCATATTGCAATTTTTGCTGTTATTATTGCAATGTTTTACCAGAGCTCATATTGCAACTTTTGTTGTTATTATTGCTTTTCTCTAGCACTCCTTATTACTGGTTCCCATATTGTATTCATTTCTATGCTTGATCAGCTCAGGAGATTTTGTGGCCTAGTATATGTGCTGATTTCTTAAGTTTACGAATTTTCCAATGGTGTTCTTTGTCTATGATCTCAACTTGATCCCACAGAGGGCAGTGATCTCCCTTCTCTCTCCATATGTGGTCAGCCATGCCTGATTTTTCCCTCGTGTTACAGCTTTGTGGTGTTCTTGAAGCCTTACCTTAAGGGGGCGGCCTGTCTCCCCTTTATATTTCTTTCTGCATCTGCACGGGATAGCGTACACACAGTCTTTAGTCATGTTCTCCCACCTATCCCAGTTTTGGGGGGCTGCAGGTTAGTTGTTACGTTGTAGGGTACTATTTATACTGACCAATTCTTTATCTAATGTAGTCAGTATAAGTAGTACCCTACAACGTAATAATTAACCTGGGTACATGGCTGCAGCCCCCAAAAACTGGGATAAGCGGGTACAAGAGGAGGACAACAACACTCAGAAAACAGTCTACCTGCCTTATGTGAAGAAAATACAAATGATATTCAGTGGAAAAAGGCATTAGTTAGATTCAGTGACAGGACCCAAGAGTGTGAGTTCAATACCCGGTTAAGGCAGGAGATAACTGATAACGGACATCCATTAAACATGACACGTGGAACTAGAACAGTCTACCCCATATAAAGGGATCAGTTTGACATTCCTACCACCTGAAGAAGGCCGGAGCGTACAACGGCCGAAACGTTGTAATAAATATGGCGACAAAGATGAGGACAATAGTCTGAATAATGTACATAATACCTCATCTCAGAAATATAGACAGCCACGTTTTGCTGTTTCTCATTTTTACGAGTATTATTGTATAAATGTTAAGATGTTTATAATTATTTACTCAGATTTCTAACTTCCCTACAGTAGGATTTTGCAGAAAAAGCTGCCCGCCTGTCTCAGTCTGAGTAAAATTCTTTTTTCTGTCCTTCAAAATCGTATTATTATTTTTCGACCGGAACACGTGTGTCGGGAATATTTGTAAATGAAGATAATGGTCATTTTGTGACGGGGCTTTGTCCCGTTCACATCCGGCTCTCGCTCTTGAGTATTTGCCTGTAAATCAGCCGAGATATGTCTTATTGTATTTTATAACAGTTGTAATATCAACGAAACAACTCACTCACCAACTTCTGCAACTTACTAAAAACTATTCAATTACGTTATTGAATCTTAAACTTAAGTACAAACAATTATGAACAATACTTTTCAACTACGAGCAACGAAAACAAAATAGACATTACGGAACATTAACTCCTCCAACTTCTTTAAAGCTAAAAGTTTATCAACATATTTTCAGCTTTACAAGATTTTTTAAACTCTCTTTCAGTGAACATTTTGAGCGACAATTCAGCTTTTTGTGAGCTCAGGTAAAAAAATATTGATTTGTAAAAACTTTAGCCCAGTCGAAGGGAAGTAACTCATATTAATTAATAATTATTGTAAAACTGTTGTCATAAATATTGTACCTGTTATGAAAAGTTATTTTCTTGTGTTCTTTTTCTTGTTTGCTTTTTGTTTGCTTACACATTCGCAAAGTAAAAAATGTGTGGGTTGATTTATGCCGTCAATACTACTACACGTTTATATACTATATAATATTTGGCGAGTCTTGCTATGACTTTGTACGTTACTATACAGTCTGAAGTCAGCTATGTAGAGAAAGATTTGTGTAGATTGGTAACGAATCTTAGAAAATCTCAATGTCATAGGAAAACTTAAGAATCACTAAAAATAAGACAAAAATTTAATAAGAATGTGACTGAGAAAAATTTCAAGAGAATGACAAAAATTTAAATAGAACAAGACGGAGAAAAATAAATCAGATTTATAGCCAATACATTATCAGAACATATTCTGTTAATCAGTTTCAGATAAAATAGAAACGTTTTCTTAATGAAAATTATTGATAAGATACGATATCCCAATTGAATGGAAACCAACTTAAAATTTAATTAACTTATAATGTATGGAGAATGATAAAAATTGCACAGCGTTTAAAACATATCAAATTATTAATCTGCAAAGTTTCAACTTTTAAGCATATCTAAAAGGAAAACACCAACAGCACAAATTACAGAAGAAAAAATTGAAAAGTTAAAAGACTCAATGCAAATCGCAAGAGATTACAACCGTCTTGGGAAATCTGAATGCTGAAGTAGGTAAGGAGAGAGATGGGGGAAACAATTGGCCAATTCGGACTAGGAACTTGTAATGAGCACGGAGATAAATGGTTTCAGTGGCGTACGGTGAATGATCAGGAAGTTTTAACAACACCTGGTTTCAAGAATACCCAAGAAGATGCAGTATGGACAAAGTGAAGCCAAGGAGGAGAAACGAAAAACCAAATCAACTATATAACTATCAATAAGACTTTCAGGAATGCAGTTTTATACTATAAAATGTACCCAAGTACCGACTGCAGGAGCGACCACTTTATGTAAATTTAGAGTGAAACTACGGAAATTGAAGAGGTCACCCAAATAGCAATATGTCAAACTCCTGAATGACCCGAATGCAAAGGAGAAATATCTGGATAGTGTTAGAAGCAAATACAATGGTCAAAATGAGAATGGAAACTCGAAGTGAAACATGTTACGAGAAACTTTAGTAACATCTGTAGTCGATATCATCCTAAAGAAAACTAGACAAAAAAAAATGGCTGACAGTTGGAAAAGGAGAAAAAACAATGTACGGCACAGGATATAGGATATTGTAGAAAGAAATTAGGAACAAATGCAGGCGGATTAAAGAGAAATGGTTTGACAATAATTATGCTGAAATAGAAAGAAATAATATTACCAATAAAGCAGATATGTATAAAAGATAATAAACGGAACAAAAGACATGCAACAGAACAACAGAACGCATAAAATCCAAGGAGGGGGACACTGATATTAAAGAAAGAAAAATACTTCAGAGTTAGAACAAATACATCGGAGAACTCTTTCACGACGGAAAAGGACAACTCGAAATACACAGAAATATCGAAGGACTATAAATATTAAAATGTGAAGTGAAACCAGCACTAGCCAAAGTGAACAGAAACACAGCAGCAAGACCAGAGAGAATTGTAATAGAGATTCTGGCAACTTTAAATGATTTTGGCATGGACAGAAATAATAAATGAAATATACAACAGTGGTGATTTACCGGAAGACCGAAGTAGATCTATTTTTATAACAGTGCCTACGAAGCCAGTTGCAAACAAATGTGAATTCCATCGGACAATCATACTGAACCGTATAAAACAAAACTTATCCTAATTCTGATGAATGGAGCGCGCAGCAGAATTACACCGGAAATATGACAAGAACAATGCCGTTTCCTTAAAGACACTGGAACAAGTATTGAAATATTTCTGCTTAGACTGATATAAGAAAGAGCATTACAAATGCAGGTGGATGTGTACCTGTATTTTATTGATTATGCCAAAGCTTTTAAAAAAACGTCACAAAGAACTGTTGGAAGTGCTAGTTAACGTTGACATATTTGGGAAGGATATTAGAATAATCCAGAATTTATACTGGCAGCAAACTACCTGCATACAGATAGAAAATGAATTCAGTAAATATACGAAAATAGAAAAGGGTGTAAGATAAGGATATGTTTTCTCACCGGATTTATGCAACCGAACAATCTCGGTCGACGCCAAGTCTGACCGGCCGCGTCGACCTTTGCTCGTATTTCAGACCAATTTTTCTCCAGCTGGAGGTCGGGTCCAAACCACATTCCAAGAATGCGGACAGGACCGTCCGTCCAACCGAAGGGCCCCGGAAGATCGACCCCTTTCCAGGTACCTAACCGCAAACTGGACGTCTTGTCGCGGTTAATCTTGGCCCCTCTCACTTTTTCGTAACGATCAAGCGCCTTCAGTAACGCCTCAATGTCGCTGCGGGACGACACGAAAGCAGATACGTCATCGGCGTACGCGGAAAACCTGGCTCGAGCCCCTCCAGGAACGGCGATTCCGCGTAGGGCCGGACTGCAGGCCCTGTACTTAGCCAGCGAAGGAGAGGCTCCAAAGCATACATTTGGGGCGACAGTGGACAACCCTGAAGAACCGACCTAGACAGCGCAAAAGCGCCCGACAGCTTCCCGTTCACCTGTACCATAGCACTGGGGGAACGATACAGGAGGCTAATCCAGCGGCAGAAGTCGAGTGCGAATCCGGCGGCCTGCAGGACAGCAGCAAAGTAGCGATGGTCAACCCTATCAAATGCGTTGGACTGATCTAAATGGATCAGCGCGGCCTCATCGTCGTCTTTTACACCCTCTATGATCGTGCGGATCAGATGCAGGTTGCTCTGAATTGTTCGTCCCCTCACAGCACAAGTCTGCCCAGGACCCAACAGAGACTCGGCAACTGACTGCAATCTTTAACTCTGTGTTTAGCAGAGTTATGGGCTTGTAATCACCCAATTCCCACCCCCCAAAACCCTTTCCTTTTTCAACAGCGTGATCACATCACTGGTGAGTCGGTTGGGAATGGACCCCTACCGGAACCAGTTGTTGAACACCACAGTCAAAATCGGGACAAAGATGTTGGACAGCCTCAAGTACAATTCATAGGACAAACCATCCAGACCGGGCGACTTTCCTCTGCCGAGCTTCGACCGCGTAGACCTCACCTACCGTGATCTCTCCCTCGCAGCTAGCAGCTTCAGTCGGCGAAAGCCGAGGAAAATCAGCCAAATAGCTGCGAAACTCCTCCTCACGGAGACCAGGCTCCTTGATAAACCGGCTGTCGAAATGCCGCCGAAACGCCTCGCACATGTCGTCAGTGGCCCGAAGTGTATGTCCCTCCGGGGATTTGACTTCACGGATGTAACGATCGGAACCTCGAAGGAAAATCTGCGCCCATGTTCACAGCTTCAGAAAGCATCTTGCTTAACCTATGTCTAATTACCTGGCCCATGTAGCGCTCGCTACACAAACGCTCCAGGGCCTCCCTAGCTAAGGCTATCTCTAGGGGATCCCACCAGCCACCGCCCGGGAAAACCTAGCCTTAAGCGTCTTCACCTTCTCAGCTCTATCTAGGGCGAGCCGTTTGCAAGTGAGACCTAATCCTATCCTTAAGTTTCTCCCACCACATTCCTGATAACCGCCCCCACTAGCTTCACTAAGTTAGCTGCTCCCGGAAGTCCCGCCTGTCCAGTAAAGACAGATTGAACTTCCAGTAGCCAGCCATTCTAGGCCTACGGTCTAACACCACCCGGGCACAAACGAGTTTGTGATCAGAATAGCCTACCCAGTGGAATGTGGCACAGTCTAACAAATCTACGTCGGCTCCTCTGACTAACATTCTGTCCAGGTAACTAACCACCCGGTCAGAAGGCCAACTAAGAGCCCACGTCCACATCCCCCCCCCCCCGGGGTGATCGACCCGGTATCTTTCAACGAGACCAAATTCGTTGATCAGATCAACCAAGCTACGATCGCCCCTTCTCCCTTTAGCATCCGCCCCCGATCTAACTTGGGGTCCAGAATGTCATTCCAGTCCCCCATTAAGACTAGGCGCATTGAATCCACCAGCAACGGCCCCAACTGCCGAAAAAACGAGACCCGCTCGTCTTGGACGTTGGGCGCATAAACTGCAACGACTCGGAACAAACCATTTTTCACGGCAATATCGGCCACAATCAATCGCCCCACTCCCGGCATCGGTATGCACAAGGTTCACCTTCGCATGAAGAGTACACTTTACCAGCAAAGAAACTCCTCTGGCATGCTGGTCCCCATATGCTGAATAGACGACAAAGCCGTTAGACAGTACACACGCATCGACGGTGCAAACAAAGTGGGTCTCTTCGATCGCGGCAACATCCACGCCGAAAGACAAGAGATCCCGGAGCAGGCGGGCAGCCTTACCACGATCCCTCAAGCTCTTCACATTCAGAGTGGCTATCTTAATAAACATCTTCTAGTCCTGAAAAAAAATTAGAAAAAAAAAAAAAAGAAAACGACCTATTCACATACGGGCCGGAAATCTGCAGTGGATAGTACCCCGGCGGATTGTCCGAGGCTTCGTGTTCCTAACTCCGTCGTCATGCGACCATTCCGGACAATCCCGCCAACGTCCGTAGGATATGTTAGTTTTAACAACCTATATAACGAGGGATGGAGAAGTACCTGGACCCTCCCTGCACAAAGCTTTTGCAATTATCTTAAATCTGGGGTTCCCATCTGCGCCATCCTTAATTCGGGGTACGCATCCTTGGCCTCAAACACATGAGACCAAACTTTGAGGTATTTCCCCGTGTCTCTGATAGGAACAATAACCCCTGGAGCATCTGGAAAATTGTTTGGGTCCTCCACCGATTTCCCATCAACTGAGGATATTTTAAACAAGGGACCTAGTAGGGATCTTTATCGAGATGAGAGGTCCTTTTCCAGTACCTCCCTGTTCACTTTACATATATCCTCCGTTTTTAGTTTTAGTTTCTTTTTCTTCTTTTTTTCCTTGAGTGTCGAGGTTGAAGAGGACGGGAGGGTAGGTGTAAAAGGGGATGGTTGGGGAGGTGACGAGTCTGAAGGTAAGGGAGTAGGTGGATGTGAAGATGTGGGAGTCGAGGGAGAGAGTGCAACACGAGTGTATGAAGGGGGGACGCTCCTAGACGTTGAAGCCCCATTTCTATTTTTTTCTGGCGAGGCAGGGACGGATAGAGACCTGATTTTTCCATGTTCCTTTCCTCCCTACTTCGTCCAGTATGAGTTTTCTTGATCGGTATTTCCTCTTCCTCCCCTTCTTCCCTATTCTCTCTTTAAGGAAGTGTTTGTGGCAATTCCTCCACTTCCATCTCCATGTCCATGTCAAATTTTCCCTGTCTGTCTTGCTTCTGTTTTCGTTGCTTTGCTGGTGAGATTTTTGTTTGCAATTGTTTTTGTTGTTGCTGTTGGTTGTGGTGTCTCTTTCTTTCCGGGGCACGCCCCGAAACCCCACACGAACATCAGTAAGGTTTTCATCCCTCCACGACAAGCAGTACCTTTCTCTCCCTGCACATCAGAATGTTTGGGATGTCGATGAAATTTTTACGTGTTAACGTAATTTCAATAGTCGCATCCCCGGTTGCGATTCCCGACTTTCCGGTCACTCCAGTCATTTTCTTGACCTTGTCATATTGGGCAAAAAATGCCCCCAATCTGTCCTCAGATATGTCAATGGGTACGCTATGCACCGTTACATTTGTTCTACGGGTGCCCATATACTCAGTCTGAAGCCGAAGTGTTTCCGGCTAATTCTTTGGCTTCTTGCTCGGATTTCATGAGCAAGTCCCATAATGCCCTTGAACATCTTGCCAAGATACAGGGAGTGATGTTCAAGGCCTTCAAGCTTTCCTCCATGGTTTCCCTGCTAACACCAATTAAATTCCTTTTTATGTCGGACGTTAGCAGGGAAATTGCTTTTATATTCACTTCTTCAAAGACTTCCTTTATGGTGAGAAGCTCGTTTCCTTTCGTATATCCCTCGTATTTTTTTCCTCAAACTTTCATAATACGCATGGTCTTTTTTGGGCCTAGTTTCCGATCAGGCCGATTTTTTGGGTGGTACATTTTCATCCATCACGGCCGATGTTTGTAAATCCGGTGTTTGTAAATCCGCCATAATAGCGCTGGGCACTATTACGAAGGAATAACTGTTTGTTTTTCCTTTACAGTATTTTTTTTAATATATTTTACAAAATAACAAAACTTACATGATAATATTTAAAACAACAAAAATAAACCGAAACAAGAACGTGGAAAACCAAAGACAATAAACAATTAAAGCAAAATAGAAAATGTGGGGAGGGTAAAAACAAAATACGAAAAATGAAAATAAGCAACAAAAGAAAAATTCACAAGTATATATGCACAAAACTAAAAAAGGACAAACTGAAAAATTCAAAAAGGTTTCAACAAATTCAAATCAAAAACAATCAAGCTGGACCGACACACGTCAAATAAAGCCAGTCAACACGCTGCGGTAAAGGCGTCACCACTCAATTGCCAAAATACACCAACTCCCTGGGTCACGACTACCTCTGCTTAGGAAGTCTCGTAGGTTAGTATTTATGAAGGAGGAAGAGTTCATTCTAATGTAGAATAGGTCACCATAACACCCGCCTCCTAAAATCTTAACTCCGAAGTAGTCTGAAGAATTTTTTTTTTATATTAAAGTTTCGAGGCTGTATATATGTAGCTGTAAAAAAGTTTCACAAAAATTAATTCCGACGAATAATTTTAAAGAAAGTTTACCAACTTTGGAGTGGTTTCCTCCGCTTGACTTGTTTAATTTATAGAGAAAACAAGCGTTTCCTTTTTTTCCAACTGTCTAGGTATTTCAGACTTGGCTGACTTGTTTTACCAAGTTCTAAGTAGAACAACTTTGAAAACTTTATTTGTTTGTGGTCTCAATACCTTTTACGTTTAGGATTGACAACTATTAAATCAGTTGCTTCCCTTTATCTTATAGAACGGCGCATTTCTGGGTCCGCTAGAGGGGTTGGAATATCGAAAGTGTCGTATATGACATCCATAAGCGTTTCCTCTGGAAGTCTGCTATCAGCCTCGTCAGTCAGGCATTTCCTAAGTTGG
The DNA here is from genome assembly GCA_903632075.3 of Acanthosepion pharaonis. Lineage (NCBI taxonomy): Eukaryota > Metazoa > Mollusca > Cephalopoda > Sepiida > Sepiidae > Acanthosepion > Acanthosepion pharaonis. The sequence goes on along the minus strand of CAHIKZ030005042.1, from coordinate 864,225 downwards.
TTTTGATGTCTTTTATGTATAAAGTGTGGTCCCTTTATAATATATACCATATTCCCAACTCTTTTTTCGACCGTACCCATCTCCCCAAAAGATTTGTTGTCTTTGAAAATAAAATTTTCTCCGGGGTTATATTGTCTTGGAGGTACGATGCTTGTTCTTCCTGTCTTCGTCTGTTTCAGGAGTAATTTATTGTAAAGGAACCGTATCCGACGTGCGAACATCACTTCGGCTGGAGATTGTGAAGTTGGTGTTTTGTTATTAGGTGTAATTCTGTATACTTGAACAAATTGTTGAAAGGCTTTTTCAGTTGGTGTATCCCTAGATTTTTTTCAAAGCTCCCTTCAAAGTAACCACAAATCTCTCAGCCTGTCCATTAGACCTTGGATGGTACGGAGCGGTAGTGATGTGTTCAATCTGATATGTTTAACAGAAGTCTCTAAATTCTCCAGACGTAAACTGACTTCCATTATCGGACACTAATGTGTCCTCTACTCCGAATCTGGTAAATAGTTCATGTAGAAATTTTATAGTATTTTCTGTAGTTGGGTTTTTGCATCTGCGTACTTCAGGCCACTTCGAGAAACTGTTGACTACAATGAGGTAGTAATATCCTTCTTGAGGGCCCGCGAAGTCAATGTGAATTCTAGACCAAGATAGATCCGTTTTTGGCCAGGGACTAAATTTAACAGGAGGTGCCGTCACTGCCAAGGCACAGCCTTTACATGATTTGACAGCGTTTTCTATATCTTTGTCTATGTTTTGACAATAGACATAACTACGAATCAAACTTTTCATTCTAGTACTCACTGGATGGCCAGTGTGAAAATCTTTCAAAATACGCTTCTGGAATACTGACGGAATCACAAGTTCCCTGCATAGTAACATCTTGTTGCATATAGAGAAAACGTCCGTAGTACGCTGGTCATTTTCAAAAATTTTCGCTTTTGTTTGCTTGATATACTCATCGTGGAGAGCCTCTTGTCTTATTTGTTCAAGCGTCACTGGAATTTCCCTTACTGTATTACAAAGGGTAGTTTTTAATTCTCCTTCAGGTTGAAGGGAGGCGAGCACTATAAATTATACTTGGGAATTAGTCTTGACAATTCGTTCGCATGGCCGAATTTTTTTGATGACACGTACTCCATTTTAAAGTTGTAATTTAGCAGGAAAAGGGTAATGATATTCCTTTAGAGCAGCATTTAATCCTGTCGAAAAATCAGCGCAAACGCGTATGTCTTTCGATTTCTTTTTTACATAGACCGCTAGTGCGGCCCATTCGCTGTACCTTTGATAGAACTCCAGTTTTTACTAATCTGTCAAGTTCCTTGTTAATTTGTTCCAACGAGGCAAAAGGCACATTTCACTTCTTTTTGAACAATGGTTGGACGTCGTCTCGTCCTGTAGTTCAACTTTTGTCATCATCTTGGTGATCCACCAGATAAAATTCCTGGATAGGCTTCCTTCAGTTCTTTTTTCAGTTTTTCAGCTTCGGCATTCCAATTTCCAATTTCTTTGACAATAAGAATTTACAGGTAAGTCCCAAAGCTGGAATTGTGTCATCCAATCAGTGCCAAATAGGTTGTTAGTATTTTCAGGACAAACAATTTTAATTTAAGAGTCTTCCCGTTGAACGTTGTATTAGCAATCAATTCTCCCTCAAATTTAATTTTTTCCTCTGATACTGATCTTGCAATCTTGTTAGAATTTATCATGGTTGGCTTACTCAATCTTTCCCATGTTTGCAAGGTTATTATTGTCAAATGAGAACCCGAGACTAGTCGAAATTCAACATGTTTAACATTTTTACGTGCACGAATTTCCTGGTATTAGCACCGTCTAATTCATCCAACCCTGTATTTTTTATGCAGCTATTTGTTTTATTTTTAGATCGACAATGCGAGCTTTTGTGCCCGACTCGGATACATATGTAACATTTTTTGTTCCGGAAAATACAATCTTTATATCAGTGTAGGGCCCCACATCCGTAACATGGGTTAGGGGGCAAATTATTTGGCTTTTTCTTTGTTTAATTAGTTTTAGGAGACTTTGTTTCTGTTTGTAGCATACGTTTTTTGACATGAGCAATATCCGATTCTTCGATATTTTTAGAATCCTGCTTTACACTGACGTACCTCTGAATTCTTCAGCGATCTGCTGTAGAGTTATATTCGGTTCATTCTCCAATTTGTTTAGGATTCTTTGCCTAATTTCTGCATCTTTTGTTTGCACGAATATCAAACATTATTCGCACTTAGCTCCACCAGTCTAAAATCATTGCAGTGCTTGTTTACTACTGACGCAAAAGTGGTGTAATCTTCCCATTCTTTCCTAGTTAGATTAAGACATTTCCATCTCTTATAGAAAAGAGTTGTCTTTGAACTGAAAAGCTCCATGAGTAATTCCACTGCTTCGCCAACTCACTAGTCTTCCGGAGCAGAATGTAGTTTACAAATTTTGTGAGCTCAGTTGTACCAAGTTTCCTCAGAAGAAGATGTACTTTTTTCGAGTCACTCCAATTTGCACAATCTGTAGTATATATGTCCTCATATCTCCTAAAGTATGACGCAAATGTTATGTCTTCCTCAGGAGTGTATGAAAAATCCTCTATCGCGCTCCAAATGGTGTTTTGCGAAAAAGAAAATTCGTTTTCGATGGGATTACTACCGCTTGTCGGTTTTAAAACTTGATTTTGAAATTCGAGCTGTCTCTCTTGATTTTCCTTCTGGGTTTGCAGAAATAAATTTTCCATTTTTTCCTGTTGAAAGAGTAGCTGCTTTTGCCACTTCTCTTCCATTCCTTCTTGGAGCTGTAATTGCTGTGCATTCTGGTACTTTACAAGATCTAATAAAATACTTTTGAAATCCTCCATGATAAGTGTCGTTCTTTTTTTTCCCGGTTTTACTTCTCTGGTTTTTTCCAGATGCTTTTGAAATGAAAAAAACTATGACGAAAAATAAAAAATATTTCTCGTACATCTACTGTTAAAACAAATTGGCAACTACACGTAGTTCTTTTACTAAAACTCGTTTACCCGTGTTTTAGGAGAGTTCCTTTTTAATCTCGGTAGTCCTTGCAAATCCTCATCACCAAGTTGTTGTGACCTGTTAGGGGCCAGAAAGAAAGACATGGAAAGAAGAAGGTAGGTTGAACAAGTGTATTGAAATAACAGAACATATATACAAAATAAGAGGGTTATTAGGCAGCAGATAGAAGTCCGCACTGTCAGTCAACGAAGAAAGCTTTCGTTTCCTAACTTTCAGTATATTTTGGTAGATATCAATTCAACATACTACCACCTACTCAACGGTATTGACAGAGCAAAAGAAGTTTAAGATTTATTACTGATACAGTAATTATGGCACAAGGCCGAAAAATGTGGGGAGACTGATCAAGATTGGTCATCACTAGCCATCTTATATCTAGCTAATCGGATTCACGACCCATTCATTCGTTACAATATACTCATTCATCATAAAAATTTATCCGTCACCATTCACTCCTTCATACATCAAAATCCCTCACGCACGCTGGGCACGTACATGAGTTAAAAATCCCATATATATATATATATATATATATATATATATATATATATATATATATATTTGATGCCAAATCAGCCGGGTTTCGATCCTGGCTTAAAGCGATCGGATCTAACACACTAATGACCTGTGATACAGTGATATAGTCTGTCTATGTATGACGATATATGCTCACGAAAAATTAATTCGGTTGAGCACTTTGGAGAGAAAGCGTGAATTTGTAAACAGTGACTACTACTGCCGATAATACAAGACTCTCCTAACGGATAGAGTCCTTTCGGTCACTGGCGTGTTTATTTAAAAATGAATACGCAAAAATTCACCATCCTCTTTACTGGGCGCCAATAGCTTATGGTTAGAATCTTTGACTGATGTCAAATCAGCTGGGTTTCGATCCTGGCTTGAAGCAATCGGATGTCTAGCCACACTGATGAGCTGTGATACAGCGAAACAGTCTGTCTGTGGATGACGTATATATATATATATATATATATATATATAGTTGGATTGATGTGAGTTTATGACCCTTGCGACCGTCAGACAAAGTTTGTCTGACGATCGCAAGGGCATGAAACACAGGATCACAAACTCACACCAATACAACTAAATATGTTAGCTCTATCACTGATACTGGGCGCTTTCCAATAAGCATCGCGCATATAAATAATATATATATAAATTATATATATATATATCCATTCATCTACCCAAATGAAAAAACAACTTAACTAATGTACTAGTCATACACAGAAATAAATTCAACCACTATTTTGATTTAAAATATGCTACACTCTTTAAAAAAAGTAAATAACTCACTCAGAAGGAAAATCCTCGAGTGTGCCGCCATTGAATGTTAACCAAATATTAATCTACGCTCAGGCCATCTTTTATTGGGCAAAAATGAGATCATGACTATCACCCTTCCTAACAGAATTACTACTCTCCCAAGAAAACGTACACAATGAAATCATAAGAAAATGGTTGAATCCGTCAACACAACAATAAAAACAATATTTACACACGTGATAGTACTTGACGTAATTTTCAGTTGACAATATGAATACAATAGCATTTTCTAAATTCGTCTCGTTATAATACAGTTTTCCTATTGTTTTTACCTTTATACACACACACATATATATATATATATATATATATATATATATATATATATATATATATATATATATAAGTGCGCAGATATGCAGAAAATAGAAAAGAACACGTTGGGTGCATAATCCGGAGTTCCTTAGTATTTTTGTTTTTATTTTTAAGAAGACTGTGCTCCATACAGAAGTAGAGCTTATATTATAATATGTTTTGGTTTAAAAATATGATTCCTTCGATACATAAGAGTTCTCATGTTAAGTTAAGTGGTCAGAGAGTTAATTCTTATCTATAGATTCATCATCTTCTGAGAGGTTTTGCTAAGGTTGGGTAGGGTATCTATTTCAAGGCTAATGTTGGCGGTCATCCTCTAGTTAGTTCAAAAAATTTTAAGTTAAAAACTAGGAACTTATGGCCTAGTTTGGTACTGACCATTTGGTTGTACGGAGGGGTATACCAGATGATCTTTCTTTTCCTGTTTTTCTTATTATTGGTACTATCGTTTCTATAAGGTTATGTCAGCGTTTTTGTATCCGCTATTTTTCAGGGCTGTTAAGTTTCTAAATAATGAAAAAAATTTTGAACTAACAGTTCAGTTTCTAAATAATGAAAATTTTTAAGTTAAAAACAATAGTCAACACTAAATTAAAAAGAGTAAACTTCCTAGACGTAACCCTAGACTTAACGAACAATGTTCACCTACCTTACAGAAAACCTAGTACTAATCCCCTGTATGTACACCCTAAGTCAAACCAGCCTCCATATATATACCCACATCAATAGAGAAAAGAATCAGTATGAACTCAGCAAATAAGGAAATATTCCGACAACACTAGTTTGTATAACACAGCCCTGAAAAAATAGCGGATATAAAAACGCCGACATAACCTATAGAAAAGATAGTACCAATAATAAGAAAAACAGGAAAAGAAAGATCATCTGGAATTTTGGCGAATAAAAAAAAAAATCAAAGATACTTTTGATGTTAGCCGAAATCAAAATTTGCGCTAGCAGTCTGTAGCTTCTTTCTTAAGGGATATAAACAGACTCTCCGCTGTCTGTTTATATCCGTTAAGAAAGAGAGAACGGACAATATATAAACCAGCCAATTGTGCTGTGTGCAGAAACTAAGCGGCTATCTGCTTAAGACATTTTTCCGCCCTTTTGAGGTCTGAGAATACGCCACAGGTTGACGCTGCAACAAGTTTAAAAAGTAACCACACTCCCGACTGGTACCAAAGTCTGACTTGTAAACTATCAAATACGCAGCCGAACGAACTTTCGCTACTTCGAATTACAAAGGACTCGCTCCAATCGAAGTCAAATAAATAAATAGATATTATTTGTTTATACCTTTGATTTTGTTCGTTTATTTCCGAGGTTTTCGACAAATATTGCTCTGGCTCAACACTATCTCGTGCATATCTACATGATACAACTCTTGTAATAAACTTACATCCATTCAATCGTTAAAAAATACCCTATATCTGATGACAAACTAAACATATACAGAGAGAGAATGGCCACCTAAAGATAGAATTTCTTCTAATATTCAATCATTTACATCTATTCGTCAAAAAATGTCATTTCTTAAAGGAGTTATTCTGAAACGTACAGGAATTATCATCTCCAATTCACTGAGTAAAGAATCTTTACTTATGATTTCTATATGACGTCTAAAAAATAGAGAAATGTACAGATAGAGAATGCGTATATTGGCCAGGCATAAATGACCAAATTAAGGAAATGGTTAACAATTATCCAATGTGCATTGATAAGACTCCATAACCACCTGAAACCATAATGAGTCATTAAATACCAATTACTTGATAGAGAAAGGTAGGAACTGGAATATTTCACTTATACAAAAGATCCTATTTTACAATTATGGATAAGGTATTTTTACCTACATCAGATACAGGGATATAAACCACTAACATATATAAAAAAAAAATAAAAACACTTGCTAAATTTCGCATACACCAAATTGTTGTCAGTGACAACGGACCAGAGTTCAAATCAATAGATAACAAATCATTTGCAAAAGAATGGATCTTTAAGCAAATGAAAAGCTAATGGCAGAAAGGAACATTCAAACAATAAAGAAGACTCTTAAAAAAGCAATGAAAAATGCCGAAGATCCACACTTACCACTCTAAACATTACGCACACTACACTATTAAAAATGGAGTTGTTATCCACTAAATGGATAACAACTTGTGGATAATGCAGTAATTCACTAGAACGTCATGAGAACCAAGAGCTTTCAGAAATCTCTTAGTGAACCATTCGTTTTGCCAGTCATTGATAGTACCCCATCAGTTGTAAGTCCACACAGTTTTGAAGAATTCAACTCAAACGTCCCCATCAACCTAATCACCTCATCATTAATATACTGTGTCTAATAAACACAATCAATTGAACTGTGTCGTTCAAATCAGTAATCTCATCCAATGCTAAACCGAATGCTACTCACCTAATTATCTTGTCTTTTTAGGTTGCTTCAATATTGTTTGTCAGATCACTAATTCTAGGAGCCAGAGTAAAGCGAAGGTGGCTTGTTTGCTGCAATAAATGCCTCTTTTCTGTGAATATTTCCATGCAATTTTTTAAATATTCCCATCACCCAAATTTCCTTTTTCCGTAATCAATTCACATTGAAACTCAATTTTGTAACGAATTCATGGTCTCTTTTATAATGAGTGAATACTCCTTGTTGCTTTTTAATAGACGTTTTAATCAGTTCAATCAGTGAACTTGTACATTTACCAGTTACCCATTTAAAATTTACAGACAGGAACCTGGGCCAATGATGTGACATCTGATTTGATAGCTATTTATTCTTATTTAAAAGATTTTAGCATTTTATGAGTTGCTTTTAATTTCAGTCATCATTGTTACAATTAATGACTTATATTCACTCATTACCACACCCTAAGGGTCAGTGAAAACTGGACTATGAATACAAAAAAGTCAGGTATCGTGTTCCTATCACTGGAACTGACGGAGCTACAATCCACACCAGCTGGTACTATTCCCTACACAAACAATAACGAAATGTATTACCGTCCTTTATTTTTGCACGTTACTACCAATAGGGCAAGGAGTACAGGGACGATGGAATAAAAAAAATGAAGGTGTCCACGAAAAGGCTCGAACTTGAGATATTGTGCTTGGCACCACTTCACTACATGGTCACTACTGATCATGTTAAATACCATCAGGCATCAGGGCATTGATCGATGTAATAGTTCAATGTGACCACGGATAATATCAAACATATATTGAACAATTCGACACTTGTAAAACTTCTCTAAAAATCGGTAAATGGTGAAAATCATGTACTCGAGTAAACGTAACAGACCATACTGTTGCACACTCGAATTCTAAAATGTAATAGGAACAGTCAGCACCTTCCCAAAAGAAACGAATCATTAGAAACAAAACCAGAGTTCACTGATTGCGAAAATATACCAAGCCTCAAATCACAAAAAACAAACAAACCATTAAGCACATGAACACCCTCATATCACAAAACACTACTCGACATGGTCGTAGAATACCCACTACTATGATATAGAGAATAATAAAAATATCCTCCCCACCATACACAATTGAAAAGGGGGCGGTCGGATGTGAAATCGCCACACATATATTGTGGCAGGGGTGATATCTGCCCTGAAATAATAATAATAATGACAATAATATGCTGTAATACAGAGGACGCCGGGTTAAAAAGAGGCGTTTTCGAATATCAAAGATGTTAATATGATGTAAAGATTTTAAATGTAAATGTTACAGAAAGCTAATTTAGAACACGAAATACAATCTCTTTTGTAAGTATACAAAGGATATCAGATTACTAATAGAAAATTACTGGAACAATGATAATTTGGAACTTTTAAAAAATGAAATGGATTTTGAAACTATAAGAATCGAAGTTAAAATAAAGGATGTTTTGATCTAGAATTTATCTTTGAAGCAAGACTCTCTGTAGTTTACAAAGAGCGACAGAGTGATTGATAGCGAGGTGATAAACAATAGCGTCTTGTTGTGAACCTTGGAAACCAATCGATGAAAAAGTAAATTGTTTATTCTCGGAGGAGTGAAGTTGTACTTTGGTAGTATATCAGTACGTTCGCGCTAGAAAAACAGACACGCACTAGTCTGGGTCACGTGAAAAAGAGGCGATCCAACCGGGTTGTCTTCGAATGCAGTCGTTTGAGTGGAGAGACGTCAGAAGTTGAAAAGGAAGCGTCCGCTGTGTGTTGCTGAAGCTGAGGGCGAAAAAGCGAAATACCGCTGCTATCATCTAAGGACCGTTACTTCTGCTACTACTACTACTACTGAGAACGGGAACATCGAAGGTTGTAGTAGTTGCGCTAAGAACAGACCAAAAAGGGTTAAAACGAAGGCCACATCTCTCCTTTACCGAAATTATTCGAAGTATTTGCGTTTTTTGGTTATTGTTCACTCGCAAGAAACATTCAACCTTGTGCAACAAGAATTTTTTTGTGTTTGTGTGTTTGCTTTTATATATAAAAAAAATCTTTTGTCCTTTCAAAATCGAATCGACTTTGTTATATTTATTTTTCTGTTAACCTGATTCTCACCCGACGAACTCGCAGGTGGACCAACGGAGAGGTTCCGGATTTCTACGATCCGATGACCACTCTCCAGGATCAAAACAATCACAACGTGCTGAAAGGTGGCTTCGAATTGACAATCGGAACCGGAGACTTGTGTACTGGGTCATGCCGATCTTGTGAAGTGCGTGGGTCCAGTGGGGTGAGGATACGGTATTACAATATCACACCACCTTCTATTACACAGTGTTCTACACATTTAGAGAAATTATTTTAAAAGTTTGTCTCGTTTTATTTATTAACAACGAATACTAACTCACATACACATGGGGTACCGAAACTAGACAGTTACGAAGGAGATGTTTTGCGTACTCATGTCGGTAAGTGGTAAAGCCAATAACTGCATATATTTATCTAAGTGAGGAAATAATAATGACCTTGGCAAGATGGGAATTAACTTTGATATAGGTAGATGTGGTCACGTATAAGATAATTTGTTGTTGTTAAGTTCGTGTGACACATGATTTTGACAAGGTAAAAAGTGAATTTTCTTCTTTCTGCATTCAAGGTCAGCTATTTTTTTTCTCCGATACAAGGATGAGAAATTATATGTAAGAGGTCAAATATCTTTCTGCGAAGATCTTTCTTTGGGTTTGACAATCCGTAATTTTCAAATACCAATTACTATAAATGCTACTTTAATTATATGACTAAATTCATTACATGGAGAAATTTCCGTTTCTCAATCTCAAGTTTATTTGGAGCAAGGTGACGAAGACAAAAGTAGACAAGGGAACCATAAGATTCAATTCAACGAATTTAAACTTAGCTTTATCAGAAAATTCAAATGTCTGTGTTTGTCTGAGAAGCCAAAGGCTGTGACTTTTAGTACTGAGTAAAATTGTCTATCGTAAATATTCAATGGATATGATTTTAATTGTATCAACTAACTTTTGTTTTTTTTATCAACTATTAATAAATGTTAACGATGAAGAAAATCAGCACCCAGGATGAGAATAGGAATTTGTACCCTATCAAAAATTTAATAGTCGAATTTATGTTGATAATGTGGAAATGCTTACATGTATGTGAAACGTTAAAATGCCCCATCGACAAAAGATTTCCCTGAGTTTATTTTTAAATTGACAGGTTTGTTCATTTATGTTTTTCAATCTTGTGATCAAATGTTTCATGAGATGCTTCTAAAGAATTGTCCTCCTGACGCACTGCAATTAAAATATGTTCTTTTTCCTGATTTAGACAAACCTTCAGTTTATTTCAATATTTTATTCTTCACTGTGTAGTTGCTATTTCATCTATAAACATTTTAAATTTCCACGAAATCCAAATTCTTGTGCCAAAAACAACAACTTAGTAGAAACAGCAAGACACAAGAGGAGCAAATTTCAAAACAAGAAACCACTGCGTAAAATTTCAAAAGGAAAAACACATTTGTTTACAATTTACACAATTACGAAAAAGCATAAAAATTTCCTTCTGTCTGCCTCAAAAGCGGGATAACAATTTCGAAGATTACTATCAAAAAGTGGAAAATTACAGCAAGGGAAAACAAGATTTTTTTTTTTTTTTTGACAAAAAGAGAAAACAATATAAGAAGACAGTAAAATACAAAGGTTCAACTACCTTTGAGAAAAAACGAAAAGACCTACTTTCATAGCAGTTATTTTCAAAAAGGGTCCCTGTTTAACTTCACAAAGTTCGTGCTTGAAAATTTCTTAGAAATTTTTTCATTTTAGGCTGAGAATTTTCACTTGAAATTTTGGTCTCTCCGTTAGCTAGTTGATAACTGGTACCTTCTTTGATGTTCTTTTCTTGATGACAAATGGCTTCTTTGATGTTGACGACCTGCCTTGTTCCATTGCTGTTCACAAGTTTTCTGCTCGTGTGTTCAGACCATTCCTCTTGAAGCTTGGGTGCCAATACTTCCCTCCACGGCCGTTAATAGCTCTTTCGTCAACGTTTCATTCTTTCTCATTCATTCCCTTTATCCGCTGATAGCAGTCCTTTTTTACTGATAAAGGGGCCGTCATATCGGCTCACTTCAAGTTTTCACAAAGGCTTCAAGAAATCCATATATGAAGTTCTTCTCCAAAAAATTCGAAAAACGAATCCACGAAAATAATTTGGGCTTGAGCCTAAAAGGCAATAAAAATGTAACACTTTTCACACAAACCGTCTGACCTTCAGAAAAATGCACTTCTCACAAAAATATGTATTAAAACAACAACCTAGACGATTAAACATAAAATTTTAACATTTTTGAAAATAATACAAATAAAATTTTTGTACATCAAGAATCAGAACGTTCGTGGCTACAATGAACTGGTTTCGTACTGAAACGTAGAATTTTGTCAGTCATAGTTGTCAATTTTTAGAGGGAATTTTTTCTTCGATAAAGATTAAAATAAATTGAAAGTCTTGAGGTAAGCTCCCAATGTGGCGTCAATTTGTTGGTTTGCAAACGTCGAAGTAGTTGTGAGTTCTTTATTTTATCACTAGTACTTTCTACAGGCAATAACTGATTTGGTCATTTTCTAGGTCTGAGGTGGATACACTTTTTTCAAAGAGGGCTGTATCATTGTCGGCCCTATGCCGCATCAAATTAAATAACATTAACAATAGTAACATACATTCATATTTCGTGAACAGATTGCACAAATATATAAAAAAAATAGTTTTCTATTTTACCAGAGCTCATATTACAATTTTTTGTTATTGTTATTTTTCTCTATCTCTCTGTATTACTGGTTCCCATATTGTATTTATTTCTTTGCTTGACCGGGTTAGGTGATTTTTGTGGCCTAGCATATGTGCTGATTTCTTAAGTTTACATGTTTTCCAGTGATGTTCTATGTCTGTTATTTCAACTTCATCACACAGAGGGTGGCGATAACACTTTTCTCTCCTTATATAGTCAGCCATGCCTGATTTTTCTATTTCCCTTTGTGTTATGGCCTTACGGTGTTCCTCAAGCCTTATCTTAAGAGAGCAGTATATTTCTTTTATATTTTTTGCTATAGCTGCATGGGATGGCATACACAATTCTGAGTTATCTGGGTCAACCAAGAAACATATGAACAAGAAATTGTCAATATAAGCAGTACCCTACAATGTAACAACTACTCTGGATACATGAGAGCAAACCCCATAAATTTGGATAGAAGGGTACAAGATGAAAACAACTCTCAGAAAACAGCCTTTGTCTGCCACCCTATGTGAAGGGCTTATCAGAAATATATATAAAAGATCTGTACAACCTTCAGAAATGGTTCAAATCTATATAGTAAATGGTTCAACTCTATATAGTAAGACCATCCATAGAGGAGAACATGATTAAGGATTTTGTGCATGCCATCCTGTGACGAGAAATATAAAGAAGAAACAATAATACAAAATTAAATTGTTCTTTCTAACTTTCATAAAAGTGTTATAAAATAAAATAAGACATATCTCGGCTGATTTGCAGGCAAATAAACTAACATACTCAAGAGCGAGAGCCGGGTGTAAACGGGACAAAATGACCATTATCGTCGTTTACGCATAGGCCCGAAGCACGAGTTCCGGTCGAAAAATAAAATAATATTTTAAAGTGTTCCTATTTCTCAACAAATAAAAATACTTCCCTCCTTATCATACTCGCGTCGTTTTTCGAGCCTGTTAAGCCATAAAAAACGCCATAAAAGGGGTCACACGGGGAAGTACAAGAGCAGTCAACAGGAGGCCAGGGAAGGGATCTGTCACGGTCAGTCTGGGCAGTCAGCAGGAGGAGCGTCACGCCAACAAATGAGAACTACTATGAGAAATCAACCCAGATCGGCAGCCGGATTATGAACTAGACAATGGACAACCACTATTCAGCCATTGGCATAGCCTCCGAAGCTCAAATATACCTTGATCGCGGTGTAAAATCCAACGACACAACTTCGCACGACACTGTTTATTTCACACAGAAACCACAGCGGTCAAACCAAAGAAACGCGCCACTCCGACTCAGCAGGCAACCAAACCCACAGCAGACGGGCCTCACCAACCCTCCCGAACATGGCCACCACCCGACACGCAGAAACCATCAGCACACACCACGAATCAGCGTGTGCAAGAACTACCTCAGAGGTCGCCCCTGTCTCCATGGACGCAACTGCCTATATCGCCACCCACCTCGCACTCGGACACAGGCCCATATCGCCGCAACGAATGATAATATACAAGCCATAAATGATGTGGAACAGGATTTTCGCTTCGGGCAGGACGAGATGTGATGCCTCGTTCGCCGTGCCCCTACGTCAGCCATCACACCTTCAACCTTCAAGGACTCGCTCACCATTCACCGCTCGTCCAGTTCACCTTCAACTTCAGGGACATCACCTTCTCTGGCGTCGCATTGCTAGACTCTGGATGCTCCACTTGCATCTTACCAATATCTCAGTTACCCAGAGAAGCCAAGAAACACATGACCCGCTCCGACGTCGTAGTAAAAGGATTCAAAAAGGTTAACGTGCTGGTAACTACCCAAACCACACCGATCCTGATGGGCCAAATATCCTATGTCACAACACGCTCGATTCCTATCTAATCTATAACCAAAATGCGACTATAGAATTCAGACGCACACTTTCCTCAGGATACACAACACACACAGCCGCAATCATATCACCGTCATCGTAAACCAACGATCCAGCATATGGCGCCCAAGCTGACGTCATCCAACACCAGCCTACTATGGAAATCCAGACACTGGATCAAAAGCTAACCTGGCTAAAGCATAGCACGGGGCTATCGCTACCAAACCACCCGAACCGAGACGAAATAGAGGCCACTGCAAACATGCTCATTCGCTACGCTGACATTATCGGCACCGAAAGCAGCAACAAAGGCACATTCATCCGACCCATCCGCATACCAACCAACGGCCAGTCTCGCAGCCAGAAACAACACCCGATCGCCCAGGCTTTGGAAGCAGACGTTGATACCGAAATTAAGCGCATGGCCGATGAAGGTATCATTGAAAACTGCAGCAACCCTAAAGGCTTCAATAGCCCTGTATTTGCCGTACGCAAGAAAAACGGATCGATTCGCGTCGTCGCTAACTTTAAAAGAACTCTCAACAAGGTCTTAGTCGATTTTGACCCTTACCCAATGCCAAGGATCGACCACTTGTTCAACAAAATCGGCAAAGGCAATAGATATTTCACTTCCCTCGATCTACGCAGCGGCTACTGGCAAATTGAGATCGACAAGCGAGACCGATACAAAACAGCATTTTCATGGAAGGACCAATGCTATCAATACACGCGCCTGGCCTTCGGCCTTACATCTACCGGACAAATCTTCTCCCGTTGCATAGCAGAAGCCCACGTTCCTATTGAAATAAATCACGTAAATCTATTTCTGCTGTTGTATTTCTTTCTTGCAACCATACGCTTGTCTATAACAAAAGTTTCACTTTTTTAAGCAAAAAGTAAATAAATCCAGTTAATTAATCCTTAAATTTACTAATTTACTTTGAAACAAGTCTCTAGGATGTAATTTTTAAATTTGTTTTCATCGTTAATTGAGGCTCAATGAGTGACTGTCTGAAAACTTTATTTTAAATATGTAAAAAATTATTTTTCTTTTTTAGGGATTAGCTTTAGACTGTAACCTTTCAAATAAAATGAAAATTCAACTTTACAGATGTTATGATGTTGATTTGGGGTTAAGATAGAACAAACACCAAATAACACGTCACAATAAAAAGGGGTTTAATAGGTTGGTAAAAGGTACAGAAATCGCCTGAGTAGTCAATAACTAACTCAACTAAGAACTTTTGTTACAGAAGCTCTGTCTAGCTGTCTTCCTGACATGCCACTATTTAAAGTCTTTGTTCGCAGATCTGGTCATTTGACACCCTTCAAGTCATCTTCAACCCGCTTTGTCCATATTTGGGCAATAAATGTAACTCCCTGGTAGGTTTCCGACAAAATCAACACCTCCCCCTAGATTAATTCCGGAGGAATTAATATCTTTTCTGCTTTTTTTTATTTCATCTGAACTTAAACGTTCCACCCTAGTTCTTTTCTTTTGCTTGTCCTTCTTTGGACAAAAATTCCATTTTGTTTCAACAAAATGGTGGAGTTGGTATATCGAATAAATCATATAATACTTCCATTGGTTCTTCATTTTCTTTACTTATTTCCTCAATGATTCTTTTCCTTAATTGGTTCAAATGTCTTTTGTGTCGTCCATTTTTTCCTTCTTATCATGTATAACATCTTACCAATTCTTTGAGTTACCACTCCATCTTGCCAAAATTCCTTTATTTAATGGAGCCCATTTTTATAATTTAAAAAAAACTTTATCTCCCCTCGGCCTGAGATATTTCCCCAAAACTATTTTCCTTTTCATGCGTTTTGTTCTGGTAAAAACTTTTTTTCTTTCCGGCAGCAGCCCATATTGAATACAGATCTAATTTTTCTAAACAAACATCAGTTCAGCTGGAGACATCCCCAATTTAGATATTTTTCGTTTGGATTTGGTGATATTCTGTATATACTTAAAACTGCTGTATATTACCATCATCTGTATTAGTACCATTTGTTTTTTCCAAAGGGCTCTCTTGAAAATATCAACAAACCGTTCAGCCTGTCCATTTGACCTAGGATGGTACGGAGTTCCATAAAATTAAAAGTATAATCCAATCTGAAGTCGTTTTGTTTAGGTCAATTCCACAGAATTTTCTTCCAGAAATCCTGCGTCTCACAAAACGTCTTAAATTCACTTCCTAATGAATTGAGTTCCATTGTCGGTGACAATTTTTTCTGGTACTCCAAAACGAATGCGAACAGTTCTGTTTTAAAATGAAAATCTTTTGTTACGAATAGCATGAAGCAGTTGGTCTTTTTTAAGTTTTCAATTCTTTTGACACTCTTCCGTAACCTTAAAAATTTCAGGCCACTTGGAATAAGTCAGCTATCCACAATTATCAAACATAGAAATTACCATTCATGGGTCCAGCATAATCTATGTGGAATCTGGTCCATGGAACATCTGTTTTTTTTGGCCATGGTGTGTATTTTACTGGCGGTGCTTTCAAATCTGCCATTTGAAATGTTACCCTCTACAAGTTTTAAATTTACTACCTGTTCAATGTTCAATGTCTTGTCCATATTTGGGCAATAAATGTAACTCCTCATCTGGGCTTTCATACGTCCAATATTTTATATTTTCATTTTAAATTGTTCCAATACAAAATTATTTGATGTAAAAATACAATTAAAAAATAAAAAACAGTATTATTGGATTGTGCATTTTGGCTCTTCATACTGAATATGTCCACAGCTTTTCTGCCTGCCTATCATAACAGAACCATATGCTCCCATCAATTTATGTTTTAAGCATCCTAATACTTGAACATTTAATTTCATAGATAGACATATAAACCTTTAAAAAGGGTTCACTAAACTGGTTTTTAAAGCAAGACAAACATTAACACAGAAATTTGAACCATAGCTATGAGATGGTTATCTTGATAGAGCAAGCAAAAAAAAACTATAATATTAATGGTTCCAGTCCCCAAAATAGCTAATATGGTGGGCATGTAGTGCATATTTTATGATAAATTTTAAATATTGATTTTAATTCAATGTTTTCATTTTAAATTGTTTGTTTCTTTTTGATGTAAAAATACAATTAAAAAATTGTATTGGATTGTGCATTTTGGCTTTTCAATTCTGAATATGTCCACTCTATGCCTATCAAAGAATATATCAATTGAAGCATCCCTCTGACAAGGGTTTGGGTTGCTTTAATGCCTGATGTACCCCACTGTTCTCTCCCACAGAGTTGTTTTTAAATACCATTTTAATTCAATGTTTTGTTTGGTTTGTTTGTTGTTGATACTTTCAATTCTGTATTGATTCAGTCTTCTGACAAGTTCCAAATGCCTGATGTGACAGAGTTGTTTTTGCCTCTGTCTATATCACCTTTGCTTGGACAGGCAGCTAATGATGATACAATTGGACTTTAAGAATATTTTGCTTATATTATAAACATAGATAAACACAATAAATCAACAAGATTTGTGAAATGTTATCATTCCCAAATTATTTGTTAACATATTAGGTCTTCCTAATTTTCTCCTCTACCCAAAAATTCAAAATATTTTCTATTGTTTTGATTTCTAGACATTCTTTGTATTTTCCCTGCTATCAAAATAATTAGTTAGATCACTACCTATGAAATCATTAGTTGGGGATGCCCCTTTTGCTAGATCACTACTGACAGAATTTTTAGTTAGGGATGCTCAATTTGGCAAATAGAAGCACAATGCACTCTTGGAATATTAGAAAACATTTGAATTTAAACTTGGGTAGTATGTCCTGTATTTCAATTTAGAACATCTGACAACCTGACATCTGAACATTCATGGTCCTAATGAGGATTGGGCTACTTCAGCCTGCACACCTAACACTCTAGGTTAAAACTGAGAATAAAACAAAAAACTTAATTTGTCCTCAATCTATGACAATGCTATTCAAATGAGCTGTATAATTTATTATAATTACTGCCAGTAATTTTCATAATATACCAGAAAATATGATTGTTTTTTTCATAAATCTTTAGCATCAAAAACTTTTCCATAAGACTTATATGTGAAAAAATTCTAGACATCTCATTCCAGAAAATAATTAGAAACTAAAAACCAAAAAGAAAGAAGTAGGAAAGTAGGATAATATATTTTTTAAAAAAATATTCATTTTATGAAAGAATGAGAAAATATAGAGAATATGGAATACTTAAAATCTATTTAGCCCCCTCCCCATTCCTATGGCCCCTGATTTTCTAATTAGAATTTTTTTTAATAAATCCTACTCATATTGACTGCACTTTAACAAAAGAATTAATTCCTGATAAGAATTCATGTAGTACTACCTTTTGCATGGCTACTTACCAAATGTAATTTACTCCAGCACAAATGTTAATGTTATTATAACAAAATTCCAAGTAGAAAGTGTTTGACTACTTGGAAAATCAGAATTCAAATTCCTGTCTTTTTACCTTGGCTTGAACACTGAACATAGGTGCCAGTGAGAGATATGAAACTATATCTGTTACCTTGTTACTAAAACTGTAGTAACTACAACTGTATTCAGTATGTTTATGTCTTTTTGTGTTGCAAAAAGTATCTGCACTGATATTTAACAAGAAAACTGATCAAACTGATCCTTGGCTTGGTTATTCTAAATCTAAATCTATAAATGATAATCATTTTTGTACAAGTAAAAATCATTTTGGGTTGGCTGTCTTTGCAATGTTGCTCAGATTTGAATATAGAGAAGTAAGGAAAGATATTCCCCATGAAGATATACAGAAAATATACAGCACTCACCAATCTGGCATAAGACCACATCTATAGAACATCTACGTTCAGTAAGGATCAAGCATGCAATCATTTACTTTTGAGACAAACTTATTAACCACTGCACCATTACATATACTTTGGTCAAATCTGATAAAAAATTCAGCTCATTATAAACATTAATACAATGTCAGCCCAGCATTTTGATGGATATGCTTAAAACCCAATGTCAATGTCAGAATCAAAAGCCATTCAAGTGTACAATCAATTTGATCACCTCCTGTTAAAATTATCATGTTTATAGCATTAATGTATTTGAAACTATGAGATTGCCAAAGAGGCAGGCATTAATCCTATTGAGACAGACATGAACACTTTGAACTTGTCGTATTTGAAATGAGTTAACAAATAAATCAAATGATAAATTTTGTTCATCTGAAATCTCAACTTTGCATTCAAGATTCATCAATTTTATTCTTCTGTTTACAAAAGTTTATCTTTTATGGATTAAATAAACATGAGACCAGCTTGTATCCATTGTAAATGTTTTCTTTATCACCTGCATATTTATTCTTCCAATATTGACTTATTCTGTCTATCTCTAAGTAAATTAAAAAGTAATATAAAAAATGACAGTTCCTTGCTTCAGTCAATATTATTTTAAGTTTAAATTTAGTTTAAATATTTGCATTGGTAGTTTTCTAATGCTTCACCTAATGATATAAAAGGCAATAATTGTGTTCCCCATAGATTGTAATTTACTTCCTGGTTCAAAACATCTTGAGAAATTGGTAAGTAGTAACTATTCCAGTTTTCTAAAAACTCATTTCTGTTCACAGCAAAACTAAAACAATGTAAAAAGTCACAAGATATTAGCTGTTAAATTTTACAAATTTAAATCAGGGTAAAATTTTATCAGTGTTGTGGCTGAGATAATTGTTCCTTTTCAAAATGATATGATATGTTAATTTTGAAGCCAAACATGTTCTACACAGTAGTAGACCAATGAAACACAATCTTCCTGATCTCCATACTGGCCTTGTGTCAGACTAAGCTAAACTCTTAGGGCCTACCTCAGTTTGTATATTTTTTTAATACTAGTGATAATTTAATGTTCAAGTCCAAATAAAGAGTCAGTATTATGAATGATTTTCAAGGCAGGTAAGCAAGTAAGAAAGCCTTGTAAGAATGGTGCAATATAATCTTCCATTCTCATTTCCTTTCTATTTGACATAGTACTTCAAAAATCTGAAGTAGATTTAGTATGGTAGAGGTTGTTCTAGTTATTTATTTACCAGTAACTTTGGAATAAAAATGAACTTGGATCCAGAGTATAAAGTATAAACAATATATTTTTATTTATTTGCTTTAGAGTGAGTCCTTTGATATTTGGTGTAACAAAATGTTTATTTATGAGGTAGATATCAGTAGTAGTTTGGAGTAACTTTTTTTCGATTTGGTATTTGAGAGTTTGGGAAGCAGTTGTAGTTATCTTAGAAATAGGCCAGTGCCAATCTACTGTGTTTTTCTCAGCCCTAAGCAGGGTAGAAATGATTAGCAGATGACCCCTTAATTACTTCTTCACATGTCACACATGAATGGTTTCTCTAAAAGTCACATCTCTTGTCACTTTCCCTGGTTGCCAGGTTTTGTCAGTTTATATTCCTTTTGATGGGGATCCAGATTTCCTGGCACAAAGCTCAGTTTTGTCTAACATCTCAAATCTTGGTGTTAATTATTTTGGTTGGTCAAATTTATTTTTTCTAGCATTCATTTCATTTTATTTTATAAGGGAAGTTATGCATGGAGCCTCTCTATTTTCTGATAGTTTTCAGTCACAAATTAGTAGACTGTGGTCCTGTAAACTTCCAGCGTTTTTCAGCCAGGTTCAGTCTTCTCTGAGTTCGTCTTCCTCTTCTTTTCAGGGTTGCCTTCTTGTTAATTGAGAGAGAAGTATAGAAAGAGAAGGATAGAGAGGAATAGAAAGAGAAAGAAAAAGAGAGAAAAGAAAAGGGTTTTAAAGAAAAGAAATTGCCTTTTTTTTTAACTTGAATTCCTTTTATTTTTGTTTCTGTATTTTTTCATATTTTATTTTGTTTCTATCAGGACCCCCTACCATAGCAATGGAATAGGGAAAGAAAGCTTCCAGAATCTAAGCAAAGTATAAAAACAGGGAAAATTTTGTTAAATCAAAGAAATGTTAAACTGCTATGTCATATTTATGCTCCTGTACAGCAGTTAATTCTGGAAAATGTCCTTACTGGTGCAGGATAGGACATTGTGGAGAATTAATCTCCGCAATGTCCTATCCTGCACCAATATTCCAACTTTTCTGATAACTGGACATTATTTTAAAATGCAGAAGTTTTGTTTTGATCTACAATTAGGAACAATGGACTAAAAAGAATTCTGATGATTACTTCGACATCTCAATGAGTTTGTTAGACTCTGCTGAGGCCTCAACCTTTGGGGATTATTTATTTTAATATAGTTTAAGTGCCTATAATTGTGTAGATACTAAAATTATTGGATTATATAGAGATGATGGCTTGTTAATAGTTAAGGATTCTATTAAAATTAAGTTAGCCTGCATTAGGAAAATGTTCCATAGGGAGTTGAATGGCTTAGATCTTAAAGTTAAGATTACTACCAATATTAAACGGGTAGACTTTCTAGATGTTACCCTAGACCTCAACAATAGTTCTTTCTAACCTTTTATGAAGGTTAATTCAAACCCTCTATACTTACACTTTATTCTAACCATCCCCTGTCAGTTATTAAACACCTACCATCTTCCATAGAATTTAGTTGTGCAGACAACCTTGAGAAAATCATTAAAAAACAATAATAAAGTTTTCAACAAATATAAAAATTCAAAAAGCAAGACATATACCAATGGTGCAGTAAATGATATTTATAATAATACTAATACCAGCAAATGTAACTGCAGGAATTCCAAATATTGCTCACTATAAAATAATAGCTTAGCTAGTTCCCCAGTTTATTTTAGTACTATTTCTACATTTGAAAACCTGAGTATTAAAAAATTTTATATTGGAAGCACTAAAAACTCATTTAAAACAAGATGGTATCAAAATGAACTATCCTTTAACAATAGTACTTACAAAAATAGTACTTCATTGTTGAAGTACCTTTGGAGTTTAAAAGACAAAAATAAAACTCCTACAGCTAAGTGGAAACTACTTAGGAGGGCTTGAACCTGTAATTCTCTATATGCATCATGTTATCTTTGTCTCAATGAAAAATTAGAAATTATTATATTTAAGGACAGGATTAATCTCTTAAACCAAAGGAATGAACTTATCATAACTATAGACATAGTTCACTCTTTACCTTGCAATATAAGTAATAATATAATGAATGATAATATAATGGTATTGTAAGTTAGTAATATTAGTATCTTTTGGTTCTTTTATTTTTTTATTGCTATGTGAGCGTCAATGTTAATTATAACCTACCCTTAGTTACTAGCATTTTAATCTGACTTAGTTAATTTGATATTGAATATTTGTGACTGTTTATACATTAATTTTACATGGACTCAGAATTTGTTACTGTTATCTATGCATACATGTGCATATATATGTGTATATATACATGTGCATATATATGTGTATATATATATTTTTCTCTGCTTTGTCTATAGTCCGATATGTATATTTCAACTACATGTATGCATCATACATATGCATGTATATGCCCTTCTTACTTTTAATCGATCCTCTTTTTATCTATATGTTTGTTTGCGTATGTAAAATATTAATGGCTGGTTTGTGTAGATTTATTAGTACATTTATGCTTCAATTTTGGTGAGTCTGATTATTCATATATTTGTACGTGTGTGTGATTGCTTGTATATGCTTTTACCTGTTTATACATATGTCTGGCATAATTTTCTTTTATGTGGTTTTATATATGTTTGTCTTTATTTTTCTTCTTAATTTTATTTTTTAAATTTTTCCTTCCTCTATTTCCTTTGTGAATATAAATCCTTGTATTAGCATTCTCATATATTTGCTTATGTGTTTGTGTATTATGATGTGAATGTGTTTGTCCTATCATTCGAAAATTCTCTTTCCTACCTACCTCCTTATTTGAATTCTAACTTCTATGTATCAAATATGTGTAGCAATCAAAGATATTTCTTTCATCAGCATTGAACTGATAAACTGACACTTTGCTAAGAACAATAAAATATTTTTTCTCCTAGTTTCATTTCTGAATAATCTTGAAATAATATTAAACTTGTTGCTCATTTAACTTTAGAATTTGACATTGAAATTTTTAATTTAACTGTTAACTTAAAATTTAATTTTTATATTGATTTCTTAAAGGAAGCCCTTTGCAGCTGGCCTGCCCAAAATGTCAAAATCATTAACTCTTATAATCTTTAGGAATCAAAAGATATGTTTTTTCTTTTTGCAGGGGGGTTGATGGAGTTGACTGAGTGTGGTCGTAGGGTTGCTGTGTAGCACCTGACCAGCTCCCTCCATGCGTGTCTGTTGTATTCCAGTGTCTGAATCTCTGAAAATGATCTTCCAGTCCATTTAATGATGTAGGCATCCTATTTTTTTCTGTCTGCCTCCTCCTTTTTCCTTAAAGTGGTACCTTGTAGGATGTCAGTAGAAAGATTATTGGCTCTTATAGTTGCCATACCATTTCAACATGTCTTTTTGATGGTGGATATGGAGGCCTGCAATGGGCTTGTCATTCATTTGATAGTGTCTTACACTGTGGTATTTGTAATGTGGTCTACATAGGTGATGTTTCCAATGATTCTGTAGGATCTTATTTTTAATGCTTGGATTCTTCGCTGTAATTCTGATGATAATGTCTAAGATTTGAAACTGTATAGAAAGATTGAGTAGGCCAATGCACATGACAGTGTGATCTTTGATTTCAGGCAGATATTCCTGTCTTTGGGTTACTGAAAGAGTAGATAAAAGAGCACCACTTTATTTTCAAAGACATCAAGCAGCAATTGACTGGTATTAGATGCAAAATTTTGCGGCTGATAAGAAAATTAAAAACAACATTTTACATACTCACAAAAGAAAATTTATTAAGTACGTAGTCTCCATTGTTTTTAACAACTGTCTCCCATCATTCTACAATTTTGTTGGTGCCATTTTTGTAAAAAGCATTTTTTTATTGGAAAAAGGTCAAGGTAGTTTTTGACTGACTGCACAGAGTCAAATATTTTGTAATTTAATTTTTCTGTAGAGACAGGAACAAATGAAAATCTGAAAGCACAAAGTCAGGCAAATATGGTGGATGCTGGAGAGTTTCCCCATTTCAATTCTTTTAGCTTCTTCAAGGTCTGTTTTGCAACATGTGGTCTTGCACTTTTGTGGTGTGAAATGACATCTTTTTGATTTACCAAAATCTTCTTTTCTTTGAACCCAAGACTCTTCAACTTTTTTGCAATCTCCCTGATGGCAAGCAGAGCATCTTCATCAATGTTGAAAGGTCACCTGTAGCATCATTAATCGTTTTTAAGAATGTCTTAATTAGTTTTTTTTTTTTTTTTTTTACGAATTGGTCAAACCCAAATTCAAACAAAAACATTGTTTACAATCGTTATGAGTCTATCGATTGGTGAATAGAATTTTATTATAAACAATTGTCTTGTAAATGGAATTTTTAAAGCATTCTGAATGTAAAAATAAAGAAAAAAATGTGCAAGGCAATAAGAAACACTACTGCCAAAAAAAAGTGAAGTTTTGTTGAAATCGGTTGAAAAATGTAGATAGCCTTTCTCTGTAATCTTTTACAATTTATGATTTTTACTTATTGAATACAGTAAAAAAAAATTGCATATTTTGCTTGTGGTGATTCATAATTAGAATTCTGATTTGAATATATTTTCCACTCGTTGTTTCTAATACAAAAATATTAACTTTATTTGGGTTTATTAATTTATTACAAGTACTGTGTTCTTTCCTTAATAATTATCATCTTCGAAATATTGTTGTTTTTTGTCTATCAGATTTCTTACGTCGGCATTTTTAAATTATTTCTTAATACTTTCTTTTAAATATTGAATTAATTTCAAATAGAACCAATGCCTTATTGATCTGCCTTGTAACAAATTGCAAAGGGAATTGAAAAAACGGCCCTAAAGTACGTGGAATTATCTTTCCCTATTTTATCAAATCGAAAAAAAATGATTGAAAATGATTGATTATCTGTCCTTTTTTTTGACCAAAAAAAAAACAATATTTTTAACGAAAATTTCAGACGTGCTAAGAACGATTAAAAAATGTAAAAAAACATACCCCAAAAATACTTTGATCTTTCCTCTTTAATAATAATATGAACATTAGACGATAAAATTTTGTTTTCATCAAGTCCGGCTTTTTTTTCATCATGCTATGCTCTTTTGTTTACATTTTCGTGGGTGAGTTGTCCCCCTTTCATTCTCACGATGTGTCTTAATCGTGTTTTCAAATTGATTTTGTTAAAGAAACAATTGTGTTTTTCCGTTAGAACCACCGTTAGAACCACCACAAGGTAATTTTATGTAGTCCTGTGAAGTTTTGTTGAAATCGGCTAAAAAATGTAGGAAATTCGATCCAATATATAAACGTTACAGACACACACACATACACACAATCTGCGTTTTATAATAAGTAAGATGTAAATTGAGCACAAACTTTTGCAATGATCTGATACATTGAGTAATACTTATTTTGAAAATCTTTTCTCAAGATTTTTTAATTGACCTAAGAATTTATTAATCTCATTGTCTAATTTATATGTATACATTTATATGTATACATGAGATCACATTGTAGGAAAAGTTAGATATTTTCAGACTTTTTGAACATAGTCTCTAAAAATCAAACTGTTTTAAATTTAAAGCATTGTTACAAATGACATGAAGAACCCATTTTTTCAACCTAAGTAATAACCTATTTCAGAAATGGATTGTCATTGTTGCAAGGGAAAACTGATAAGTCATCTCAAAATGGTCATAAGAGAATCTAAGACATTTACTAAAAGTGTTTAAGTTATTGTAGGTTTCTATTATTTTTCTCAATTTGTCTTGATCTTTGGTTATTCTCATCTTTCGAGTGGAATTATTGAAATAATCTTTATTTTGTTCCTTCTTTAAGAGTTTCTTTTCCAAATGCTAATTTCATGTTTCTTCCTCTTTCAAACATATTGACTTCCAATTTAAATTCATACAAAAGTGTTTTTTCAATACTTGCCTAATAAACAATAGATTTAAGAAGATAGAATAAATATAGTTTATATGCCAAATAGATCTGACAAGTGAGATGCAACAATAGAATAACCAGATTTACAATAACAAAGGATACAATGTAATAGCAGTAGGTGTGTTAAGAATGGTGACATACTATATGAGTCTGGATGTAAATTTACTATAGAAGGCTCGGAAATTAGTGCACTTCCAATACATTTTTGCCTTAAATTAAGGTCTTCCACTGTAAATTTATATCCAGGATCATACAGCATGTCACATTTCTTAACAAAACTACTGCTATTATAATTTGGGATACTTAAATACAACAGTGGTAAAAAAAAAAAACTAAAATGTATACATATCAAATTTATTGACATAAGTGTTTTTTTCTTTTTAATTATTACTGACAGCAACTTATGAATCCAACTCAATATACAATAAGTCTTTGGAGAGTAATTTCCAATTTCTAATAATGCACAGTGGGAAGTGTATAATATTTGGATGCTTGTTTTTATAAGGAAGTTATATGTATATGACCATCACACACACAATTCTGAAATAGATGATAGAATAATACATTTTATTGCAGTCAGGTAGCAACAAAAATTCTATTTCATGTACACACTTTGCTGTAAATTTGCTGACAGTCTGCATAATTTCAAATAAATAAGATATTGGGAATGGATTAATAGAATTGAGAACTGAATGAGTTGAACAGTCCAAACGATTTTTGAAATATCAACATTCATTTGACAGTGGATTCTAATGCATGTAAAAATAGTACAAGTGTAGCAACAAAAAAAGATACTCTGTTGAAACTTGAATAAAGCATGGAATAATAATAATACAACACAAAATGTACTTAAACAAAATGTATTGACACAAGAACGTGTACACAATATTTACAGATAGTTGACATAGTCGCAGTCGGGCAGAGTCTCTGGATTGGATCTCTTCTTCCCCCGTCTTCCCGGTACCAACCATATTTATATGGTCGGTACTCCACTATGTAAATTAGGTGGATCGTACCACAACACCCCCCTCCCAAGCCTTGGAATCCCTTTTGGATTTCAAATTGGCTTCCTATATGGGTTGATGATTATGGCTATTTCTTTGTAGATCCATTTGCCTAATTTTAATACTTTTTCCGTTTTGGATTCACGTCCAATGGGTCCGTGAACTTCCGTTTCCTACCAGATCTTCTTGGTTCAGGAGTATTCTGTGGAGGTTCTACCTGAAACATATCATACATTATATCAATGGGATCTTCGTCCTCATCCGGTATACTCTCTTCATGCTCTATACCGTAATATTCTTTTAGTTGGTTCTGGTTCCTTTTATGAGTATTCTTCGGCCCTTTAATTATGTAAATCAGGTCACCGATTCTCTTGTCCACTATGCCTCGCTCCCAGAACTCAACGTTGTTTTTGTAGCACTTGAAAAACACCTTCTCTCGGGGGTGTATTTTTTCTCGCTGTATACATGGTATTCTTTACTCTATTTTTCCTGGCAAAAGCTTGTCAAACACTGACTTAACTTTCCTAGCGAACATTAGTTCAGCTGGTGCCATGTTTGAGTGTGTTCTCTGGTTTGGCGTGATTCTGTATACTTGTAAGAATTGCTGAAGCGCCTTTTCCGTTGGAACTCCTGTGGCTTTCTTCAGAGCTCGCTTTAAAGTATCGACAAATCTTTCTGCGAGTCCATTAGACCTCGGATGATACGGAGGCGTCGTTATGTGGTTAATTTGATATAACTCACAAAATTCCTTAAATTCTTCAGAAGTGAATTGTGTACCATTGTCACTCACAATACACTCTGGCACACCGAACCGTGCACATAGTTCATGCAAAAAAGTTGTTGTGGTATTGGACGTAGGCTTTTTACAGCGTAGTACTTTCGGCCATTTTGTAAAACTATCTACCACTATTAAGTAGTAAAAATCTTCTACTGGACCAGCGAAATCAATGTGTAATCTTGTCCACGGATGATCCGTCTTGGGCCATGGTTTGTGTACTATAGGTGGTGCCTTAGCTGCTAACGCACACCCTTTTACATCGATGAACCATGTTTTCGATATCCACATCCATTCCTTTCCAATACACAAAACTTCGCATTAAGCTTTTTGTTCTATTAATACCCGGGTGACCTATGAAAGTCCCGAAGTATTCTTTTCTGCAACTTTTTTTTGGTATTACTACTCTCACCATATAATAACACTCCGTCACCTATTGAATAAATCTCCTGCACTTTTTGGTCATTTGCTACCATTTTGCCTTTTATTTCTAAATGAAATCATCGCTTTCAGCTTCTTTTTAATTTCCTTTAGAGTAACCGGTAGCTCTCTTACAATGTTGTTTACCATGCTTTTCACCTCATAATCTGCTCTGATATTTGCAATAATTGATTCTTCGAATCTTTCTTCTTGACTCGGTACTAGTCTTGATAGACTATCCGCATGAATTATATTTTTGGATGATAGGTGCTTTATATGAAAATCATAATTGAGAAGAATGGTTCCTCATCTTAACAGACGATTTGCTGTATAAACGGGTAACCCTTTCTTTGAACCAAAAATAGTGATCAGTGGTTTATGATCCGTTTCAAGGATAAAATGTCTGCCGTGGATGTACCTGTGAAATTTTTGTATGGCAAAAATGATACTCAGTGCCTCTTTTTCTATCTGAGAGTAACTTCTTTCTCCTGGGAGCAAAGTTCTCGAAGCGTGTGCAATTGGTTTTCTAGAACCATCTGGCATTATGTGTTGAATACAGGCTCCTATCCCGTATGAACTAGCGTCACTTGCCACTACAATATCCAGTTTTGGATTGTAATGGGTTAAAAGAGGTCGGACGTAAGCATTTTCTTTATTTCATCAAAGGCTTCCTGACATTCTACCGTCCATTCCCATGCCTTGTCTTTTTTTAGCAGTTCATTCAACGGAGCTCTTAAATTGTACATTCCTTTAATGAACGCTTGATAATAATTTGCAAGCCCTAGAAAACTCTGTAGCATCGCCACATTAGTGGGCGTCGGCATGTCTCTAATCGCAATGGCCCTTTCCGGATCTAGACATCTGCCATTTTTGTTGATTATGTGCCCTAAATACTTAATTTCCTCCAAACCAAATTCGCACTTTGACTCTTTGACTTTAAATCCAAAGTCCTGAATCTTTTTAAATACTTGATTGAGATGCTCTCGATGTTCGTCGACGGTTTCGCTCCTTACTATGATGTCGTCTAAGTAAGCGCACGCAAAGTCTAAATCATTCAATATGACGTCCATAGCTTGTTGAAAAATGGCTGGTGCCACTTTAATACCAAAAGGAAGCCTGTTGTACTTGAATAACCCTCTATGCGTGTTTATCCCTAGTAACTTCGAACATTCCTCTTCGACGGGAATTTGGAGATAGTCGATTTTTGAAAATATAACTCCACCATTTAGCTTGTTAAAAATCTCCTCCGTAACGGGTAATGGTAGTCCTTAATTACCGAGTTCAACCCTGTCGAAAAATCAACGCAGATTCGGACTTGGTTTGATTTCTTTTTTATGCACACAATCAGCGCAGCCCATGAATTAGATTCTACTTTCGAAATAATTCCCATTTTTTCCAACCTATCAAGTTCTTCGTTAATTTTCTCTACACTTGCGAAAGGCACGTTACGTTTCTTTTTAAAAATTGGCATAGTATTTTCCTTTAATTCAAATTTGGCTTCAAACTTGTTACATCTTCCAAGACCAGGTGTGAAGGTTTCCGGAAACTTTTTCTTTAATTCCTATTTAATGTCCTGTCTTGTTTGCGTATTACTTTCTACTTTTCTGCAGAATGAGTTTAACGGTTTATCCCACAATTCGAATGTTTCAATAAAATCTGTACCCATCAAGTTTTCTCCATTTTCAGAATGAAAACTTTTATTTTTTTAACTATCCCGTTCAATTTCATGGGAAGTACAACCTCGCCTTCGAATTTAATTTCCTTTCCAGTCACTGTTCGAGCGCGTTTCGTTGACTTCATTATTGTAGGCCTTTTTAAAATTTTCCATGTTTTATAGTTCATTATTGTTAAATCTGAACCCGAATTGAGTTGAAATTTGATATTCTTTTTAAATATTTCAGTCGTCACATACTTTCTCAAATCTCTATCTGATTTGATATTTGAATTTGTTTGTCTAATTCGGCTATTGACTTTTTTCGTTTTACAACACGACCCTTTGTGACCATTCTTGTGGCACACGAAACATTTTTTATTTCTATATGGGCAATTTACCTCCCAGTGTCTTTCGTTGCACCGTCTACAATTAAATGGTGGAACCTTTTTTTTCTCCTCATTCTTTTCATTTAATTTTTCTTGTCTATTTTTAAAATACGCCAAATTTTTACTCCAATTTTTTCTGATGGGTAATTTGACTGTTTTTTTACTTTTTAATATAAGCAATGCCAGCTTCTTCAATTTTTTGAGACTCTTTTTTTAAACTTACGGCCCGCTGACACTCCTCTGCTAACTTTTGCAGGGTAAGGTTTTGTTCAGATTCGAGTTTAGACAAAACTCTACGTCTTATTTCGGCACTCTTACTGGATACCAGTCCTTGAGCAAAATTAAACACTTGAATTCTTCAACCGTAATCTCTGCCAATCTGAAATTGTCACAATGTCTATTCACTATAGATGCATATGTTAAGTAATCCTGATCATCGGATTTAGCGACATTCATGCATAACCATCGCTTATGCCAAAGCGACATATTTGCTCCAAAACAACTCCTTTAGCAATTTCACTGTTTCCGAGAATTCCAATTCATTTGTTCTTCTCGGTAGAATAAAATCTAAAATTTGCTATGTTCCGCTGTACCTAGCTTTCTTAGTAATAGACTGACTTTTCTTGAATTCGACCAGTTTTCACAGTCTGTGTAGAAAATATCTTCATATCGTTTAAAATACGCTTCAAACGTTTTTCCTTCGTCTGGCACATAGTTGAAAGTTTCCAGCGAATTAAATATGATGTTATTAGAATATGAAGAGTTTTTTCATTTGCCTGATTGTTGTTTAATTTCTCCAGTGTTAACTTTTGAATTTCTAAAACCTTGATCTGCATTTCTTCCTGTTTTTCCAGTCTTTCCTCTTGTTCCCTTTGACGTTGCTGACTCAACTCCTCTTGCTTTTCTTGATATTTCTGCTGTGCTATTTGCTGTTCCCTTATTAATAAGGCAAACTGTTCATTTTGACGTTGCTGACTCAACTGCTGGGATTTGAATAATTCAGCTATGACTTTGGATAATTCATCCATCTTTAGCTGATAGTGTTCATGCAACAAAGAATATACTTTTAAATTGTGTATAATATAAGCTGACAAAAAAATCGAAACAACTTACGACTTTTAATTTTATGTCTTGCTTTATAAAATATTGTTGAGCAACCAAACAAAAAAAATAAACAATTTTTTTTTTTTTTACAAATTCGTTACCTTTCAAAGTCGACACGTTGTATTTGTGCTCCTTTTAATTCCATGCATGTTTTTGTAGTCGGCCAGCTTTTTTCTTTTTTTTTCTTTTTTTTTTTAATTCGCCGTTATTCGTTTACGCCACCTTTCAGATTTTTCTGAGTGAACGTTCCTTTATGCTTAGTCGTCCTTTAACGAGTTTTAACTATCCAGAACTTCAGAATACTTTTCCGTTCTATTAGATGTTGGACTTTTAATTAATAATTTTTTCCTTCAGCCTGGGTTCTTCAAAGACTTGTCCCTATTGTTGAAAGCTATCAATTATCGATTCTTTTTTTTTTTCGTAAAGTTCTTTATACCTCGTCGCCATTGTTGAAACTTGAATAAAGCATGGAATAATAATAATACAACACAAAATGTACTTAAACAAAATGTATTGACACAAGAACGTGTACACAATATTTACAGATAGTTTGGTATATTCTTGGGAAGACCGTTCCTGTAGAATGGGTTGACTTAGTCGCAGTCGGGCAGAGTCTCTGGATTGGATCTCTTCTTCCTCCCCCGTCTTCCCGGTACCAACCATATTTATATGGTCGGTACTCCACTATGTAAATTAGGTGGATCGTACCACAACATACTCATATTTGCTTGATAGATATATCTTCTGCATTTATTAATGGACATTACATTAATTTATGTAGGCAAAAAGGATTGTGTGTGTGTGACACTAATTTTTGCAGCAACATGTCATTTGCAAGGAAAAATATCACTGTAAAATTAAAACATACTTTTGTTTCATTTGACACATTTCATGTGCATGGTTTTTGAATCCAAACAGAAACACCATATTTTAATAGTACACAAAGACACCACTTCACCTAAATATATTTGAAAATGAATTTCCCTCCTTCAGCTAATATTTAATTTTCACTATTAAAGATGACATGAAGGAACATGGATTGTGTGTGTGTGGACAGAAAAAAAGAGAGATTATAGAATCGTCCATATTTCATACTCACCTCCAAGATAAAATACACTCTTCCATCAGAATCAGTTTTAACCAACCAACACCTCGCATTGCAAATCTCGACTTTCTATTGGTCGAGACATGTAACAATTGTCGAAAAACTGTTTTCGCGCCCACTTCGCAGGAGCCTATTTTGGTTTCCAGAAACAAATAAAAAGGACCCTCTTGACCCAATTCACCAGTCAGTCAATAAACTTCAGAGAGATGTCACACGAATCCACGCGTGTTACTACTTTGACTTAAGATACTTTTCGCGTGTCAACTGCTGACTCGAACATCCACATAATCTCTCACATTTCACTTACAACTTTCTAAGAAAAGTGTTCTTACACACTACTAAAATAGAAATTGTATTTTAAACAAAGACAAACACAGAACAATCCAAGGTAAACAACTCTGGATAATTTAGACAATTAAACCTTACTTTATTCACGCATACAAACTCCTACTTTATACAAACTACACAAATTTCTGTATAAATAATATTTTCCATTTTACTCTGTTTGACCAGTTCTTAAACACTTGAACAATTTTGAACTGCAAATCAATAAGAAACCCAATTTATCAATGGTCAACTTCTTGCATTATCAAACTACAAGTTTTCAAATTGTATATTAATTGTACATAAATGCATGTTGTTTTATTGAAATCTCATAATCAGTGTTTCTTATTCAATTGCCTTGTGATTGATTCGTTTTTGAATGTCTATATTCTATATGGTTGCGGATTAATATGGTGAACATTCCCGTAAACTAACCATCTTAATATAAAAACCTTCTGATACCAAATTCAAACTCATAGCAATCCCAACAAGATCAATCTATTTTTTGAATTAACTTTGATATTATAATTTATTTTAATTAAATGTTGATCTTTTTATATTTAAATGAATGTTATTTGCTTTCATTTATGAAATATGACCAGGGGCACAGCCAGGATTTTGATGTGGGTACAGTTCAAATAGAGAAATCACAACTGACAGTATTTGCATGGAATTAGGGAATGAGATTTTGATATAGAGCAGACATTTTTCACTTACATTTGATTCATAACTTATTCTTTTTATAAAGAATAACACAAAACATTTATGATTACTTGGTATTATATTTTTTATAAAACAAAATTTCTTTTTATTAAAATTACTTTTTTTTTCACCCGCACCAAACAGGGTGTTGGGGTCAGATCCTCATCATTCACAGCATCTGTGTCTCTTTGTACATTGCAACTTTTATCTTGCCCACAAAGATATCAAGTTATAACTAATTTTTCTTTTGGTAATGATTCTGTCTATAGGATTCCCTAATGTCAAAAAACATTTTTATGATTTCTTTTTTGCAGATTACTTCCAAGAATTTACTGGGTCATCAGAATGCACTTGGCAGTGATTATTACATCACTAATTATTTTCAGCTTTGTTACTGAAGGTAAGGCAATCAAGTCTTAAATTGACAAGCAAAAATTCTGAAGTAAAATTTTTTTTGATTAGGTACCTCCACAGCTGAATTTAAAAAAATGAAAAATCTTTCTTGAAGCTTTTATTTTAGTCTTAATTTCAAACCAACAGATTAAATTTAATATTTCCAATAAGCAAAATACTTTGGTCTATTTCAAAACTAATTTAAATTGACTGGAAGGAGATTTTTTTTGCTAAAACATCTGATTTTAGGGCCATTTTTATCCATTGCTTAGTGTAATGCAAAAAAAAAAAAAACTTCAAAAAATAAAATATACTTTTCTGAAACTTTATTTGAGGAATATTTGCTGATTCAAAGTATAATTAATCTAATTTGAAACAACTATTATTTAAGTTTAAAATAACATAGAAATGCTTTTTTTAACATGTCGGTAGCTGTTTATTAAATCTGTTGATGCGTTGACACCTTGATGACAGATTGATATTTATCTAATGTTGTTCTACAGAGGCTTTATCTGCAAAAAAAATAATTGAATATGACATGAGCGCCTTTTATATATAATGTTTAAGCATTCAGTAATCTTAAAAATTAGGAAAATATTCTCCATAATTTTATTGAATTTTAGATATTTTGGCTTTAAATTTACTATAGTTATCACTTTTATTTTCTAATAATGTCATGTATGAACAACCATATCTAGAAAAATTGGCACATTTATACACTTAACAAAATTCTTTTAAAAATATTGGTGTTTGATTATTTGTACTAAGCTTTTCAATTTATGATTAGTAAATAGATTTTTTACTGTACTTAATATCTAAACAGGTGAAATTAATACAGAATTTTAAAAGATTTAAAACTTAATAAATTACACTAATTAAAACAAAAATGAAAATAATTCTTATAAAAATCCATTATTCATTGAAAAAATTTAAGACAACAGGGTCCTTAATACAATCTTATTTATAAAAGCAATTAAAAAATGTTTTATTGCATACAATTCAGAGCAGATTTTCTGTAAATGGTGCTTCTGTTTTACAAAAAAAAAATCATGATTTAAGTTCTCCAAGGAATCCTGCTTTAAATGAAGAGGGTGAAATTTTAATTTCTCAAAATTTCATAAGTGGGGGGTAACATATGAAAAAAAATTGATTTTTGTATGAAATTCCAAATTAATGTAATTTTTGCCACTAAAAACTGCTAAAATTTCCTGTACTAATTTAAGGTCCTGTACTTTTCTTTCTGTATCTGCCATAAATATTGTTATCTGCATATCTTATATTGTCAAAATGTTAATCTTCTACTGAGAGTACAACAAATCCTCACTGGTCTTGCCTTGCATATACATTTTGAAATTTTGTATTATTTGAGAAAAGGCCAGAGGACAAACTTTTAATACCAGATTCTGTTAATGCATTTTTACTATCTTGTGGTACCATTGGTAACATTTAATGAAAATCTCCACCAGAATCACCTTTGCTCCAAATGTAGTGTCAAACTGAATGACATCCATCTGACATCTATCAATGACACAGAGAGTAGACATTGACATGACTTATCAATAATGAAAAGGATTTGATTCCTGATGAAGGATGCATAATCTGAAATATAAGTTATATTGCAAACTCATTTCATTTATAGGTACTGAAGGTAACTGAAATATACAATGGACAGCTTTTAACACCTGAAAGCAAAGTGGCAACAATATCTGTTTATGCTGCACAAGATGTATAGTTGCAAAGGACATTGAAAATGAAGTTTTTAGCTAAGCCATCATGACTGTCAGGTTGTGAAATATCACCAGTGCTGTTTTGCATGACAACATTTAAGTCCAATCACTTTTTCTTTCTAAGCAATGGTTAGAATCAGTATCAGGCATTACTGGTA
This sequence comes from Acanthosepion pharaonis, assembly GCA_903632075.3. Lineage (NCBI taxonomy): Eukaryota > Metazoa > Mollusca > Cephalopoda > Sepiida > Sepiidae > Acanthosepion > Acanthosepion pharaonis. The sequence goes on along the minus strand of CAHIKZ030005042.1, from coordinate 828,636 downwards.
CTTATGCTTCTTACATTTGCATTTTCAAATGATTTAAGGCAACTCATGAACAATGGATTTCATCTTCAAAGAGAATATTATGAATGAATTGCAAGACTCCTTATTGGTCATTTTCAATCATTGCATGTTTGTAAGTTTCCCAAAAGTGAATGCATTTGGTTAGTTGACTGGCAATAAGTGCAAACATTGTAAACAAGAACAAGGACATTTAAAACATAGATACCTCTCTTCGCACATTTTTAATATTCAGTATCATTGATTAATAGGAAGTGATTACTTTATTTGCTTCAGTTTCTTCAAGGTTAAATTAACATTGTGAATGTCAACATTCACAGTCATGTCCTTCATCGATATATTTATATGTAAAATGGTATTTAGCAATACCAGTTAAAGTTTTAAATTTTTTTATTTTGTTACCAACATTTCATTCAATTCAAAAACCATTAGAACTGAAAAAATTAGGTTGGTACCATGTCAGTGTTGTTACTTAGAAAGACTGCAGTAGGATTGCCATGGTAAGAATTTTTCCTTAATTTTTTCAGTTCTGTTGATATTATTATTGAACAAAATGTTGAAAACCAAACTGAAAATATTTAAACATCCAATTGGTATTTACATATTCTGCCTTACTTACTTTTAGATATTTCATATCAGATATTTTATCAGATACACACATGCTATATAATACATTTAACTGAAGAACATATTTCAATAGACCGATGGACATATTTCCTCTCTTGCTGTTGGTGGTAAACTACTAGCCAGAATTTTTCACAGTCTACCGTAGACATGAGCTTTACATTATGATAGAAGCAAGAAAAGGCCATTGTACAACATCGACTTCACTACATAGTATTTGTGGACTTCTTAAAGGCTTTTCACATAGTCAGAAGAGATGCTATGGAAGCTGCCTGTATGGCTGCCCAGATATTTTTTGACAGATCATTCGCCAATTTAATGATGGCATGAATGCCACTATATCAGTTATAGGATCTGACTAAACATACTTTACTTTCTGGTTTCACTTGGAGTCAGACAAGGCTGCATCCTAGCACCAACACTGTTTACAACCAGAACCTCAACAACGAAGAGCACTTGTCGCTCATACCAAGTTGAACCTCACAGTACCTATGGGTTTCATCAACAACAGTGAGCATATCCGCTTCCTTCCTCTTCCAGGAGTGACAAAGCATTCTACTAACAAGCTACTGTAAGCAACCAAGGCTGTGCCCATTGATCCTTACAGTAATCGCAGGTATAGCCTCATTCAGATGGAGTTCAGGGAGCAGATTAATGCTGAAGTCTCTTACCCTGGCTCATCTCCTGGGCAATGTCAGAAGATATGGCCTATCTCATCACATCTATAGCAGCGTATTAGGGGTTTCCACCTTTCGACGTGTAGTCCCATGCAATCCTTTGCAAAATGGTTAGCACCATTGCAACGACGATATATGGTATTATGTGGATGTCCAGTAGGAAGATTCCTTGTCCCACCTTGTATCATTCATGCTGCTGCAGCTGCCAGACTGTCCTCCATCACCTCGTCCTTCATAATTGCCCGCGTTCAAGCCAACAGCTGGTGAATCGCTAGCATATCCATCCAGGTCGAAGTGTGAAGAAGCTGCTTCCCCTGGTCTGGCAATCCCCTTACAAATGCACATGTCAGCTCACAGTTACTCATTCCACTGAATAATACCACTAGTTTTTGCAACCCCACCAAGTATACATTGACTGATTCTCCACAATGAAGCTCGCCAAGGTATTTGAAGCTTTCAACCTCTTCCACAGCTTCACCATCGAGGGTTACAGCCACTCGATCAGGTAGGGGGTAGTTCGCAGAGAGAATTTTCGTCTTGGAAGAGTTAATGTTCATCCCCACCATTTTGGCCATGCGACTGAACTGCACCTCCGCGTAGGACTCGCTAAGGATTGCAACATCGTCGGCATAATCGAGATCGGTGATGGAGCAGTCGTGGCCAACTCTGACACCCGCGAGGCCAACCAATGCTATTCTCCAGGATCCAGTCAATAATGTAGTTGAACAGGATGGGAGAGAGCACACATCCTTGGCGGACGCCCGGTGATGAGTTCGTCCGTAAACTGGTGGCGCCAAACGCACCCACTGTTTGGAGGAAGCGCCGAGGTGGTCAACTCAAGACGTGGCTCGCAACGGTCAAAGCAGATATGGAACTCATGTCCGGTCTTCCCCATAGCACCTATAGCACCTCACTCTAGTTCGAGTGTGAGCGTAGTAGACCTTGATGAGGTTGAGAAGCTTGGACGGGAAGCCATCATGACGCATGATATCCCAGAGGCTTCTGCGATCCACCGAGTCGAATGCTGCGGTGAAATCAATGAAGCAAACGACGGTAGATTGATGATAAGCCCATCGCTGTTCGAGAATTCGCCTGAGGGAAAAAATATGATCTATGCATCCTCTGCCTCTCCGGAAGCCTGCTTGGTTAGGACGAGTTCGGCGGTCCCGGATATTCTGGAAACGACGCAGTACGATAATCGAGAAAATTTTTGAGGCGACATCGATCAAACTGATGCCTCTATAGTTGCGACAATCGCGACGGTCGCCTTTTTTGTAAAAGGGGAGGAGAATTGCATCACTCCTGTCCTGGGGTAGTTGCTCAGAACGCCACACAGCGTCGAGCATTGGGTGTAGGCATCTGGCCATAAGGTTAGGACAGCTCTTGTAGAGTTCCGCCGGAAGACTGTCCTCGCCAGCATCTTTGTTATTCTTTAGTCTTTTGATGACATCACATATCTCTTCTTCCGTTGGAGAATCGCAGTTGGCATCATACTCGGGGGCGTTTGTTAGGGTGCTAGTGGTATGTTGAAAGGGAGGGTCATGGTTCAGCAAGGTCTTGAAATCCTGCTTCCAACGGATTGTGCGGTCTGCCATCTGGGAGATAGGCGTTCCATTCGTATCCAGCAGCACTTCGCTTAGCCTGCTAGTCTGGTATAGTTTTCGGAAATCTCCTACTGATGCCGCTTGCTCCATGACTGCAGTGACGTTTCGCCAGTAAGTATTGAGATCAGCCTTCGCAGAGCGAGCAGTCTCACGGCGGAATCGGCGGAAGTCGTCGTTCTCGAAGCAACGGGCTCGTTTAGTTTGGTTTGCGAGCTCAATAGTGCGACCAGAGATCCAGTCCTTCGCCCGCCGTCTGGTTTTACCCAGGGTCTGCGAGGCAACTTCGTTTACGCTGCTTTTGAATAACTGCCAGGAGTCCTCAGCTGAGTACTCAATGGGTTGAAGTGCTTGAAGACCGTCAAAGCGATTTAAAAACCGGAGCTGGATCTCGGCTCCGGTTTGCCAATATCTGAGTCACGAGATATCGTATTTCACAGGGCGGTTAGATGGTAGGTTGGCTCTCATGCGAAGGCGCATCTTTGAACGAACCAAGACATGGTCGGAGCCATGCTCATTGCCTGTTTCGGCTGCCCGGAATGCGCGACAGTCCACGACACTCGAGGCCCACTGTGACTTGACGAGGATATGATTGATTTGGTTCCGAGTGACACCGTCATTCGAGTACCAAGTCACCAGGTGCCACCGAGGGTGCTGGAATCGAGTACTTGACACAGTAAGCCGGTTTGCAGCAGCAAAATCGATCAGCCGCTCTCCGTTCGAGCAGCGGTCACTGATAGCGAATGGTCCGACAATATGTCTGTTATTGGCGTCACCGTACCAGTTCGCGCATTGAAATCACCCGCAATAACCACAAAGTCTCTAGGAGAAATGCCGTCCATAACAGCCTGGAGTCTGTCGTAGAAGGACGCCTTGGTGACTTCATCAGCATCAAGAGTTGGGGTATAAACAGCTATTATGGATATGTTGAACAGGGCTCCTCGCAGATGGACACGGGCAAGACATGGAGAGACTAGTTCCCAGGCAAGGAGAGCGTTATTCGCTTGATCGCTTAGGACCAGTGCTACACCATGGCGCCCGGATCCATCCGTGGGTCCACTGTAATAGAGATGATAGGCAGCGTCAGATAGAGGTACTTTGATAGACTTGTGACCATGGTCTGCAAGCTTAACCTCCGAGAGGCAGGCCACATCGACCTTGTACTGGTGGAGAGCGTGGACAGTGAGTGCTTGAGTTTCTTCAAGTTTCAGCGTGAGCGCGTTCCAGCAGGCCACGTGATGGGTCATCTTACGTCAAAATAGTCCAAATAGTCCAGCTCGTTGATTGGACACTCGCGGCGCTGGGACCGCGAGCGCGTCGGTTCCTGCGGACGCCGTAGTAGTAGTGGTATTTCGCAGATTTGGTGTGTTCATTGGAGCTTCATTCGCCTTTCACACCTCCCATGTAGTTTGAGATAGGAGTTTGACTGGCAGAGGTGATCTTGTTGCACACGCCTATTGGACTATTTTTTAGGCCAGCAGGAGCACTTCCCCGCTGTCCAGCCCAGGCATACCAGACCTTTTGATGACCAGAGCCCCGTTAGCCGTGCCGTGTCAGACCAATCTACCATGGGTGGCCCTACCTGGAACTGAGGTTCCGACGACATAGTCCTGACAGGAACACGTTGCCACCGCCCCTACCACGGTGAGGAGGGGTTGGAATTTAGGGGTGGAAAAATATCTTTTACAGCCACTGGTCAAGCGAAGGACGAAATCACCATCCATATAAATTTGGCTAGAGCTGCCTTTGTCCGTCTTCAAAAACGACTTTGGTCTCGCCAGGAGATAAGACTATCCACGAAGTTGCGAATCTACGAAGCCATGGTCAGAACAATTCTTCTCTATGGTTGTGAGACCTTGCCACTGTGCAGAGAGGATCTTCATAAGCTTGAGGTCTTCGATCACTACTGCCTCCTCCGTATCCTGCGCGTGTGCCTCTCCGACCGGATCCCCAAACTCGTCCATCCGCGCCAGATGGAACATTCTGGGCCTGGAAGAAACTCTGCTTAACAGGCGACTCCAGTGGTTCAGCCACGTGCTTCGGCGGCCTGGTGATGAGTTCGTCCGTAAACTGGTGGCGCCAAACGCACCCACTGTTTGGAGGAAGCGCCGAGGTGGTCAACTCAAGACGTGGCTCGCAACGGTCAAAGCAGATATGGAACTCATGTCCGGTCTTCGCGTTTTCGGGGTCCGACGCAGGAATCGCGAATGGATCGATCATGTCGTCGATTCTGCTGCCGATCGACGGGGGTGGATGGCCTTGACGCGCGATATGGTTAAGTCAATTGAAGCCGGCTCAACCCACCCCGGGTGAATGCCGTTACAAGACAAGACAAGACACAATGAAGCTGTCACTCAGTAAATTTCTCATACACCATGAAACCATCCATCACAAAAGCTGTATACAATGCGGATTTTATTTGGTTAATATCCGCTCTTTCCTATTCTCCCATCTGCTTGTAGACAGCAAATACACCACCTGATAACTTAAATGGATTATGTATTCAAGATGTTTTACACTGCACATCTTGCATACAAGTTTTGCCTTTTCGACGAATTCAACTATGGACGATCCATCAGACTCCAGTATGAGTTTCATATCAAATTTAACCTACTACATTATGTCTACTTGGAAGCCAAAATAGCTTGTAGTATAAATTTGAGTGACTGACAAAAATCCTTAGTTGGGATTAATCCTTTTTCCAGGAAAACCACTTGTTTTCTTATAGTTTAGTTTACAAATCACCATTGGTAATACTAATATGAAACTTCACACACAAAGCATGACCACTAGTCTCACAAAATCTCTCAGCTCCGAGAATGAGTTGTTCTTAAATCAGCTGTATTTTCTGTCACGTACTTTGCACATGAGATACATAAGAACATGTTTTTGTTCTGGGAGGTAAGCCGTTTTTCTTTCTACATCTATATCAAGTGGCTCCCGGGTTTTGTACGGGGTGAACTTGTAGTGAACACATGTTAGTACAGACATGTCTTTCAACACTTGTTACATCCGCGTTTTTCTCCTGTTAGTAGTGGAACAGCTTGGCATATCTAGATACACACCTCTCTGCAACTGGTCAAAGTCTGGGTTTTTGTAAACTGCCCTATGACAATAAAAGTGATGGGATAACCAACAGTTAGCAGTTGGCAAGACTGTTTTTTTGAAGTTGGTCCCATGGACATTTCATTTTTTAAGTTGCTGCACCACCTGCTATGCTGTGATTTCTGAAGCAGTGTTATTTTGTTACTGCTTGTCTCTTTCTCTTCTCTGCTTATTACCCCTGTAATTCTTGGGAGAGTAATTAGATGCTTTCCCCAAAACCTCAATAAACCCTTGCACAAGATTACAACTTCACTGAAAAAAGAAAAAAGTTGTGAAACTACATAAAATGACTGAACAAGGTATTTTGGAAAATGTCCCCCATGGATGGAAGTAAATGGACAGTATTTCTGAGAAAGTCAAACAGTGATTTTAGAATCTGTTGTGACTATAAATTAGGCATAAATCATAAGATTTGTTTGGCTTCTTACCCTATCTCAAACATTGAAAATATATTACATTCGTTAGCTGGAATGAAATGCTTTACGAAAATTGATCTAAAAAGTGCATACCATCAAATCCAAAATAATGATAAATTTAAAAGAAATCACCCCAGTTGAACTGCTTATGGACTTGTATGCTTTATGGGGTGAAAACAAGTGCCATCTTTCAGAAAGCAATAAAAAACATTCTAAGAAAGGACATAAAAAATATAATATATCAAGATGACATATATTTGGGTGCAACCAATAAAGAAAAGTTGAAACAAAAAACCAACCTGGTATTAAATAGACTAAAGATATCTGGAATGATGATTAACAAAAATAAATGTGTATTTAACTATGAAAAAATATATCTTGGGTATCAAATTTCAAAAGATAGAATTTTGCCAGACCCAAGTTTGACACAGAAAATATTAGAGGTCATAGAGTTTCTACTAATAAAAATAAATTAGAATCCTTCCGGTGTTTAATTAATTTTCATTGGAAATACTTACCCAAATATCCAGAACTAATTGAAGTGTTTGCCAAGTTGCATAAAAAAGAACAATGTATTTAAGTGGATTAATATACAACAACCCTACTCTTGCAAAAACCAATATCAAGATTTTTGACACCGAAAAAGATGTTATATTAATTACAGATCCTAGTAAAAATTCCATATTGGCAATCTTAGCCCAGGAAGGACACCCAGTTATGTATCTTTCTAGAGCATTAACATTGGCCAAATCTAATAACTCAAAATTAAGAAAAAGAGGCTTTAGCTATAATTTAGAAAACTGGTAGGGTTTGTCAATTTTCTTGTCAGACCCTACCCTAAAATTCATTTTTAACCTGAAGAATGAATTACCAAAAGCTAGATCTTCCAGAATATTAAAACAGGAAATAAGGCTTATGGTTTTTGATTTTGATATAGAATATGTAAAAGGAAATGTTATTTCTTTTGTAGATCCATTGTCCAGATTACATTTTAAAAATGGACAAAAAGAAAGCATATTAGAAAATATGGAAGATGAATTTTTGCACTGGGTAGAAACAAATTCTACTGATAAATCAACTTGTCTCAGAAACATTTTAAGACCCACTATCTGGAATAAAAACCATTAAATGGAATAATTGTTCAAAAGCTGAAAGGCCATACAAAGAAATTAAACAAGTTGACTGTAGAAAGATGTAATAAAAAGTGTGTATAACTGTGCATTGTGGAATTAGAGTTACACGGAAGCATGGTGACCTGGATATGCATGTGATGTTGAAAATCACATACACACAAATGTCCAAAATGTGCTGAAATATGAAGTTTTCACCAGAATAAAGTACACACATGGTCTTGGTCTTGTGTTCACATGGACGACATGCACATTAATGGTGCAGGATTGTGTTTTATTTTTCTGGCTGGCCTGAAGTTGTTAGCGGTCACAATAGGAAAACTAGTACAAAGTAAATATCATGCGTAATATTTGTTAGAAATGGAGTACTGAAAACATTAGTGTCAGATAATGCCCCAGAACTTTGTGTTCTTTGTTAAGGAAAATTGGATGTATTCCATATAAAACCCCACCATATCATCCACAATCAAATGGAATTGCAAAAAGAATGGTGCAGTCTATAAAAATGGGATTGAGAGTATTTTCTCTCCAGCGAGATGAGATTAATATTTTCTTACCAAGACTATTACTTAGTTACAGAACTATACTACATGCTGGCAGGTTAGAAAGTCTGTCTGCATTAATTCCCATTAACCATGTCATATTCCAGGGGTCAGCAAACACTGGGCTACATCCAGCCCACCAAATTAACTGTAGTAAGGAATTTGCATTTTTTTTCTGATTGTGTTAGTTGCTATCCTGTTATTCCTGCAGTAAAATAAGGAACCTTGTTTAAATAATATATTAACTTTTTCTTTAAAACTCCAGATAAAAGCATCCTTCTGGACGGAGCAGTCTGAGGTCAAGACAATTTATTATAGTACATTTGATATCATGGCCCTCCTCAGAAATACTGCATAGCTTTCTGGCCTACTCTCTCCAAAAAGTTTCTGACCCCTGTTACATTTCATTAATGAAAGAATGTGGTACAAGAAAAATAAAGAATCTGTACCCAAAAGTGCATATTTTATAATGCAAAAGGGACACAATACAGCATTTAAAAAGGGTAATAATGTTGTTGCCAATGAAGATCAAACAAGAACCAAACAAGAATACGAAAGGGAGATAGAAATTGAACTAGGGAGCGAATCCAGCTGGGATTCTATAAACCAACAGGAAATGAGTGATAAGGAATCAATGGAAGACCAAGACAGTTTGAAGAATTCTAGCATCTTGTGAAGAACAGTACTTCAACAAATGAGGCAGATCAAAATATACAGAGATCTCTAGATGTGGGTGAGAGAGGGAATTCAAAATGAGAGTAGACATTTGAGATCAACAAAGGGCATAAAGCCTATTCACTTCAGGGAGATGTAGTAGTGGTTGGTCAGTGTTACCCACTAACTAGCAAAGTATATGTTATATATAGGCTCACTATGTAAGGTAGTGGCAATGGTACTTGGACTGTAGAACCAACAACTGCATCATACAACTGTAGCATACAACTGCATCCCTACTTGAAATATCATAACACTTCTTCTATATTCCTTTCCTTCCTCATTCATATTTTCTCTTGTTTCAATCAGCTTCTCATTTATAACTCACTTTTTATTCCTTTTATACACTCTTGTCAAATTTGAAATCTTTCTATCTTAATGTTTTCATGGACTCTTCTAATTCAATTCCTGATTGAGATTTTTCTAATATTAAAAGAGGCACATGTAACTGTAGAATCAGATTTCTACATTTATTGTTTTAATTCTTAAATATGTGCAAGATAAACACATAGAGGCTCCCAACCAAGTTTATAACAAGTGATGTATTCTGATTGGTTGAAAACTATCAATTAGGTGTCATCAACTATATCTGAAGGTACTGACCCAAATTTTGACCTCGAGTTGACGCCACAAAATGTAAACATGTTCTCAAGCCCCCATGTGACCAAGAGAACTCATAAATACAAAACTTCAACGCAACTTAGTCAGTGGGTCCTTAAAATATTCAACTCATCACATGAAATCTATGAAACCAATTTCAGGCTTAATGTTAATTACTTAAATTAACATAAATCCAGCTTGCTAAAGAATTCTCACTTCAAGAATTTATTTTTTTCACTACAAACATCTCCAGTCAAAGAGCAACAACTCTGTAAAAATCACAATGAGTCAAGAACAATACTTTTTATTTTAATACAAAAACAGAACTGTTTAATTTTCATACAATAACAATAATACTTAAGCACACTTTCTTATATTCATACATACAGATCAACAACTTTAAATCTTTCAATATTACTTTATTCACACAATCAAGAACTCTAAAGTATTTTCACAACTTTAGCATATATTTTGTATTTGTGTTTTATAAACATTTATTGTTGAACAAATTCTTCTACTTGATTATTTCTCTTGTTATTCTTGTCTTTGTAACATTTGATTTAGTAAAAATAGTACAGTGTCAGTTTCATTTGTATCTTAACCAATACAAATTGGCTAACACACTATATAACAAAGATCAAAAAGAAAAATAAGTAAGTAGTAAGATTTACAAGGCAACACTGTTCTAGGACAGTTAACAAAAATATAAAAAAAATATGAGAATCAAGAATTAATTTTGTGTCAATGTTCTTGTTTGAGAAAATTCAAAAGAGAAATATCAGATTTAACTGAAGCAGTACAAAGGTGTGTTGAAATGCCAAGCCAAAACCTGGACATCACACAAGTCAAATATTAGAAAATTAAGAGGTTTTTTTTTTTGTTTATTGTATTGGTTAATTTGAGAAAATGATATTCTTTTTTTCTCACATACATTAGGCAACAGAAAAAATTAGGAACAGTATTGTCTTTGTTATTCTTCTTCTTCTTCTCCTCCTCCTACACGAAATAGATTTAAAATTTTGATCATCTGTTTTCCTGCCTGATTTATGACCATTTCTTCTTTCTGCATGATTTTGATTAGGTTTTCTGTCTCTTCAGCTCTCACTGATTTGATCTTGTTTTTGTCTTTATCTCTGAATTTACTTCTAAATTTTCTTTACTGTAATTGTTTTGAGAAAACAATTCATTGGTTGGTTATAATGTCTTTTCATAGAGAATGACATGATAATTTTTGTTTTACTTCAATGAAGCACCAACCTCCTGACTTACATATAAATTGAGTGCCTCAAGCATCGAGTCATTTGGTTTTCCTCTTCTTGATCTTCGGATTGGGACAAAAACCCAATTAACACTCTGCTGCGTTTCTATTTTCAGATAGTTCACAAAATAAAACAGGGATGCTTGGTTCTGAGTATTCCAACCTTCCAACAGCACCTCTCACATTACACTAAAGAATGAGGTTTTGGTGTAATACTAATACCAGCATGACAGTGGTTGTGCGGACTGGGCTATTTTTGGCCTTGGCCCATTTGTATACGCATAGGCACCCCCCCAAAAAAAAAAAAAAATCCCATGTTCACATCCTACCATCATCACGAGGAGGGGTCTGGCAAGTAAATACCATTGATTTTTTGTTCTCTGCAGTGTGTGAAGGACAGTTTTGCAACATACAGAATTGCAACTTTCAACCTGCAGAGTTTTTGATTTTGTCACTTTGAGAACTTTTCAACTACAATTTACCTTATATATTTTATGTTTAAAATTTTAATACACTCTCATTAGTTAAAATAAATGTTTTAATGACAGGGAAAGGTTTGGGACGTTTGTATGCTTCTTTTTTTTTTTTTTAAAGTACTTACATTTTGCAAAAAGTATTAAAAAAATAGATTTTTCCCAGCAATTCTTACTTGGTTCAAAGCTCAAACAACTGTTTTAAAACCCTTCAAACATTTACGCTATAAATCAAATGTGGAAATAGTTTTCAAGTCAACTCCTCTTTATCTTTACTAAATTATTTCTAACATTATTATAACATCAAAACTTTATTAAAACAAACAAAAATACTATTAGCATGAGTAGATCATTAGTCAAACTTCCCATTTTTGGTGGCCGTGATAATGGTTATTTCTTTCATCTCAAAGGACATAATCCAAATTTTTCTATAGAAAAAAAGAAATCAAATAATTAAAATGAAAAAATATAATTTAAACAATGTTCTAAAACTTTACATTTTTCGATTCTTCAAAAATCAAATTTATAGCAACAACAATAAAATCATATTGTAAAAATACAAATTTTTGACAAATATACAGAGATTTATTTTTTCCATGGAAACAAAAATACACGATATATTTTTTACAGTGTTTCAATATACAGTTACATCATTAATGAACAAAAATGCAGAAAATTTCAACGAAATCCAATAATTTCCTGATTTTGGGCAAATTTTCAATTTTTGTTTTACAAATAAATTTACTCTGTAATAAAGCATTATCATATTATGATATCATACACTTTCTACTCCTACCATACTTGTTAAAATGTGAAGCAGTTGTACAATGAAAAAATTTCAATATTCTATTCATGAAATGTATCCAAATTAGATTTTAATTTTCTTAGGGGTATATTTATCAAACTTGCGTGCTAATTTGCAGTGTAGGACCTGCGCTCAATTTCTATTAAGAATTTCCCAGATTGTTACATTTACATGCAAATGCTTCAAAGTAAATTAGTAAATTTAAGGATTAATTAATTGGATTTTGTAAAAAAATAATGCTTACATTTGCTTAAAACAATAAGACATCGTGAAAAATCTTTATTTACGCACGCTAGCTTGTGACGTCATAGATTAAAAAAAACAATTGTTTTTTCTTTTACTGTAGTGTAATAGTAATCCCTACTTCGAAAATGCGCGAAAAATTAAAAACAAACATACGGCATACTATGCAATAATAAAAAAAATTGAATTCAATTCATATTTAAAAATAAATTAACCAATAGTTTAAGAATATAATTTTTTTATTCTATACTATGAAACTTAAAAAATCAATTTTATTTTTTTATACTACAACTACATAAATTTAAAAATTAAAAATTTTTGAATTCTAAATTAAATGATGTCATAGTTTTATTGTATTTTTTATTTTACAATTCAGAGCAGATTTTCGATGAATCGGGTTACCAAAAAAAAAAAAAATAATAAAAAAATATCAAGATTTTTAAACAAAATTTTCAACGTGCAAAGGTGTAAAAAAATTCAAAAAATAAAAAAAAAATACTTTGGTCTTTCCTAAACATTACATTTGTATGAAATTTTTTTATTTTTATTGAGTATGGATCCTTTTTTCATCATGCTGTTTTTTGACGCGACCAAGTAGGGGTACCTATATGGAATTATTTTTGGAAAGGATCACGACGAATTTTCAGTATTTTCCCATTTTTTCATCAGGGATTTTTTTATATAAACTATCAAACAAAAATGTTTGGCACCTACCATTAAAAAAATACATACAAGATATCGAAAAGTTGATGACTTCCAAAAATATTTGCACAATTTTTAATAAAATGATCTATTCAACACACTTTATTAATGAATAAATACAGAAAATTTGGTTTAAAGCGGATATTTCGCGGATTTTTGACAACTTTTGAAAAACGGAGTTGCAATTTTTTGTTTTCTTTTTTGGGAAAAAAAGTGATACGTAAAAATAAATTATTTAAATAGAGATTCAGTTGCAGTTCTGTTATATGTGTGTTAGTGAAACTTTTCCTACTAAATCTGACATTGTTGAAAATAAACCTTGGATAATTTTTAAAAATGGTTTATAATTCCTTTTTGATTCTGTCCATAAAAATATTCGTAATTAGATAACTGAAGTTTGTTCAGAATTAATTACGGTTTTATTCTGAAGATAAGGAAATGACAGAAAAATGAAAATTGGGAAAAAGACTTCTTTCAACATGAAAAAAAAAATCAATTTGTTAAACTCTAACAGAAGTATCAGTTTACCCCCAAAACAACCGAGAGACAAGTTTCCCACTATAGTGGAGCAGCAAAATGTAAATTTTGGGTAGAATCGTGCAAATTGTGAGATAAGCATGAAATTTGGCACGAGTGTTCCTGATAGGTCACTTATTCAGAAAAAATGTGCTAGCCACGAAAAAAATTCAACATGGCAGCCATTTTTCAAGTTGGTTGCCAAACGGGCCTCCGTTTTATGGTTTTGCTCAAAAACTATTAGTGCAAATTGTGATATAAACATGAAATTTGGCATGAGTGTTCTTTGTAGGCCACTCATTCAGGTAAAAGTGCTAGCCACGAAAAAACAAAAAAACAATATGGTGGCCACTTTTTCAAGATGGCTGCCAAACGGGCCTCTGTTTTATGATTTTGATCTGAAATCATTAAATTAGTCGAATTTGGTGAAATATTTTTTATTTATTGCCGTATCAATTCTAAATCTGAGTGAGAGAACTCAATGATTGCACTGTTTCAATTGATTTGGCATGATATAGCGCCCATACCCTAGGGTGGATAATTACATGAAATGATTTAAAGTCGACATTTACAATCCTGATGAAATGTGCAATTCAACGTCAAAATTACTTTCTGTGCTAATATCCAGCATGGAAATTTTCCATATCTAGGAAAATATCTACAGGTCATATATATATATCCTTACAACTCTCTGCATTTGAATTTCAATAGGATAATCTTCCAAGAACCGGCGACAAAAGTACAGCCCGAAGTTCATTCGTTGTTGTTTACTAAATCTCACAAGGGCAACTGCAAAGCGGAATACAGCCTGTTCCAACTGTTACGAGGATGCATTTCTATAATAAGGGATTCCTTTGAGTTCTACTTGTTATTACAAAAAAGTTTTCATTCATGAAGTAGTTGTAAAATAGAGAAATTAGAAATAGAATGTTTGGAAGATTCTAGATCATTCTAGTATATTCGAGAAAAATCTAGATGATTCGAGAAACATCTAGAAATATGCAAATTAGGTGTTAGCCCTCTATAAAAATGGGATTTTGGAAAAGGGTTGTCAGTTGATGAATGGGAATTTCTGCTGTTATCAACTCCGGCTTTTGATTCAAAGACTATTATATCCAGCCGAAAGAATCTCTATAAAAAGTTGCCGACCAACCAAAACCCAAAAGAGAATTTCATGGAACAAAGTTGGTAAATAGAATTTTGACTAATTTTCATTGATCAAACTAAAAATTAATATTTATTTACACACCTTTGTGGATTTCCAAATATAGCACTTAGATTACTTCACTAGCCCTAAAGTGATAAAGATATTTGATTCCCTTTCCTTCTTCCTCGTAACACTCCGCCAGTAACTCTTTGTTTTCTGTTTTGTAGTCTACAATTGTTTCTCCTGTATATATTTTATGTTCTGTTTTAGTAAATTAAATATTTGTTTGTGATTTAGCTCTGTGTTGTGGTAAATCATTTTGTTTTCCTTTGTTACAATTATCAACACGTAACACAACCTTTGAGCACTTGCATCGTCCTCCACCACATTTTATCTTACATCCGCACTTTGTCAATTCACGAGAGCTTTTAGAAATTGGTTCCAAGGAAGTCCAGGCAACTTTCCATTTGTTACCGTCTTTCAACCATCCCCACACGGAAGGACACGGAAGCTCTGGATCACGAACGACGGACTGTCCCCAGATATGTCCTGCTTGGATGGCAGCACGTTTGGCATGTTCCTTTAGCGCTCCTTGTGTTGGCGGGATTAATTCGTATGACCTCTGCTTCCTGGCAAAGAAATCTAACTTTGTTTCATCTACTGTAGTAGCATCACTTGACCGGTCGTACATCAGAACAACAAATCTCTCTAGAACTTGTAGATCAGACTCATTAATTTCAGGAGGACAGTGACTGAGTTTCGCAAATGTAGCCAAGGCATCGTTGCAAACATTCCATGTCTGCCATGCTTTTTTCCCTTTGCCATTGAATTCAGTTACCACATCACATCCGGAAAACACATGGAAGAATAGTATCACTTCGGTTTTTTCCGGTCCAAAGAAGATGCAAGGTCGTGTATTGGGATCCATCGAGTGTGCTCCCCCTTGCCATAGGCGATCCACATTTTCTCCATGCCCTATGATGACAATGTCCGTGGCATTAGCTTCAATCATGAGAGACTTGTGTCCATCCTTCGCTGCATTCCAGGCATGCAAATATATCCGGGTATCTGCCTCTTCATGTGTGCAAGGATCCAATTCGTCTATCTTAGTATCAGGGTGGCTGGAACTTGGTAGGGCATTTTCCTCTCGTGTTACAATTACTTCATTCGTTGTGATCATTTTACCCACTTCGTCAGCAAGGAAATTCAACAGTTCTGTTTTGTTGGCGCTGTCCCTTAGACACCAATTAGTCGGTGTTTTGCTCTTTGTCGTTAATCTCCTCCTGATAGCTTTCCCACGTTTTGATCGTGCTTCAGACTTCAGACTAGATTCGTGATAGACATAAAAAATGATATCTGTCCTCTTGTAATTGCTACTGTAGTATTGCACCTTAGGAAGAATATCCTGTCTGGTACATTCTTCAAACGTCTTCGGTTTCCTAGGCGTTATTGTATTGACTAGAAATGCACCATCTACTACGTCAGTTTCTGGCTTCGTGTCTGGAAGCTCCACCTTGGTTTGCAGGACGCCCACGAGATCAGACTTGGTAGCGACATGTAGTTTGCCTCGCTTGCTGAGTGACGGAGGGAAAGATAGGTTCTCGTGTTTGAAAAACTCTGGTAAATCACACTCTCTGCTTTGGCAGGAGATGAAAAGGCGGAAGAACAGTTGACAATCCTCCTTTAGTAGCTGTGTTTCTGATTTCTCTGTTGGATCTGTGCTTGTTTTGAAGAAGTCTTTATTATTCCGATTGATTAGCTGATAGAAATGCTGACTGTCGGTCTTGAGTTTATCCATGAATGTTTGGAATTGCTCTTTCCCTTTCTCCAGATGAGATGCAACCAGCAGCGCTGCTGTAGGATCAGCAATGTCCTTAGTGTCAAGCGACAGTAGATCAGTGGACTCCTTCGAAAATGGATTACCCATTTCTTCTATCACACTTGTAAGCCGCTGAACCTTTTCAAAGAATGCCTTCTGAGCAGTTGTCCACTGCTCATGGTGATGACTTTGCCTCTTTGCTTCCTGATACGGCTTCATAGTCAGCAACGAATTTGCTAATTTCTGAACCAGCCACCAGCCACCTCCGAAGAGCTGATAGATCCTTTGTCAGACCAACACCTCCCCTATCCCCTTTGATGACGGTATTGTTTTGATGGCTTGGTCGATTGCCATTGCGGAGAACTTCCTGTCAGTTTTATGAACCACGAAATTCCCATTGTGGAATTCTCTGGTGACCTCGGGGTGCCTTTTCTCTAATGATATCATATCACGCAGATGAATAGGAAGCCACCTTGCATAGTTGACATTGTTGTTGGCAAAGGGTATCAGTTCCGACAGTGATTCTCGATACAGATTGAAATTCCCTTCTCTAAATGCTCGCACCAGTGTTAAGATTGTCAATTCCATGTTCAGGATAGAGAACCAAAATGCGGACTGTGGACTCTCCTTCTTTCGACTATCACACCATTCCACAAAGCTGGGGGCCTCCTCATCGCCATCAGAATGTTCGGCAAGGTACGAACTGTAGACTTTCTTCAGGAGCTGAAACAAACTGCATGCTGTGACCTGATGTGCTTGACGTGTTTTAGTGACATTGGTTGCCAACAGGAATTAATCTGCAGTTCCGGAAGAGGCTACATCAGCTTCAACAAGTGCACTTGTCCATCCACTGTCTGCTAGCGTCCACCCAATAGACTTCAGTGCTGTCATCTCAATGTGCAGCCCACCAAACATGATCACAAACTTGTCTTCTCCATATTCCTCTGGCCAGTACCACTGTATTTCTTTTGCCATGGCATAGTGTAGTTGATCAGCTGCCAGGACGGGAGTTTGCTACAGCTTCCCTTACTTTCTTCATGGCATGCTTTATTGTGGCAACGCTGTGAGCTTGATCTCGGAGAAGAGGTAGCAAGGAAGTGATGCTGGTTTCACTAGTCCGTTTCTGGCTCGCATGATGAGCTGACCATGTTATATTAGATTCATCATCTACATCGGTGGTACCTTGAACTTTTTCCAACCATTCGTATTCGACTCTTATGTTCCTTTGGAAGAGACTGGGTTCAGGCAGTGATACTTCATCTACTGAGGCTGGGGTTGGGTTCTTCTTGAAGTAGGCTGGCGCGATGTTTGTATAATGCTCTGGAAGCTCAGGAACCTTTCTTGCCCTACTGTCTGTTATTTCGGGTGAAACCCACTGTTCTCCTCTGTTTTCCTTACTTGGGTGCTGGAATATGGAAATACTTGTACCATGGAATGACGTGCTAGCTGTGGTGGCCGTGGGATTGTGATCAATGTTGTCGACAGCGGCCGTAGTGAACAACCCTTTTCGGAGCACTGATGGACACACATCTTCTAAATCCAATAATATCCAAGCTTGCCGGATATCTCTAATACCCTGTCATACGATATGCTTAGTCCATGCTCATGGAAGGGGTCTCACGGTCTTTAGAATGTATTTGGGTTGTCAATCCTTCTCTACGTTTTGAGTAGCAGTTGAACTGTAAAAGCTGAGCAAAAGCTAAGTCTGACTTCGCTATTCTGTGCGTCAGATGTGATTTTATATCAACACCATGTTCAATGCTGCACACGAACTGAAGAAGTGCAGGTGGGATAGCCTCCTCATCAAAGCCATCTTTGAGCTCGCTGCTGAATTTTGTCTTGTGCTGGAGCATTTCTTTTCTCAGGATATCTGCTGCATTAGATAGATGGAGAGCATTGCTATACTGGTTAGCTTCATGGAGCACTGGTTATATGTCCGCTTTGAAGGCAAGGAGTACATCACGTCCCTTCTTATGGGCTTCAAGTTCTGGAATCCGAGCAAGTAGCTGTTCCTTCAACCTGGTAGAGTGGACATTCGGGGAATCAACCCCAAGCTAGAGTGAGGCTAGGTCAGCAAGCCGAAATACAACTGGTGCTGCTTCCGTGTTGGTGACTTTGCTATCCATGATGTAGATAATTAGTTCTGAAAAGGCCAGTGGGTATAAATCCTTCCCTGGATCACTACTCTCTGCTTTCTCTAATGAATTGAGGTACGCTCTTTCATCATTGTACAACTTTTGGAGGCATCGAAGGTGGTACTTAACCTCCAGGGCAACAACGTCTCCGCCACTTAACTTTGCAAGTAGCTTTCCATCGTTCAGTGTTCTGGCACATTGATTGAGGTGTTCATTTAGTCTCTCTGTCATCTCCTCTTGCAGATTCGAAATAACATCTTCTTCACAGAAGAAACATTCCACTTTTGGAATGTCTGCAGATTTTCGTCTCTTGCTTCAAGGTTCATCTGTTGCTCCGGAGGTGCTCGGGACCGCTCTTCTTTGCTTTACTCTTTCTAACTTGGTGTTGTTGAACAACAATCGGCAACTCTGATGATATTTAGCTACATTTCGAACCAGAGTGGTTTCTATACCTTCACCTTCATCAATCCTTGAAGGGTCAAGTGCTATCGGCATATCATTGATGGCATAAAACAATGGTACATTTCTTGCAATATTACTGTATCCAGCATAATCTTGCTTCCTCTGGAATGAACTAAGAGGTGAAATGAGGGTTTCTTTGCTTTTTTCCCGCTGAAAAAGGCAGCATTTGCTCCAATCAGTTTTCAATGTGGAATCTTTATCCATCATTTGACAGGAACGGCCAAGGGTTTATCCTTTTACCACCGTTCGCTCACTTTGATGTATGGGATACAACTAGGTTAACGCAACTGCCCTACACCTAGCCCAATCGTTCATCCAATGCCATATGAATCCTGTGAGATCTGTACACCATCCAGATATCTTCAAAAGCCCCTGTTATCCTTGGCTCGGCTCTCCCGCGTTGGCACAACCTGTCCATTCAGGTACGTCTATCTAATATATTAGGGGCTTACTAGATAGAATTTGGGATACTAAACTCCATGTTTAGCTGACATTGAACCCCATGCTGAGTTCCACAGCAGTGTCTGTCACCAGTGTGCCCTGGTAGTGAGCGACATACACTCTCTTCCTATCACCTCACATTTCAATTTGAATGTTGTCTCCTGAACTGCCACTACTCGACCTTATCAATTAACTTGCCCTACTCTGCCTCCTCGATGAACTGCCACTATGAGGCACTGGCTATCATCTTGAAAAAAATGGCCGCCATGTTGAGTTTTCACAATGCCAGAACTTTTATCTGAAAACAGACCTGCAAGGAACACTCCTGCCAAATTTCAAGTTTATATCACAATTTTAATATGGTTTTTGAGTAAAACGATGAAACAGAGGCCCATTTATCGGCCATCTTGAAAAAGGTTGCCATATTTTTCTTTGAATATACGCTCTTTTAGCGCTAGAGGGCGTCGTCAGTGATGTTCTGGAAATGGATCATTGGGCAGTTTCGGGTCATTCAAACCTCATACTGACCTCACCAAATCGACCCCCCCCTCAGAGTTGATCAGACTCTGAAACGCCCTCTAAAAAAATGCTTGCAGCCACTGACTTCTATAAATATACCCCGTTATCACACATTTGATTGGAGATTGACCAACAACCACTACTCGACCTTATCAATTAACTTGCCCTACTCTGCCTCCTCGAGAAAAAAAAAAGAAAAAGGCTGCCATATTGAAATTTTTTCGTGGCTACCACTTTCACCTGAATAACCTACCCACAAAGAACACTCCTGTCAAATTTCATGTTTATATAACAATTTGCATTATGATTTTTGAGCAAAATGCCCGTTTGGCAGCCATCTTGAAAAATGGCAGCCATATTGGATTTTTTGTTGTTGTTTGGATGTTTTTGCATCCGGTGTCATACTTTTTTTTGTAGATCCTTCTGTAAAGTCAATTTTGAGGCCGGGGCTTCGCCATTAATTTTGATAGAGGGAATGGGTCTCTCCGTGCCTTTAGTCCCGGGGGCTTCAAGGGACAGAAGCTCCGCTGTCTGATGCTTCCCTCTAACCATACCATCCACCAGCCATTCCACTCTCCCTCTAGGAAGCGGGGAAGTGACTAGTCTCTCCACACCTCAAGCACACCAGTTTGCGGACAGTCACAATGACCGGCAGCTTCAGGCCCCCTACTTCCAACAGTTGGGGATGGAGAGGAAGGCTTTTCGGCCCAACAAGATGTCGAAACTCCATACCCCAGTCAGGCACCCAGTATCAAGCCATACTGGGTAAGGAACGCCGCTTGATGTTCCGCGACAACCTGAGGAGTGGCTCCCCAATATTGATACTTACCCGACGCATGCCTTCGTACTCTATACGCAATATTAGATCTTTCGTGATTAAGTCGCTGCATGATGCTTTTACTTAATCTTCCGACGTGGGTAGCAATACGTCCCACATGAAGAAGTCAGTGGCTTAACCCCCCCCCTCAGAGACTCTAATTGTTTTACCACTGTGTCTGCCGACGTGCGACAAATTTTGCACGTACGCTTGTCAACGCCGAAGATTGACACTATTCGTCTTTCAATTTTCTTCATTTCTTGGAGATCTTCCAAGAGTCCACCTTCTAAAACAAGGTGAGCGTAACTGTTGGCTCACACCAAAAACTCTGCAATATTGATTATGCATTTCGGGGAGGGGGGACTTCCAATAACAAGGCGGTTCCCCAGCCTCAGCATTTGTATTCTTGTCTGTAATGTCATCATTGTTTTGACCAATATTGGCCTCCATTGAATTTTCCGTCTAGTTATTTCTGGTCTTTGTGCCTTTTTTGCGAGGGGGGGGGCACTTTTTTGGGTATTATTGGCCTCCTAACTTTTGTTGGTCATATTTTGGCTATTTTGGCCATTATTGACCTCCTGGGTTGACCTATTTTTTCCATTATTAGCCTTCAGCTAACATCAGGATTACTTTTATCGGGACCCTTCAAATTCCAGATACTCTGAACAGTCATCTTCGTCTGGCGGTAGATTTTCGAAAGCTGTCTTAAACAGCTCTCTTCGGATAGAGTCGGTGATTTTTAGCCAAGTAGGCGGAATTTTTTTTTTTCTTTTTTAAATCTTATGAAGAGAAAACAGAGTGGGGAAAGGGGAGGAGGGAAAATTCCCCATTCTTCCACAGCCTGTAATCCCGTGTGTCTTAGAGGCTTTACTGCCTTGATCGGGATGATACTGTTGCGGAAGAGTAGGTCATTAGGAAAAATATCTATATATCAGTAGGTATAATTTGTGTTGCTGCGTGAAAATAAACTTCTTCACAAACATTTAATTTTGTGTATGGCACAAGATCATCAACGATAAAATGAAAACAAACATTATTCCTTTTTAGAAAAACAAGAATAAAGCATTTATATAACAAATATATACAACATGAGAATGAGAATGTTTTTTGGGACAGATAGAGAGTTTGTTCAGTGTTCCTGTCAGTAAAAGGATTTTCAAAGAATTAATCAGTTCAGATTAAATAATATTTTACATCGTAAATTTCTGTCATAGTTTGATATTGGAGATTAAGGTTGTCTCCCTATACTTGTTGAATATTAAATATATATATATATATATATATATATATATATATATATATATATATTTGTTAATGAAACAGATAAAAAATGAGTTTAAATATTACGTGAATAAAGTTGATTTAACAAATGAAGAGAGTAAGTTGTGTTCTTCTTGGAAAATTTGTTGCAATCAAAATTGGTAAAGGAAATGTTGGCTGATATCAAAAGTTGAATTTTGTGTTTAAAAGATAAACTTTTAAGTTTAACTGTTGAGTAAATTGTGCATTAAATATTAAGAATCTTTTGACTGTAAGATAGTTGACTCGCAGTAAGTTTGCGTTAGATTATGCTCAAAGTTGCTTTTTGAATAAAATGTTTGGCAAACTGCATGTTCTTTGAGTAGAATTCTTGTTGTCTCGATAAAAATCGTAGATGATAAAATTGAAGTGTAGTTTGTTGGTGAGTGAATGAATTCGAAATTTAGGATTATGTTAGAAATCTAACTTAGAAAATCAAAGATTTGAACGGCGTGAATTTATTTGGCGAATTGTTTGATGCTGCAAAGCTCACTGTTAGAAGTTGATAGGTTTCAGTTGCTCGTAAGTTGAAGGAGTGAATAAGATAAGTTAAGAGATGTGCAATGTTAGTATGTACATGTGTGCACGTGCGTCATAGCATCTTCCCATAAGGGACAGATACGGGCTCTTCATTGTTGTGGTTCTGAGAAAAACAGAGGAAAGAGAGAAAGAGTAGAAAATGTGTCCAAGTATTTATAATATTGTTTATAATATTGTATGTCGCGTGATAGACTCGAAACACAGACAAATTTTAGCGGTAAATTAATTTTAACCGTACGGATGATATTGGCATTAATTGACCAATCAGAAGTCAGAGAAATATCAAGGCTCTGTAATCCACTTTGATTTTTAGTTTGTACAAAAATTGACGACGAAAAAAAGTGGTAGCAGAATGCTAAAATACCAATTTAAAAATAAAAATAAATGAAGAAAAAGTGATGTTTTAAATAAATCTTCTGCTTTTTTCCACCACTAATCTAGGACGTCTGAAAGTAAACTACCAAACTTTTCATATTGTTCAAGTGATACATTTCACAAAAAGAAATACAAAAAAAAATACAAATAAAAACTTAAAAAAATAACCAAACAAGCAAAAAGAAAATGCATATTCCAGAAAATAATCCATATTCCATTTTTTATACTTATAATGATAATGTTTATTACTTATTTAAGAATAAAAATGAAATTTTATTTAAAATTAAATTAATTTCATTTTCATTTATTTATGGAAAACGAGATTGTTTTTTCTTTGATTTTTTTTTTGTTTGTTTTTTTACTTGGTGGTTACAAGGCTTCACGTACATAGATCGTAGCAGTATAATTACAAAAGATTAATACAAAATAGGCACCTCCCCTCTTAACGTGTTCAAAAGATTTGGGAATTCTTCCAAAAATCAAATAATTGTCGGATTTTAATGAAATTTTCAGAACTTTTTCACACACGAAAGAAATTATTTTTGAAATCTTTTGTTTTAGAAAATCTTGGTAAAGAAATATTTTTTCACATATGTTATGTCCCGCCACCCAACTTTCATGAAATTCCGAGAAATTAAATTTCAAGGAGAAATGTTTTATTAGTTAAAAACAGGGCTCCTTGGAGAATTTATTTTAAATCATCATTTTTTTTTAACAGGACCTTGTAGAATCAGATTCAAACTTTCACAATCTGAAGTGGGGCGGTTATTGTAGAATCAGATTCCTACATTTTTTTAAAATCTCAAATCTTGAGAAAGTTAAACACATAGAGGCTCCCAACCAACTATAACAACTGATGCATTCTGACTGGTTGAAAAATATTAATTAGATGTCGTCAACTACGTCCGAATGTACCGAACCAAATTTTGACCTCTAGCTGACGCCACAAAATGTAAACATGTTCATGATCCATCCACGTGACCAAGAGAACTAATAAAAACGAAATTTCAACGCGACTTGGTCACTGGGTCCTTAAAATATCCAACTTGTTCACTTGACTTCATTGGAGATCGACTCAACAACAAAGGAAACAAACCAAATTTTTCAACACGACAACGATCGTTGTCAACCAATTCTAGGCTTAACATCAATTATTAAAATTAACATAAATCCAGCTTGAGAAAGAACGCTCACTACTACAAAATATTCTATTCCACAACAAGCATCTCCGGTAAAAGAGCGACAACTCTGTAAAAATCAGTGAGTCAAGAACAATACTCTTTTTTCGATTCAATACAAAAAAATAACTGTTAATTTTCCTATAACAACAAATATACTTAATTACACCTTCTCATTTTCACACATACGGTTCAGTAACTTAAATTCTTTCAGTATCACACACCAAAGAACTCTAAAGTGTTTTAACAACTTTAGCACAATATATTTATAGTTTTGTTGTGTTTATAAAAAAGTATTTATTGTTGAACAATTTCTTATACTTGAATATTTATCTTGTTGTTGTCTTTGTAACATTTGATATAGTAAAAATAATAGAGGCTAAGTTTTATTTGTATTTATAACCTGGCGTTCTATACTCCAGTCATGGCGAAACTGAGAGCCAGAACTGGAGGCCTATTGAAAAATGTAGGATTTTCAGAAATTTTAGAAGAAAATGAAGTCAACCACTTTATGAAATACTTAGAATAACATTTTTATTCACACCTGAGGATAATAGGATGTGTTGAAAGATAAATAAATGAAAATATATATTTTTGCTACGAACACTGATAATTATTAAACAACAGAAAGGGGTAATTATGATTTCTGGTAAAAGATATATTGAATCAGAAATTTATACTATTTACAGGTGTCATTAAATCCTTTATTCAATCTATTCCCTGTGAGTGAATAAAGACTTTGGTTTAAATTTACATTACAGTTACTGGGTTTGACAAACAGAACCCAAGAAGGCTGGAAGACATCAGCTGAAGTGTGTATGTAACAATCAATCATCACAGAAATATAGACAAATAAAACAAAACTATTCTAGGAAAGTTTCAAAACTTTTAGAGCTGGTTCTTTTTCTGATCTAGGTGTGCCATGTTTGCAAAAATTTTTCAAAACTATATTTGCGAAAATAGAAGCATGTTTTTTCGCCATGTTGAAAAAATGAAACTCAGAAATAAGCATAAAAATGTTACTTAATGATTTATAGCAAACCTTTTCCTTTATTGTATGGAAAAGGATGAAACAAAAAAATAACCATTGACAAGTGTGGTCAGAAGGAACTTTTAGTTTTCCACAGTCAATTAAATTGGTATATTTTCCATACTTTTCATAATAAAAATGGGTTTAACATTCACTGGGTTGATTATCATTTCTTGTAATATATCCAGCTATGTACACAAGAGCCATTTTTATTTCATTGGAAAGAGATGGTTTTAAATTTTCCAGATTGTCAAATATTTCTGAACCTTCCTCACAAAGTTTATAATCACAAGATGTACATTGGTGACCTGGATTAACATCAAATTCATCAATATTTACATTTTGATTTAAAAGTAAAGATGTCTGCTTAATATGCAGCTTTTCAATACATTGTTGAACATTTATAAAATAGGTGCCACCTGATCCTTGGCGAAGTTTACCAAATTCTTTTTCTAATGGATCAGTTGAAAATTGCCCAAGTAGTACATATTTATGACTTGTAGCTAAAAGGTGTCGACATAGACTACCAATTCCATTGCAAATATGATGTATGGCAGTAGCAATGTTTTGGGATAATTGTTTTTTACAATTACCTTGACTGCCAGCCATATTAAGAGCCATTTTACCAAATTCAATGATAAAATCAAGTCGGGTGTCATTGGGAGATTTGATTTCAGCTTGTAGAGGATCATTATGTAATTTATCAATTTGAAGGCATTTAACATTTAAAATTTTCCACCATGTCAAAACCTCGTTTATGAAGAGGGCAGTATCATTCTTACCTGCACTTATTTCAGACTGAGTGAGAAGTGCATTATATGTTTTTTCAGAAAACACTCTGAGGCAAGTAGAAAGCCGTTGTCTTTCTATTGGCTTTGGAGCAATGAAAATTTCATTTAAATCTGAAAGTCTGACTAGTCTTTCAGATTCAAAACGATATAACTGTTTAAGATGTGTCCATTTTGCAACTCGACTTACTCCATCATCATCAAAGATTAGTTCTCCTGTTTTTTCTGTCAGCCACAAATTGCGAATATTTTTCAACAGATGAACATAATCAAAAAAAAGCAAATGTTTATTATCTTCAGTTAACCATGGTTTTTCAGGAAGTGTAGGATATAATTTAAAAAAGCTTGATTTACGCGGTTTGCCATCACATATAATAGCCTTTACATCAGCTGGTACAGATGTGATGGCTTGGACTGTTAACTCAATTTGTTCAAATAAAAAGGCGGATGTTATTTTTGAAATTGGAATCAATTTTGTAAGAAAATTTAAACCCCCAATGAGATATATCAACATTATACCAAGTACTGTTTGAGCAAGTACAGATGGATTGTCAACTGATTTACCAAATAGTTGTTTGCCATGATATAGCAACATCTTTTTGATATATACTTCATCATGGAGAATTATGCACCCTTTTTGACTGGTATTAAGAGTATTAAATATAGATAACAAAAAAGATTTTTCATTAGTTTTGAAACTTTTGACGTCATCCTTCATAATGTTGCTAATGAGGGTAATTGAAAATCATATCTTAATTCATTATACAATGTCCATGATCTTGCATAGTACTCAAAAGCATGCACAACTATATTTGAGCTGTATTTTATTCCAACCATTTTGGGGGCCATTGCTAAAAATTGTTGACTCAGGATATTTTTCTTGTGATCAAAAGCCATAGAATTTAAATATCGGATGATTTCTTCCAGTTTTGACCAAGTATCAACTGTATTTATATGATTTTTGGACAGGCTGCTAATATAACACTTAACTCCATAATGAAATGTTTCAAAGCGCAAATTGTTATAAATTTTCAACATAAAGAGAGGAATACCATCAATAGATTTTGATAATTGAACAGTTAAAATATTTTCATCCAAAAATGCTACAACTGGACATATAAAGTCTTTTTTGTTGAAGCAGACTTTCTTTCAAATTTGTATAATTTTATCTAATTCTAAAAAAGCATTAAGTTCATCAGCAATTTGATTTCTAACAGTACTGGAGGTTTTTTATATTCCTTTGAACAGAGGGTGTTGGTATTTGACTACTTGGCACACCTGGCCATACAGATGGTGGATTTTTTTTTGGTGGGGGGCGTATTTTTCCATTAACTTTTATCATATGGTATCAAAATTTGAAGGCCAATGTTGTTTACTTTAAAAAGTTTATATTAAATTTAAAAACATTCATAAGTAGCCTTTCCTTTAGTTTGGTTATTTTAATACGCTCTAAACTATATAAATAGGAATATATATAACTTTTTGCCTTAAAAAAAAAACAATTAAAAGTAAAAAAAAATAATGCATTTTGTCCTTTAACAACAATATCAGAAAAATATTAAAATAAATAAATAAAATGGTATTATTATTGTCTTGTAAAATAAATTTTGTAGTCAAAAGGCGTAAAAAAGGAGACCTTTCTAAAAAAAAAAAATAATAATTATTGACATTAACTGCATGTAATAAATTTATTATTGTTATTTTTTTCTTTAATTCTAATAAGTAAAAAAATACTTACAGTTCACCAATTGGTAACTAATGTAGTAAAAATAATCATTTATCTTTAACTTCGGAAACAAATGCGCGAAGAAATTCGTTTGTTTTGTTTTTTTTTACTTTTAATGGAAATGTTGGATTATAGTGGGTCAGCCAATTTGTATTGGTTATAAATAGAAATAAAAACTGACCCTCTACAATTTTTACAATATCAAATGTAACAAAGACAACAACAAGAGAAATAATCAAGGAGAAGAAAATGTGAATTTGTTCAACAATAAATATTTTTTATAAACACAACAAATACATAATATATAGTGCAAAAAGTTGATAAACACAATAGAGTTCTTTTTGTGTGTGTGTTACTGAAAGAATTTTGAGCTACTGTACTGTATGTGTGAAAATGACAAGGTTTAGTTAGCTATATTTGTTTTATAGGAAAATTAGACAGATGTTTTTTGTGTATTAAATAGAAAAAAAGTATTGTTCTTGACTCACTGATTGTTATCGCTCATTAACCAGAGATTCTTGTGGAATGGAATATTTTGTGGGAGTGAGCGTTAAGCCTGGAGGTGGTTGACAAAGTTTGTTGTTGTATTCAAGATAAAGTTCGTCTCCTTTGCTGTGTTGATTTCCAATGAAGTCAAGTGAATTGGTTTCAATATTTTAAGTGCCCAACTGACCAAGTCGCGTCGAAGTTTCGTTTTTATTAGTTCTCTTGGTCACGTGGGGAGGCTCGTAAACATGTTTACATTTTATGGCGTCAATTAGAGGTCAATTTATATTTGGCTGGGAGCCTCTATGTGTTTAACTTGCACAAAATTTAAGATTTTAAAAAATGTAGGAATCTGATTCTACAATAACCCCCCCACCGCAGATTGTGAAAGTTTTTGAGAGAAAATTTTCTCAATATGTAATATACGTTTTAAATCTACTAGGCCAATGAACATGTCTGCCAGACTTAGTAGTAACTTCCGCGGGTGGTACTGAAGGTGCAAGCTGTGCTGGCTGGGTCGAAGATGTTAGCTCAGGGTCAGGAAGCGATTTATGAGATAAATCGATGTAAGCCGGTTTCAACCGGTCGACTGACACTGTGTTAGGCTTTCCGTGCAAAAGTAAAGTAAAATGCTCGGACGTTCTATTAATTACTTTATGTGGACCAGAATACGGGGGGTTAAGGGTCTTCTAACTGCATCTTTTCGCAGGAAGACGTAATCACAACTGTCTAAATTTTTCGGCATAAAGAACTCCCCTTGTTTGGGCACGCGTTGAAGTAAAAGCTAGGTTTTCCATTTTTGTTTAAAATCCTGGACGAAATAGGTAGTCGGTCTGGAAGGAGTATGCTTTTCCACGAACTGTCCAGGGAGTGTTAGCGTACTCCCAAAAACTAGTTCTGCTGTAGTGCATCCTAAGTCCTCTTTGACTACATTTCTTAATGACAGTAAAATCAGTGGTAGGTTTTCCAGCCAAGTCCTGGAGTCATCACTTGCTGCTAGAGCTGTCTTAAGTTGCCTATGAAATCGTTCCACAAGGCCGTTTGCACATGGATGGTAGGCGGTTGTAGAAATGTGTTTTACGCCTAACAAGTTTATAAATTCATTGAAAAGGACTGGAACTGGGAACCTCTATCAGTGGTTATTATTGAAGGATAACCAAAGATAGAGATCCACTCTCTAAGAATGCACCTGGAAATCGTTTCCGCTGAAATACTTTTTAAAGGAACGGCTACAGGCCAACGAGTGAAACGATCGATTATCGTTAATAAGTATTGGTACCCATCAATGTCGGGCAAAGGGCCCACTAAGTCAACGTGAATGTGGGTGAACCTACCATCAGGCTTAGAGAATGTACCAGGCGGAGACTTTGTATGCCGTTGTATTTTAGTTTGCTGGCATTTTAAACAAGTCTGTGTCCAGAGGTTTATGTCACTGGACATTTTTGGCCAAACGAAACGATCACTAATCATCTTAGTAGTCGCTCTTCGACCAGGGTGCGACAGAGAATGGAAATGTTCGAATATTTTTTTCGCAAAGAAGGTGGTACCTAGAGTATCCTGTGCTTACATCACAATAGACAGTAGTGTTACCAAATGGCACAGGGTGTTGCTTTAACTGTAGTGACGTTTTTTCTTTTACTGATTCCAAAGTAGTGTCAGTCTTTTTGTTCTTCCGCTAAGGAGTCGAAATTCAAGGTCTGTGCGTCAATTGACTGTATCGTTGATCGCGATAGGGTATCAGCTACTATATTGTCAGCCCTTTTTACATAGCGGATATCCGACGTATATTGGGAAATATAATCCAATTGTCGGATATCCCTTGGGGTATATTTGTCCGACTTGGCGTGCAGAGCATAAATTAATGGTTTATGATCTGTATAGACCACAAAATTCCGTCCTTCAAAAAGATGACGGAAATGACGGATTGCCAAGTATATTGCCAGTAATTCCCTTTGAAAATGCGCTGTACTTTTTCTGAGATGAGTTTAGCTTGACTGAAAAGAACGAAATAGGTTTTTAGCATCTCCCTGTTCCTGGTGAAGCACAGCCCCTATGGAGTCGCCTGATGCGTCTGTTGTCAGTGTGATCATTGAGTCATCATCGGTTATATATGATAACTTCGTAAATTTGGCAAGGCGTCTTTGGCTCTGTGAAAAGCAGTCAGTGATTCGCCTTCCAAGGTAATCTTTGAGTTCTTCTGACGCTGTTGTTGCAGTAAATCTGTGAGGGAATCAGAATCTGGGAACAACCAGGAATGAACCTGCAGTAGTAATTAATGAGGCCTAAGAATCGGCGTAACTGCCGGAGTGAAGTTGGTTGTGAGAAATTTGAAATAGATTCTATTTTCTCAGGTAAGGGCGTTATTCCCTTTTCGTCAATGACGTGTCCCAAAAATTTAAGCGAGGGCACAGCAAAAATACATTTCTCTGCGTTAATCTTAAGGTGAAAATGCTGTAGACGCTGGAAAACTTGTTCAACGTGGTGACGATGTTCAGTCTTGTTTCTACTGGCGATCAGGACGTCATCAATATAGGCAAAGGTGAAAGGTAAACCTCTCAGTACTTCGTCTATAAGCCGTTGGAAAGATTGTGCAGCGTTCCTTAAACCAAATGGCATTCTCACAAATTCGTATAAGCCAAAAGGAGTAGTTATTGCTGTTTTATGGATGTCTTCCTTGGCCACTGGTATCTGGTGGAATGCTTTCACCAGATCAAGTTTGGTGAAGACTGTGGCGCCCTGCAGACCCACTGCGAAATCGTGCAAGTGCGGGATGGGGTATTTATCCGGAATTGTAGTAGCATTCAGCTTCCGGAAGTCGCCACAAGGTCTCCAAGCTCCTGAGTCCGGCTTTGGAACCATATGAAGAGGAGATGAGTAAGGACTCGAAGAAGGTCTAATTATACCGAGGTCCAGCATGTGCTGAAACTCGTCTTTCGCCAGTTTATATTTATCAGGCCACAGTCGCCGTGGAGATGAATGCGTGGGTGGTCCCGTAATATCAATGTGGTGCTCAGCATTGTAACGAACGTTTTCTGTATACCGGAATGGTGTTGTAATTTGAGAATATTTTTGTAACAGATCCTGCATTCCGTTGGCTTCAGGTAGAGTTGCGCTGATACATGTGCTCGTATAAATAGATGTAATTCCTTTCCTTGTAATGTTGGTCGTTTTATCCTCCAAAGAAAGAGAAGACATATTAACGGACAAGTTAAAGTGGGCGAGGAAATCCGCTCCTAGGATTGGGGTTCGAACTTTTTGCTATCGTGAATACCCACGGAAAAGATCGCCTAAATCCCAGATTTAGGGTTAAAGAGGTTTCACCATATGTCTGGATTGAAGATCCATTCGCCGCTTGTAACGTATAATCTGTCTTTCTAGTCAACTTATTAGGCTTGGCTGGTATTACACTAATTTGTGCCCCAGTGTCCACTAAAAACAAGTAGCCTGATTTCTCATCTCGGATGTAAAAGAGACGACTTTTTGGCATCCCTCCGGCAGCAAACGTCTCTACTTGTTGCCGGGATAGTCGTTTCCCGACTGCTGTGTGTTGTTATCCTTAGCTGCGTTTATGTCGAAGTTACACGGTTTCGTACAATGCCGCGCTTGTTGTCCATATTTAAAATGATATCAACAGGTATTAAATATAGGCCTGCTTCTAGATGTGGAACGTGATCTTCGCCTAGTATGATGTGATGGACGTGGTCGACTAGTGAAATTGTTGGGTGTGCGATTTTGCTGATGCATAGCGGTTTGTAGAGCTTGTAACTGTGAGGTAAGCTCGGCTATACAATCTTTAATTTTCGATAACTCTTGTGAGTCACGGACTGAAGAGACAATAGGTTGTAGTGGTGTTGCAGAAGCAGTTCCCGGAGGTTTATTCTCATATATTTTGTCCGCGATTTCTGCCAATCGCTGTAGGTCCAAATCGTCGGGGAGTGACACTAATATTTGTGATGTTTGTGGGCTCAGTTTATCCATCCATAGTTTACGGAGGACTGTGTCAGACATGGTAAAGCTTTCATCTTTCTAAGCAATTGGGAAGGTTTATAGTGTCCCAAATGAAGGTTGTTAAACAAATCGTGCAACCGACGTTCCTCTGCTTCGCCCGTGCGGTATAGTATAGCATCTTTCAAAGTATCATACGGTTTCTCCGCCGGCACTTCACTGAGGAGGTCTGCTACCTCTAATGCTACATCTGAGGGAAGTTTCTCAACTACAAAGGCGTAACGGGCATGTTGAGACGTGACTTTTCTTGCATTAAAAATTGCGTTTAACTGCGCAAACCACACTTGAACGTTGGTGTGGTTGTACGTCGGTAGACTGATGCAAATTGCCGCTTCAATATGTTCGCTGGTAGAATTTTCCATTGTTTTCGTTTAAAACGTGACAACTAAAGTATTTCTCTTATAAAATGCTGTTTTTAAAATATTGCTTTGCACATTTGAACTTCAGGGGTCACCAATTTATAGTGGGTCAGCCAATTTGTATTGGTTATAAATAGAAATAAAACTGACCCTCTACAATTTTTACAATATCAAATGTAACAAAGACAACAACAAGAGAAATAATCAAGTAGAAGAAAATGTGAATTTGTTCAAAAATAAATATTTTTTTATAAACACAACAAATACATAATATATAGTGCAAAAGTTGATAAACGCAATAGAGTTCTTTGTTGTGTGTGTGATACTGAAAGAATTTGAGCTACTGTACTGTATGTGTGAAAATAACAAGGTTTAGTTAGCTATATTTGTTTTTATAGGAAAATTAAACAGATGTTTTTTTGTGTATTAAATAGAAAAAAGTATTGTTCTTGACTCACTGATTGTTATCGCTCATTAACCAGAGATTCGTGTGGAATGGAATATTTTGTGGGAGTGAGCGTTAAGCCTGGAGGTGGTTGACAAAGTTTGTTGTTGTATTCAAGATAAAGTTCGTCTCCTTTGCTGTGTTGATTTCCAATGAAGTCAAGTGAATTGGTTTCAATATTTTAAGTGCCCAACTGACCAAGTCGCGTCGAAGTTTCGTTTTTATTAGTTCTCTTGGTCACGTGGGGAGGCTCGTAAACATGTTTACATTTTATGGCGTCAACTAGAGGTCAAAATTTGGGTCGGTACCTTCGGACGTAGTTGACGACACCTAATTAATATTTTACTACCAATCAAAATACATCAGTTGTTATATTTGGCTGGGAGCCTCTATGTGTTTAACTTGCACAAAATTTAAGATATAAAAAAATGTAGGAATCTGATTCTACAGGATAAAGTTTTAATAGAGAAATGTTAATGAACCTTTCTCTACTAAAATTTTATTCAAATTTATTATTCAAACTTAATTTAATAGAAAAATGTTGACTTATGCTAATTTTTTATCATGGTTAAAAAAAACTTGAGAAAATTAAACTTTAATTTCGTTGACGTTATGTTTTCACTCATAACAATGTTTTTTTTTTTTAGCGATATCAAAAATAAATATCAAATTTAAGTAATTTTATTCATTTTATAATAAAAATAGTTTTCTTTACCGGTTTACGTCTTTGAAGAAACTAAATTAAATTCTGTTCAAATTTGTTAAACGTTGTTTTGTTTTTTTGCTTCTTAAAAATAACACAAATTACTCAAAAAAAAATTGCATTTTATCAATAAATAATTCTTTAAACTTTAATCAAAAAATGTTGAACAAACTTTAAGAGGGAAAATGACAAAAAATGAATTAAACTTTAATTTAAAATGTTAAGACTTAGTAAATCTTTTGTGCGAGTAAATTTAAGCACCAAAGTTTACTTTTTACAATTTAAATATAAATAATGTATGGACTCAAACTAAAATAATCAAATATACTTACTTCAAATAAATAAGTTAAATGATATTCCAACCAAAGGTAAAATTGAAAGATTCCTTTGAATTTCTCGAGCCAACAACATAAGAGTACACAGTACGCAGCAGTTCGCTCAAACTGAAACTAAAACGATCTAATTGTCAGCCGGCCTCCAGTCAATCGCGGTAGCGGCCTTATGCAGTGGCCTGTTAATATAGAACGCCATGATTTATAACCAATGCAGATTGGCTAACCCACTATAACCTTCAGTCAACGAAAATCTGCTCTGAATCGAAAAACAAAAGATAAAACTGACATTATTTAATTAGAAAAGCTTTTAATTCAGTATCTGTCTATATTTCTGAGATGAGATATATGTACATTATTTACATTGTGTACATCATCTTTGTTGCCATATTTATCACAACGTTTCGGCAGCTGTACGCTCCAGCCTTCTTCAGGTGGTTGGAATGTTGAATTGAACCCTTTATTTCGGTAGACTGTTCTAGTTCCATGTCTAATGGATGTTAGTTATCAGTTATCTATTGCTAATTCCCCTCTCCAAGTTCCGCCTTAACCAGGTATTGAACTCACACTCTTTCACACGCAGATCCTTTGTATTTTCTCCGATAACCTTGTTGGAGATGTGCAGAATAAACTAAGGAATTTGGTGTAGGATTGAGTTGAATCAGAAAGAAATTTTATGTGAGGTTGCGTGAACTTTTCTGCATCCACAAACAAATAAACAATTTCAATATAAACAAGACAAAACATACATTCAATTCAACACCAATAAAAGCATTTATATACAAATACGATAATATATACAGGATATTTTTAAGGTTGTTAATGTGTTGGTGTGCTCGTGATATATGTAGTTTTTGTATGTCCTTTTTTATGTCTTGTGTATTAACGTTACAGTCTTTTTAGGAAATTGTAATTAATATTTAGAATGTAGGTATTTGTGTTTTAGAAATGAGTCATTACGAAGTAGTCTACCTTTGACTGCAAAATGTCGAGTTCGTTCGATGATGTTATTTACTTAGAATAGTAGTGAGTGTCAATTCACTTTAGATAAGTAAAGTTGTTCGGATAGAAGTTTCGTGTGTTCACAGAGTGTTCTTCGATTTGAGCTTGCGAGTGAGTCCGTGATGATTTAGTTTGCGCGGCAAGATTGCAGTTGTAAGCGACGTGGATTATATTAACATATCTCTGTGCTCATTCGACTGACTGACTTGGTCAGTTGATATTTTTCCTTTTATAGGTTTTTAGATGTCCAAGTTGGCTCAGATAAGTTTTGGCGCAATTTTATTTCCGCACGTGAAGCTTTCGAATTTTGTGTTGTGAGCCAATGAGAATCGCTGATTCGCATAGTAATGTTTCTATTGGTTAAGGTTTATGTACGTAGGCGTATAGAATAGAATGTTCTTGTTGCTAGGGGTGCTAAGGTAAATGGACGAGTCTACAACCCCTTCACATAAGGCAGGCAGACTGTTTTCTGAGTGCTGTTGTACTCCTCTTGTACCCACCTATCCCAGTTTATTGGGGCTGCTGCCATGTACCCAGGGTAGTTGTTACATTGTAGGGTACTGTTTATACTGACCAATTCTTTATCTGATGTCTGCATCATGACAACCTTCAAAAGCTGGACGAGACACTTCGCAGATACCTCTCTCAAGTAAAACACCCCATAGAGGAGAACATGACTAAAGACTGTGTGTACGCTATCCCGTGCAGCTGCAGAAAGAAATATATGATGGGGAGACAGGCCGCCCCCTTAAGGTAAGGCTTCAAGAACACCAAAAAGCTGTAACACGAGGGGAATTATATAAAAAAGGTGCTCACCCGTCATTTTCTTAAATTATGTTTTAACAGATAAAATCGCCATACAATAACAATGTCAACAACACCTTGTCAAGTGATTTACCAGGTGTCGATAAGCACTTAATCGCGCTAGTTTGTTTAAAAAGTCCATTTTCTCTGTTATTTCAAACTTAAACTAAAGTAATATATTTTTCAAATCAGCTAATATTTCACAAATATATACTTTAGTTTTTAGATTTTTAAAACTCATTTATTTTAAATCTTAGGTGTCGACATTTATACCAAAATACTGGAGGTACCGACAAAATATAAATCAAATTACCTGTTTATTTTTACGTCGGATAATTTGTTGGTTATCATTTTGATAAAAACTATTGGAAATAACTCGTACATATAAATGAATTATTCCCCCTAAATCTTGTTTTTAAGATATCTATTTATTTAGCTGAATAGTGAATACGATTAAATGATTTTTGAGATCTGTTTATATCAAAATCAATTTCTAATATTTAAACAGATAATTCATCCTAAAGTTATAACGAGCGTATGGTTACAAGGATTAAAATTTCAACGTATATTGGTCAATATTCAGAATACATACACAGTTATGGAAGGTGGCAAAAATTATTCTGCTGGTAATGAAGGCAATTAGGTGTAAGGGTGTTGTCGGTAGGGCCAGAAGTTGGCCATGGTCACAGTTGGTATCAAGAGAGGCCTGGAGTTTGTGGCAGGGTTTGACATACACCTTTCTTCAGGCTTGAAATCAACACCGGTGAGGTGTTTGATGTACTGGCAGTTGTGTGATGAGGCTGGGGTGTTGAATCAAAACAGCCTGGTAAAAGTGCATAGATGGGGGTTGACATAGGTCATGCTTGTAATGGATAGTGAAGGTTGATCAAGTAGAATGTCTCTGTTGGATTCTGGTTGATTGGAAGATCAACAAAAACAGCTACATGGTGGTGACAAGAGATTCCTGGAGCTGGATGGTAAAGATGTCTAGGTGTTAGAAACCATGATGGTGGCATCAGTAGTTCAGCAGTTTTGGAGCTGGCCCATTGAGATTATTCTGTGTGAGATTAGTGAAGCTTGGGTGAGGTTATGGTAGTCATGAGAGAGGCAATCATGGTGTTGATGTCACCACTGTTGAGATGTGGCTTCTCGACATGCTAATGTTGATAGTTTACAAGGGCCTTTCTTTTAAACAAATCTGGTGGCCCCAGGGTCATCTTTCTTTTTTTTGTGGGAATTTTTGCTATTGGTTAATTCATTTTATTGTGGGGATTTGTTTTGTTTACTGGATGTGATGCTCAGAGCCCCTATGCTAAAAATGAGTTTTTTTATTTTGTGTTTTGCTTTCTTAGTGTTCACATCCAATTGACATGTAGTGTGAATCAGAAAGAGATCTAATAGCAGTGGAGTATTACATCAAGTAGCTCCTTGTATTTTAAAGATGTGTTTTATTTAATTAGGTCTTCCTATTTTAGATGTTATGTCAAGTCACACTCTCTATGAGTGTTACTGGCACCATGTAATCCTGTATTATCTACCGCATGGTTGAGCCATTAGCAACTAAATTGGTTTCTCTAAACTTTTCTTGTAAGGAGGGTTGCTAAACATCCAGCAGGATTAAAAACAAGATCAGTGAGCATCTCTAGTACAATGGCATATAATTAGGTCCATAGCTATGTATATAGCTAGTTGAGTAAGGTCACCCCTGATGGAATCAATGGCATGTCTATGACCAAAGCAAACCTTCCAGTTGAAGATCATCGGCTATGGTACCCAGATATTCAGAGAGAACTGGTCAGATGCATATATTCAGTCATTAGAATGATGATGATGATGATGATGATGATGGTGGTAGTGGTGGTGGTGGTGATGGTGATGATGATGATAATGATGATTCTAGATGTCAGTAACATTCCAATCATTGAGAATCCCTCTCTTGATTTTAAATCAACAATATAAAAACTGAATGCAAAAATATTCAGTCTTTTCACTGATAATAATTTGGGGAGTTTCCTTTTTTTCACAGCCTTGATCTGCCTAGTCCCCAGCTAACAGCTTTTTCATGCATCATGTTCAACATTGCAAATTACTTTTTACTGTAATGAAAAATCATCTTTGAAGTTTTAGAATTTTCTTAAAAACTGTCCTGATACCATTTTTTTAATTTTTCTTTATAAACCAAAGAAAAAAGTATAATCAATGATGGGAAAAAAAAATTAACCAATACAGGATTCCATCTGTTTAAAGTAACTCTGTGACTCAAAATGTTAATTTTCATACATTTCACTTCATAAACCTTATTCTTTATGTAACAATCTTAGATAAATGCTGATTCTTTTAATAACAAAACAAATGAAATAAAATATTAATTTTTGTCTGTAAAGAAAAGAGATTTATTTTAGCAAGGCAATCCAAATTGTAAAATGTTATGAAACACATTAAAGTATTTTCAGTCTTTCATTTTGAAAAAATTGCATGTCTATTTATTTATCTCTTTATTTACATTTCAGTTTCTTATGGGTATAAACAAAAAAGATCTGAATCTGATGAATGTAAACAATGGTGTTCTCTGAATGAAGAAAAAGGTAAAGAAAATTAATATTTCTAAATTAACACTAATCTTTAAAAATTAAAAAGTACTTTCATTTCTGTTACAACAGCTGACAACTTGAAATTACATCAGGAAAAAAATTTAAATGAAAACTGCAATAGATGAGGATTTTACTCCCTAGAAATAGAACACAGAATATGCAAAAATTAATGTTAATTTTAAAATATAGCATATTGCTATTACTCAGTTTTTAAGATAACTTATATTTAAAAAAAATAATATACATATAATAGTTTTTTTTTAACTAGTCCAATCTACAGCCATTAAACTGAACTAAGAATAAAGAATAAAACAAATTAGAATGAGAGACAAACCACACCACCTTACAAGAGTTGTCTTTATTGAATGATGCTTAAAATGAGCACAGCTACCCTGATCGGAAATTTTTGCATGAAATTTCTTCATTTTGAATTAAGGTATATAATAAAGAATGGATTACCTAATTTTTTTTAGGTAATCTATTCTTTCTTTGTTAAAAGTAACAAAATAGATTGTGAAAAAAAACATGTTATGAAGAAAATACTTTTTTATAAATAAAATTATACAATATTCTTCTATAAATGAAAATGTTTATTGATAACAGAAGTTATAAATTAAGAGGAATGTAAATTTTTAAGATTTGTGTGGTGGGAGTGTAATTGAAAGATGTGTGTTCTCTGAATATGTATGAAAGTACATATGTATACACATAGATCTGCACATACATATATGTGTGTGTGGGGGGGTGCATACACATATATACTTCTCTGTGTATAAAATGTATATTCTGGCAGCAATTTTTAATTTCTGCATCTTTTGTTGCAGACTACAGATAAAGTTTCTCTCTGTATTAAAAATAAAATCTTCATAATTAAATATAATAGACCTGAAGAATTAATAAATCTTTGCAATGAGATTGTCTTAAAATGCAAAGACAAACATAGACACCAAATTTTCAGGAGACTCATCATTGGCAAATCCATTATGAATGTACATAACATGTGTGTGTGTGTGTGATATATATATGTATGTGAGATATATATACTTACCAGTAGAATATATATTGTGTATTGATGTGATATATATACATGTTTCTGTTGTTGGAATTATGTTCACTCTCCATATACTAACCAATATTAAATACACAAGTTTTTCAAATATAGTAACACAGGTTTTTTTATTTCTTAAAAATTTGTTTATATATATCCTTAGTTGATTTAATTCTTTGGTCTAAATTAATGTAATATTGTATTCTTTCCATCTGAGCTCTATATTGTTTTTATGTAATTTTTATATAGGTTTTTTACCCTTATTTGATTCTATCTTATCACTTTATTTTATTATTTGTATCATTTTTTTATTCTTATTACTCATGTTATTCTCATTTGTTTTTGTATTATTGTGTCATTACCATTTATATATAGAAGGGCTGTATTTACCCTATTTTGGTTAACTTTTAATAGAATTTTCTTAAATTTTTATTGATTACAACATTTTTTTAAATAAATATAATACTTACCGAATAAATTAAAATACACATATAGGTATGTATATGTTGATGTGTGTGCATGTGTCTATGTATGTGCATCTATATGCGTATGTGTATGTATGTTTGCATATGTGTATATGTAGATATAAATATATGTGTATATATGCATATATGTATATATGTATGTGTATATATTTTAATAAAGGTTTTTTGGAAAAAAATTCCTTACATCTTTTATAAAAAAAATCCTTTGCACAAATTTTTTTTTCTATTAGAACTTTGTTACTTTGAGTTGCTATTATTATTATTATTATTATTATTATTTAAATATTAATGTTAAAGTGTCATAATTCATTCATAGACATTTTTCTCTGTCCAAACATATATGTCTTCCTTTTTTCTTTTTTCTTTTTTTTAGTTCTCTCTCTCTCTCTCTCTCTCTCTCTCTCTATATATATATATATATATATATATATATATATATATATATATCTTTTTTTCCCTGTCTCTTTTTTCTTAACTCTTATTTCTACACTCCCCTTCCACTTTTCTGCAGATATACTTGATAAAGAGGTCAGCATGTCGAACAAACTTCACCCCCACATCATTATTATATGCCTCTTTATTAAGATCTTTTCTTCTTTATCACTTTTTTTCTTTTCCTAATTTTGTTTGCCTGTCTTTTATGTTCCACTCCCTCAATCACCTTTTCCCTTTCAAGAGATATATATCTCCTTCGACCCCCTCCTGTCACCTCAAACACCTGTGTGCATAAATTCAAAATAATAATGCTGAATTCTTCTTATACCTGGAATATTTGTCAGCCATTTATATGTATGAAAATGTTGATCTGAGGAATTAGAATCAAATTTTCCTTAGAATCAAATTTTGATTCTAAGGAAATAAATTATAGTCACCATGAACACTTAAAGTTGTCTGTTTCTTAATATATATATATATATATAGATAATATTAGTGGTAAATATACACATACATATGCAAAATATATAGATATATATACATAGGTGCATACACATATATGTATATTTTTTGAATAAAAAATTCCGAGAGGATAGAATCCAGATAGAACTCAATGTCCAGGACAGAGTAAGGATATAATAAAAAGGGTTAAACACTAATATTCCATGGTCATAATTTATTCCATTGGAATCGTAAATACGATCCAATTCATCAGACCTACAAATTCAAAAAGAAAACAGAAAAAACAACTCCGGAAATAAAAACAGAATTTAGAGAGAGTGTAAGTATGAGGGGTAACAGACTAGAGAGGGAGGGAGATTAAACCTTAACAGAGAGAATTTTAGGAGAGATGGGTGGAAGGAGTTTAATTAAGAGAAAAAATGAATGTTGTCGGATGTCTAATGCATAAAGACACATTTCGTGGTGACATACACACACCATAGACGATTTAATGTTGAAGATCAGAATAAGAGGGAGGGAAAGACGAGGTGGGGGAGAGAGATGGGGCGAAGGAAAGTAAAATTGAAACTACATTTATATATATATATATATATATTGAAAAATTGAACTACATTTATATATATATATATATATATAGTCATCCAAAAGACTGTTTCACTGTATCACAGCTCTTCAGCAGTGTGGCTAGACATCTGATTGCTTCAAGCCAGGATCGAAACTTGACCAATTTGGCATCAGTCAGAGATTCTACTCTTAAGCATACAGCAGAGAGAAAGAGAAATTTTAGGTTTTCTATATGAAATATGCTGGTGGCTAAGAGGACTCAATTTGTACTTGAAGAGTAATAAATATATATATATATATATATATATATATATATATATATATATATATATAATAATGCAAAATACTATTTTATATGCCTACTGTCATATAAAAATAGAAATATTTCATGCTGTCTTCAAATATCTCCATTTTTCCATAAAAGGTGTAAAAAATAAAATAAAATGCCTTTCCATAAAAGGCATAAAAATTATAATAAATTGACACCACTTCAGAACTTAAAAAATAAAACTGACTTCATTGTGCTGAATAGTTGAATGAAGTCTACTTTCATCATTACTGTACAGTCAGAGTGCATAAATGGTTAGTGGTTGAGTGATATCAGTAATGCTTGATTGTGTGTGTCCAATCCATGTTGAAAACAATTCATTACAAACTTCTCCACAACTGGCAACTAAAAGAACTAAAGATTACAAATATAAAATATTAATAAATGATTATCAAAATCTACATCAAAAAAATGTGAATTTATGTTGAAATGTATTTATTTCTACAGGAAAACCACCCAGTTCTCATTTCAAAGATAATGCAGAAAGAAAGCAATGGTGTGAAAAAAACTGCAAGCCACAAAAAGGTAATAAAATATCAAATATTTTTAATAATTATCCAAATTTAGCTGTTTCAGATTTGCAACTGTCATAATTAATAATATAAATCAAAATCATAGTAGTAATAACATCATACCTATAAAAAAGAACAGAATTATTTTCATTTGTATTGTCATTTCTACTAAAGACCAGAGTGTAGCATCTGTGCATTCTGTGAAAGTATATATATGCAGATTATTAGACAGAAACAAAACTCTTCTAACACCAGAACAGCTTTAAACATAAACATGCCTGAAACTTACTTGAGATTTTCTATGTAAAAATATATTCCATAACAGTAAATTCTAGGATACCACTTTCAATATTGCTGCTGTAAAGAGTTCTAATCTGCAGTTGTTCTTTACTGACCTAAGAGCATAATATATGTAGTACCATGCCATGGAACAGTGGTTAGCAAATATATTACATCAACTGTTATTATTTTAATAGGTTTGATCCCGAGTGCTCC
The DNA here is from genome assembly GCA_903632075.3 of Acanthosepion pharaonis. NCBI lineage: Eukaryota > Metazoa > Mollusca > Cephalopoda > Sepiida > Sepiidae > Acanthosepion > Acanthosepion pharaonis. The sequence continues at coordinate 785,883 of CAHIKZ030005042.1, read as the reverse complement.
AAACTTGCCAACTTGTGCCATAAGCATAAATATTTTCTATGTAATAAATTATACTTAGAAGGAATTCTGATAAATATTTTCCTATCAATAAACATGTATCAAACACACTTTATTATATCATTAACATTTATAAACTCACCAACTGTTATTATTGTAACAGGTTTGATCCCAAGTGCTCCACACTTGTCGCCTTGTGCCATAAGCTGTTTGATAATTATCAGTAAGGTGCCTCATTGTAGGTTAAGCAGGCATTACTACTGAAGTGAATTTGATCCTCACTGCATTTATGACCAGGTGTTTTATTAAGCTTAGATTAATAAACAAGTTTCACTGATCAAAATTAATGTAGGGAGTTTTGTGCTCCCTGTGTATGCTTTCCTTATGACCTTGTGCCAGACTTATATAAACTTAGTAAATATTTACAACAATAAAATTTCAGGCAATACAAATGTTGTGAAATTATTAAATACACAACCTCTTCAACCCATTGTATCTATAGTCACACCATGAAAAACTTGTAGCTTATCTCATAGTTTAGTGTTTCAGATTATCACAGTTATTGTGAGCACACAGATCATGAATTTAGGAGATTAAGGAATAAAAAAAGTAATTCCAATTTAAAAAAAAAAAATAACAAAATTGAAATGTTTCCTAACAAAGGATGTTGTTCATGCCCTGATAGGCTGGGTCTTCAGAATATACTGGCTGCACCTCTGTAGAGAGGTAACTCCCCCCCCACCTTCAATGAGATCACCTATTTGCTGTGGGTGGTAACTTGTGATGTCCAGGGACGGGATCCTGGTGGTTGAGGGGTAGCAGTCAGGGTTAGGTATTTCCGATTCAATCCAATAAATTGGCTGGTCAGGTCAATCCCTAATGCCTATAACGATACCAAATTATTGAGTACTTTAGAGAAAACTTTACCCAAATGAACTATTGGATGAATGACAACTCAATCTGATGTATAGGCATTAGAAAATGATGGCTGATGGTCAATCAGTTCGTAGAGGCATTTAGGCTTTGGGCATAGCTGTTAACCTTTCAATTTGTTCACTGAAAATTTGGGTAGTGCAACAAATGTAGTGACGACAGGTGCTCCGAGTCTCTCACGAATGCGCGAGTATACTGACCTGTCAAGACAATTGGGTTTCCTCCTTGACATGTCCCAACGTTGGGCTCAGAGATGGGTGGGGAGCACAGACAATGAAATTTAATTCATAAAAATTATGAATCAAAATATAAAACCCAAACAATGCCTTTCAGACTCAGATTCTGAAAAAGAAACTATTACGGACTTACCTAGATTTGTTGTGCTCAAGTCTTTGGAGCAAACTCATTTATCGAGACTGTCACCTTTTTTGATTGAGAAAGTATTGTCAAGTTGGATTAATCCAAAATCAGTTAGAAAGATGAGAGATGGCAATTTGATGGTAGAAGTTGAAACCAGGAAACACGGCGAATCTATAATGAAAACGAAGACTTTTCACAATATGAATACTTCAAAGGGAGTAATCAGAAATAAAGAGCTCTCTCTGGCCAACACCAGAAGAAATTTCATTTTGCCTTTGAAAGCCAGGGAATCTCTGATTACTGAAGGATCTCTCTTAGAAGAAATGGTGAAAAATTGCTTACAGATACATACATCCTTACGTTCAACTCATCTAAAATCAAAATAGGCTACAATATTGAGCCGCTGGAGCTATATATCCCAGCTCCTCTGAGATGTTTTAGATGTCAAAAGTTTGGGCATCATAGGGATAGCTATAGGAGTCGTACAAAATGTGGCCAAAAAGACGCTGATCATATTGAAGAAGAATGCCAGTATGAAATTAAATGCGCAAATTGCCAGGAAAATCATCCTGCTTACTCTCAAACTTGTGACTACTGGAAAAAAAGATAAGTAAAATATAAAAGGAACATTTCTTTTACAGAACAAATAAAAAACATAGTTGAAGGGTACATGAGGGGCCCTTCCTACGCAAGAATAGGGGATGGGATAGGTCCAAATAACTCCAATCAGACTGACCTTATTGAGAGACTCATACACTTGGGGCCAAATGATTGGACCAATTTTCAAAAGATCCGAGAGAACTATATTACAAAGAATTGGGACAGGCTGAACCAGGAGAAAGTAAAAAGGAAAAGGTAACTGCCAATAAGAGACTCAGACCTCGCCTCCCCAAAATATTAAGCCATTTACAGAACAAAGACCACAGAGATTGCCTATATGTCCACCAAAGTCCCTAAACATTAGATTAAGTGCATCACCAAAGAGAATGGAAATGACTAAGCAAAAGCCGGAAATCCACAAAGTCCAAGTCTCTACTGAAAATCGTTTTGGTAAGGAGATGGAAGTGGAGAGCCAAAACCCACAGACGGCTAAAACTCCTAAACTAAAACAAATTAAAAACTAATAAGCCATAAACACAAAAGAGTACAAGTATGTATAAAATAATGCTATGGAACTGCTGTGGAGTGAAGGCAGTATTAACCAGCTGCTTCTGTTGATAACAGACCTAACTCCGTGTTGTGGATTCCGGGATGAAATCCGGTCTCAAATGAATGACAAACGCAGGAATGAAATATAGCAAATAAATGTATTGATGTAATAATACAATTGGTAATACGGTTAGTAGATCCAGAAATGCGGTTAGTAGCAATAATAATAATATATAGTCTGGGAAATTCAGTATCGAAGTATGACTACCTTCTGAGTCTACGTGCTCTCAACTGTGACTCCTACAAAGTGGTTACCTCACTCTCTCACTGTATCACTGTATCTCTCTCCCGGGTACACACTGGTCGAGTCCACTTGTATGAAAAATGGGGGGACCCCATAACACCCACCTCCTTAGATCCCTTTTGCGGGGAGTTAGTATTTTTTTCTGTTATGGTTGATAATCAGAGGTTCGGTAAATTTTCTCTTCCTGTTTGACCTTCTCATTTCTGTGTCTTCTTTTGGTCATTCGATCTCAAACGCTTCGAAGATTGCATCCATAGAATCGTCATTTTCTGCGTGTGACGAGCTTGGCTCCTTAACCCGTCTTTTTTGTAATTGGTCGATATGTCTTCTATGTGAAAACTTCTCGCCTTGTACTGTGTACATTAGATTTCCTAATCTGTTAATTACTGTCAAGCTCCCAGTAAGCAATATTGTTTCTAAACATCCTAAAGTACACCCGTTCTCCAGGTTTGAATGATCTCTTTGGTACAATAGGTGTATACTGGTTTTTGTTCTTGTTTGGCAATAATTTGTCAAACACAGACCCTATCCTCCGAGCAAACATCAATTCCGCTGGTGAAAGACCCGATGGTGTGTTCACATTAGGTGTTATTCTGTACACCTGGAGGAACTGTTGTATCGCTTTTATCGTCGGTACATCCTCGGCCTTTTTTAACGCTCTTTTTAGTGTGTCAACGAATCTTTCAGTTTGTCCGTTCGATCTCGGGTTGTACGGAGCTATCTTGATATGCTTTACTTGATATGTCTCACAAAATTCTTTGAAGTCACTGGAGGTAAATTGTGTGCCGTTATCGCTTACCAAACAATCCGCGACGCCAAATCTCGCGAATAGTTCGTGTAAATAGTTTATGGTATTTTCTGTCCTTGGGTGTTTAAATCTGGCAACCTCTGGCCATTTACTGAAACTATCTACTGTTATTAAATAGTAGTAACCTTCAATGGGTCCTGCGTAATCCACGTGGATTCTGGACGGTCTGTCGACTTTAGGCCATAGCTTTTGTATAGAGGGTGGTGCTTTCGCCGCAGCAGCACAACCTTTGCAACTTTACACCATTTGCGTAATATCATCGTCCATGTTCGGCCAGTAGACAAAACTTCTCATAAGTGATTTCATCCGGTTTTTTCCGGGATGTCCTAAGTGAAAATCTTTCAAGATCTGTCTTCGTAGCGACTTCGGTATTACGACTCTCCCGTTATACAATAATATGTTGTCACAGTTTGAGAAACTGTCTGCTAAATTCCTCACCTTCTCTTCTATTTTTTCTTGGTATTCGGAATAAATTCGTCTCTTTCTGCTTCTCGTCTTATCTCTAGCAGCGTTACAGGTAGTTCCTTTATTGTATTGCATAATACCTTACTGATTTCATCTTCAGCTTGTAATGCCACAATTACCGAATCTTCTAACGGTTCGCTTTTCGCAGGTATTAATCGCGATAGTCCATCAGCGCGTCTTATTTTCTTTGATGGTAAGAACTCAAGTTTGAAATTGTAGTTTAGTAACACAGTTCCCCATCTTAAAAGTCTGTTCGCTGTATAGACTGGTAGACCTTTTTTTGAACCGAAAATCGTAAGAAGTGGTTTGTGATTCGTTTGGACCGTGAACTCTCTCCCATAAATATATCTGTGAAAACGAGTTACCGCAAAAATTATGCCCAATGCATCCTTTTCGATCTGTGAATAGTTTCTCTCCGCCGGTAATAATGATCTAGATGCGTGTGCAACGGGTTTGTTTGTACCGTTCCGCATCTTGTGTAGAATACACGCACCTACCCCATGTGAGCTCGCGTCACTTGCAATAATGATTTCGAGTTCGGGATCGAAATGTGTCAATGCTAACTCCGAAGTTAATTTTTGTATTATTTCCTTAAATGTTTTTTACAGTCCTCTGTCCAATTCCAATTATTCTCCTTTTTTTAGTAACCCATCTAGTGGAGCCCTCAGTTTATGCATATTATAAATAAATTCGCCATAGTAGTTAGCTAGGCCCAAGAAACTTTGTAGTTCTGCAACATTTTTTGGTTCAAGCATATTTTTAATTGCCAATGCCCTCTCTGAGTCCGGTTTCCTGCCATTTTCATTTATTATCTGACCTAAATATTTAATTTCATTTAAGAAAAAAATCACACTTTTCTCCTTTTACTTTGAACCCAAAGTCCTGAAGTCTTCGGAAAACTTCCTTTATGTGTGATGTGTGCTCTTCAACATTGTCGCTCTTAATTAGAATGTCACCCAGATAAGCGGTCGGGAAATTCTGGCCCATGAGCATTGTGTCCATCGTTTGCTGAAAAATTGCTGGTGCAACTTTTACTCCGAATGGTAGTCTGTTGAATTTGTACAACCCTTTGTTTGTATTAATGCAAAGGATTTTCGTACTCTCTTCTTGTACTGGGATTTGTAGATAAGCCTCACTTAGATCTATTTTTGAAAATATCTTACCGCCGTTGAGCTTTGTAAATATCTCCTCTGGGCTCAGTAGTGGGTAATGATAGTCTTTTATAGCCTTGTTAAGCCCCGTCGAAAAACCTGCGCATACGCGGATTTTTCCTGATTTCTTTTTTACATAATCCACCGGCGCCGCCCACTCACTAAACTCTATTTTTGAAAGAATCCCAGTTTGTTCAAGTATCTCCAATTCTTTGTCGATTTTTTCTGTAGTAGCGAATGGTACGTTTCGCTTCTTTTTAAAAACTGGTTGGACGTTTTCTTTTAATTCAATTCTGGCCTTAAATTTGTTGCATCGTCACAACCCGCTCGAAAATACCTCAGAAAATTGGTTATATAATTCTTCCTTTAATTTTATAGCATCTGATGATTCAACCTGTAACCTTTTGCAAAAATAGCTGATAGGTAGATCCCAAACGTTGAACTTTTGCATCCAGTCGATACCTACTAGATTTTCAGTATCTTTCATGACGTATATCTTAAGTTTTTTTTTTGTTTTGCCGTGAAATTTAACATTCACGATTATTTCTCCCTCGAATTTTATTCACTTGCCTGTTACCGACTTGGCAATTTTTTGTGTATGTAACATGGTAGGTCTGTTGAGTTTTTTCCATGTCTGTAGGTTGATTATCTTGAGGTCGGAACCCGAATCCAGTCATTTATCAGGTTAAGGCATTTCCATCTCCTGTGGAAGAGTGATGTTTTCGGGCTGAAGAGTTCTTTAAGACATGTCACTGCTTCGTCAAATGTTAATTCGTTCGTCTTTTTTGGCAAGATATAATCCACGAACTTTGTATATTCTTCAGTTCCTAATTTTCTAAGCAATAGACGTAGCTTTTTTGCTTCTGTCCCGCTTTCACAGTCGATGTTAAAGATGTCTTCATGTCTTCTGAAGTAATCTCCGAAATTTTTATCCTCATCTCAAGAATATTTGAAAATCTCTATGGTATTCCATACTGCGTCTTGCGAAAAAGCTGCCTCTTTTTCAATATCTAATTGCTTGTTAACCGCTACTTTCAATATTAGTTCCTGGAGCTCTATTTGTCTTGATTTTCCTTTTGCGTTTGTAGTAATTGCTTTTGTCATTTTTCTTCCATTCTTTCTTGTAGTTGTAATTGTTGATCATTTTGTTATTTTATCAGTTCTACCAAAATAATTTTAAAATCCTCCATGATAACTCAATTTTACGTATTTTTACTCCTCGTAACTCTTTGTCGCTAATTTGTTGTGGACGACAAAAATTTTTTGTTGTTTGTTCTTCCTGTGTGAGTTCAAATCACTCGTCGTCAATTTGTTGTGGACGAGGGGAGGATTTTTCTATTTCTTCTTCTCGTGTGAGTTCGAATCGCTCGACGCCAATTCGCTGTGGACGACGAGGGAAAATTTGTTGTTGTTTTTTCTTCCAGTGTAAGTTCGAATCTTCGTCGCCAATTTGCTGTGGACGACGAGGGAAAATTTTTTATTGTTTTTTCTTCCCGTGTGAGTTCGAATCTTCGTCGCCAAATTGTTGTGGATTCCGGGATGAAATCCGGTCTCAAATGAATGACAAACGCAGGAATGAAATATAGCAAATAAATGTACTGACGTAATAATACAATTGGTAATACGGTTAGTAGATCCAGAAATGCGGTTAGTAGCAATAATAATATGTATACAGTCTGGGAAATTCAATATCGAAGTAGGACTTCCTTCTGAGTCTACGTGCTCGCAACTGTGACTCCTACAAAGCGGTTACCTCATTCTCTCACTGTATCACTGTATCTCTCTCCCGGGTATTCACCGGCAGCAGTACAAGTACACACTGATCGAGTCCACTAGTATGAAAAAGGGGTGGACCCCATAACACTCCGGCAGTTATTTGCCATCAGAAAAATTTTCTTAAGAGGGATAATAAAATGAATATTAGAGAGTACTCAGGGATTTTTTTTTATATAAACTATCAAACAAAAATATTTGGCCCCTACCATTAAAAAAGTACATACAAGATATCGAAAAGTGGATGACTTCCAAAAATATATGCACAATTTTTAATAAAATGATCTATTCAACACACTTTATTAAGGAATAAATACAGAAAATTTGGTTTAAAGCGGATATTTCGCGGATTTTTGATACTTTTGAAAAACGGAGTTGCAATTTTTTGTTTTCTTTTTTGGGAAAAAAAGCGCATCCTTTGGTGATACGTAAAAATAAATTATTTAAATAGAGATTCAGTTGCAGTTCTGTTATATGTGTGTTAGTGAAACTTTTCCTACTAAATTTGACATTGTTGAAAATAAACCTTGGATAATTTTTAAAAATGGTTTATAATTCCTTTTTGATTCTGTCCATAAAAATATTCGTAATTAGATAACTGAAGTTTGTTCAGAATTAATTACGGTTTTATTTTGAAGATAAGGAAATGACAGAAAAATGAAAAATTGGGAAAAGACTTCTTTCAACATGAAAAAAAAAATCAATTTGTTAAACTCTAACAGAAGTATCAGTTTACCCCCAAAACAACCGAGAGACAAGTTTCCCACTATAGTGGAGCAGCAAAATGTAAATTTTGGGTAGAATCGTGCAAATTGTGAGATAAGCATGAAATTTGGCACGAGTGTTCCTGATAGGTCACTTATTCAGAAAAATGTGCTAGCCACGAAAAAAATTCAACATGGCAGCCATTTTTCAAGTTGGTTGCCAAACGGGCCTCTGTTTTATGGTTTTGCTCAAAAACTATTAGTGCAAACTGTGATATAAACATGAAATTTGGCATGAGTGTTCTTTGTAGGCCACTCATTCAGGTGAAAGTGCTAGCCACGAAAAAACAAAAAAACAATATGGTGGCCACTTTTTCAAGATGGCTGCCAAACGGGCCTCTGTTTTATGATTTTGATCTGAAATCATTAAATTAGTCGAATTTGGTGAAATATTTTTTATTTATTGCCGTATCAATTCTAAATCTGAGTGAGAGAACTCAATGATGGCACTGTTTCAATTGATTTGGCATGATATAGCGCCCATACCCTAGGGTGGATAATTACATGAAATGATTTAAAGTCGACATTTACAATCCTGATGAAATGTGCAAATCAACGTCAAAATTACTTTCTGTGCTAATATCCAGCATGGAAATTTTCCATATCTAGGAAAATATCTACAGGTCATATCCTTACAACTCTCTGCATTTGAATTTCAATAGGATAACCTTCCAAGAACCGGCGACAAAAGTACAGCCCGAAGTTCATTCGTTGTTGTATACTAAATCTCACAAGGGCAACTGCAAAGCGGAATACAGCCTGTTCCAACCTTTGAGCACTTGCATCGTCCTCCACCACATTTTATCTTACATCCGCACTTTGTCAATTCACGAGAGCTTTTAGAAATTGGTTCCAAGGAAGTCCAGGCAACTTTCCATTTGTTACCGTCTTTCAACCATCCCCACACGGAAGGACACGGAAGCTCTGGATCACGAACGACGGACTGTCCCCAGATATGTCCTGCTTGGATGGCAGCACGTTTGGCATGTTCCTTTAGCGCTCCTTGTGTTGGCGGGATTAATTCGTATGACCTCTGCTTCCTGGCAAAGAAATCTAACTTTGTTTCATCTACTGTAGTAGCATCACTTGACCGGTCGTACATCAGAACAACAAATCTCTCTAGAACTTGTAGATCAGACTCATTAATTTCAGGAGGACAGTGACTGAGTTTCGCAAATGTAGCCAAGGCATCGTTGCAAACATTCCATGTCTGCCATGCTTTTTTCCCCTTTGCCATTGAATTCAGTTACCACATCACATCCGGAAAACACATGGAAGAATAGTATCTCTTCGGTTTTTTCCGGTCCAAAGAAGATGCAAGGTCGTGTATTGGGATCCATCGAGTGTGCTCCCCCTTGCCATAGGCGATCCACATTTTCTCCATGCCCCTTGCAGTGAAAGATAACATCAGGCTTAAGCCTATGACTACAATGTCCGTGGCATTAGCTTCAATCATGAGAGACTTGTGTCCATCCTTAGCTGCATTCCAGGCATGCAAAAATATCCGGGTATCTGCTTCTTCATGTGTGCAAGGATCCAATTCGTCTATCTTAGTATCAGGGTGGCTGGAACTTGGTAGGGCATTTTCCTCTCGTGTTACAATTACTTCATTCGTTGTGATCATTTTACCCACTTCGTCAGCAAGGAAATTCAACAGTTCTGTTTTGTTGGCGCTGTTCCTTAGAAAGCTCTTCCAATTAGTCGGTGTTTTGCTCTTTGTCGTTACTCTCCTCCTGATAGCTTTCCCACGTTTTGATCGTGCTTCAGACTTCAGACTAGATTCGTGATAGACATAAAAAATGATATCTGTCCTCTTGTAATTGCTACTGTAGGAAGAATATCCTGTCTGGTACATTCTTCAAACGTCTTCGGTGTCCTAGGCGTTATTGTATTGACTAGAAATGCACCATCTACTACGTCAGTTTCTGGCTTCGTGTCTGGAAGCTCCACCTTGGTTTGCAGGACGCCCACGAGATCAGACTTGGTAGCGACATGTAGTTTGCCTCGCTTGCTGAGTGACGGAGGGAAAGATAGGTTCTCGTGTTTGAAATCTCTGGTAAATCACACCCTCTGCTTTGGCAGGAGATGAAAAGGCGGAAGAACAGTTGACAATCCTCCTTTAGTAGCTGTGTTTCTGATTTCTCTGTTGGATCCGTGCTTGTTTTGAAGAAGTCTTTATTATTCCGATTGATTAGCTGATAGAAATGCTGACTGTCGGCCTTGAGTTTATCCATGAATATTTGGAATTGCTCTTTCCCTTTCTCCAGATGAGATGCAACCAGCAGCGCTGCTGTAGGATCAGCAATGTCCTTAGTGTCAAGCGACAGTAGATCAGTGGACTCCTTCGAAAATGGATTACCCATTTCTTCTTTCACACTTGTAAGCCGCTGAACCTTTTCAAAGAATGCCTTCTGAGCAGTTGGCCACTGCTCATGGTGATGACTTCCTTTCTTCGCCTCTTTGCTTCCTGATACGGCTTCATAGTCAGCAACACCTCCCCTATCCCCTTTGATGACGGTATTGTTTTGATGGCTTGGTCGATTGCCATTGCGGAGAACTTCCTGTCAGTTTTATGAACCACGAAATTCCCATTGTGGAATTCTCTGGTGACCTCTGGGTGCCTTTTTTCTAATGATATCATATCACGCAGATGAATAGGAAGCCACCTTGCATAGTTGACATTGTTGTTGGCAAAGGGTATCAGTTCCGACAGTGATTCTCGATACAGATTGAAATTCCCTTCTCTAAATGCTCGCACCAGTGTTAAGACTGACAATTCCATGTTCAGGATAGAGAACCAAAATGCGGACTGTGGACTCTCCTTCTTTCGACTATCACACCATTCCACAAAGCTGGAGGCCTCCTCATCGCCATCAGAATGTTCGGCAAGGTACGAACTGTAGACTTTCTTCAGGAGCTGAAACAAACTGCATGCTGTGACCTGATGTGTTTGACGTGTTTTAGTGACATTGGTTGCCAACAGGAATTAATCTGCAGTTCCGGAAGAGGCTACATCAGCTTCAACAAGTGCACTTGTCCATCCACTGTCTGCTAGCGTCCACCCAATAGACTTCAGTGCTGTCATCTCAATGTGCAGCCCACCAAACATGATCACAAACTTGTCTTCCCCATATTCCTCTGGCCAGTACCACTGTATTTCTTTTGCCATGGCATAGTGTAGTTGATCAGCTGCCAGGACGGGAGTTTGCTACAGCTTCCCTTACTTTCTTCATGGCATGCTTTATTGTGGCAACGCTGTGAGCTTGATCTCGGAGAAGAGGTAGCAAGGAAGTGATGCTGGTTTCACTAGTCCGTTTCTGGCTCGCATGATGAGCTGACCATGTTATATTGGATTCATCATCTACATCGGTGGTACCTTGAACTTTTTCCAACCATTCGTCAGACGTGATTTTATATCAACACCATGTTCAATGCTGCACACGAACTGAAGAAGTGCAGGTGGGATAGCCTCCTCATCAAAGCCATCTTTGAGCTCGCTGCTGAATTTTGTCTTGTGCTGGAGCATTTCTTTTCTCAGGATATCTGCTGCATGAGATAGATGGAGAGCATTGCTATACTGGTTAGCTTCATGGAGCACTGGTTATATGTCCGCTTTGAAGGCAAGGAGTACATCACGTCCCTTCTTATGGGCTTCAAGTTCTGGAATCCGAGCAAGTAGCTGTTCCTTCAACCTGGTAGAGTGGACATTCGGGGAATCAACCCCAAGCTGTTCCAAGCGAAGCTTGTAGAGTGAGGCTAGGTCAGCAAGCCGAAATACAACTGGTGCTGCTTCCGTGTTGGTGACTTTGCTATCCATGATGTAGATAATTAGTTCTGAAAAGGCCAGTGGGTATAAATCCTTCCCTGGATCACTACTCTCTGCTTTCTCTAGGGAATTGAGGTACGCTCTTTCAGCATCGTACAACTTTTGGAGGCATCGAAGGTGGTACTTAACCTCCAGGGCAACAATGTCTCCGCCACTTAACTTTGCAAGGAGCTTTCCATCGTTCAGTGTTCTGGCACATTGATTGAGGTGTTCATTTAGTCTCTCTGTCATCCCCTCTTGCAGATTCGAAATAACATCTTCTTCTTCACAGAAGTAACATTCCACTTTTGGAATGTCTGCAGATTTTCGTCTCTTGCTTCGAGGTTCATCTGTTGCTCCGGAGGTGCTTGGGACCGCTTTTCTTTGCTTTACTCTTTCTAACTTGGTGTTGTTGAACAGCAATCGGCAACTCTGATGATATTTAGCTCAATTTCGAACAGAGGCCCGTTTAGCGGCCATCTTGAAAAAAGGCTGCCATATTGAAATTTTTTCGTGGCTACCACTTTCACCTGAATAACCTACCTATAAGGAACACTCCTGCCAAATTACATGTTTATATTAAAATTTGCACTATGATTTTTGAGCAAAATGCATGAAACAGAGGCCCGTTTGGCTGCCATCTTGAAAAATGGCAGCCATATTGAATTTTTTCGTGGCTAGCACTTTTTTCTGAAAAAGTGACCTATCAGGGACAATTATGTCGAATTTCATGCTTATCTCACAATTTGCACGATGGTTTGCATAATCTGCTCCACTATATGGGGCTGTAAAGATACAAACCAGAAAGGAAAGAGTATGCAATTTTTTATAAATAACAACAATTCCTGTATCTATAATGATAAATCCTCATCTTATATATATCCGTTCTCTGGCAGTTACTCTGCAATCGATTTATCATACTCTGATCCATCTATCTTTATGGACGTACCGTCCATAAAGATAGATGGACACATGTGGTAGCGATCATTTTTCAATTATTCTGCAATAATCATGGAAGTTTTCCAGTATTTCCTTGAATTTATCCAGAAATTCAAAGCAAAGTGACAAAAATCCCAGATGTTGGAAATTGAGTAAAGTAAACTGGAAAGAATTTCAAAAACAAAAATTGAACTTTAAATCCAATAATGCTGAGAGCTACAACCTTCCATTTACGAAAGAGGAATTGAATGAAAGCTTACGATACAGCTGTGAAACCAGACGATATTCATTATTAGTTCCTAAAGCAGCTGCCAAACAAATCGTTGCAACTGATGTTAAAATTATTTAATGACATATGGACAAGTGGCCACTTCCCAGATTTGTGGAGACACTTTCATCATTCTTATTCCGAAACCTGGGAAGGATGACTCCAACCTTGGAAATTACAGGCCGATAGCGTTAACCTGTTGTCTGTGTAAAACTATGCAAACAATGGTCAACAACAGCTTGACTTGGTATTCTGAAAAGAACAGCCAAATCAGTGATTACCAATATGTATTCAGAAAAAATAGTACCATGGATCACTTATTGTAGCTGGAGAACTTTGTCAGGGAAGTATTTCTTTGGAAGGAACATTTTACGACAGTCTTTTTTGATTTAGAAAAAGCCCATGATACTACATGGAAGTTTGGCTTATTAAAAGATCTGCATGAACTGGGCCTAAGAGGTAGACTGATACAATTCATAGGAAGCTTTCTAAAAAAAATGAAATTTTCAAGTTCAAGTACACTATTGGAAGTACAAGAACAAGAAGAAGGAGTTCCACATTCTATCAGTGACGCTTTTGCGTTAAAAAACGACTCTATAGTTAAATCCCTAAGCCCAGGAGTTAGATGCTCCCTCTGTGTTGACAATTTCTTAATCATGTACAAATCTCGATATATGAACACAATAGAAAGGTAAATTCAGCAATGCTTAAATAAAATACAGAAAAAGGCCACGGAAAATGAGTTTATGTTTTCTAAAACAAAAACTAGATATATACATTTCTGCAAATTAAGAAAATTACATTATTGATCCATGTCTGAAATTAGATGAAGCAGAAATTCCAGTAGTGGAACAGCACAAGTTTTTAGGTGTAATTTTTGACAGGAAAACAAAATGTAGCAAAGTCCTAAAATTCGACGTGTAATGGCTCATACTGAATGGGGAGCAGATTGGTATACTTTGATCAAACTATATAGATCGCTACTCCATTCCAAACTGGATTATGCTAGTTTTATATATGAGGCATCCAGAAAGTTTGACATAAAAATCCTCAACGCAACTTACAATCAATGGCTCAGATTAGTGCTTCGGGCCTTTATAACATTCCTGGTGGAGAGCTTATATACAGAAACCGGTGAATTCCCTCCACATCTATAGCATATTAAACTGGCATTGCAGTATTGTGTAAAAATTAAATCATACCCAACTAATCCAGCTTCATTTGACCCAAATTATTGCGATCAATTCCGTCTGGTAGAAAATGCCATGCAACCATATGGACCTAGGATGAAATTCATTGCTGAAGAATTATAAATATACAAGAAAAAACGGTATCCAATATTCCACCATGGACGATTAAACATCCTAAAATGATTCTTGAAATGCGTCATTTTCCAAAGAAAAAGCCCACCCTCTCACATTTCTGGATAAATTCCAGGAAATACTGGAAAACTTCCATGATTATACAATTATGGATGGATCAAAAAGTGAAGACAAAATAGTATGAGCAGCAATATGCCAAAAAATTAGCAAAAAAAAAAACGCCTTGTTGCGGACCCGGCAGCGTGCAGTGCTGGTTTATTACGAAGTGGCCTTGTGCCAGACACCACACTAAACTATCGAGTCCACAAGCAATGTATAAAAAAAAATAAAAATGCGTGAATGAACAGTGAGAGGAAAGGGGTCAATCAACGAGTGCATAAATTAATAAACATCAAAGAGATAGCCGGAATAAAATGACAAAGACGTCTGTTTGTAAAACATGTGTAACTTTTATTAGATGGAAACAAGTAGATTATCTCGTGGTACGAGATCAGAGAAAAAGGTTCCGCGCCAAAATAGGAATGCAAGATGAACAAGGCGGGAAAAAGAGTTTTATAAGGTTCTGGAAAAAGGAACTCGTTAACAGAGGTGTAGGTGCGCACAGATAGAAAGGATTTTTGTTAGTGTGAGTGTAATGTTATGCATATTTATAAGGTCCTGGTTCAAAGCAGATTAGAGTCCAATGAATTGAGAGTGTATGTGATTTTGTGTTTTTTCTTTTTTTTCTTTTTTATGTTCAGGTTCAAAGTAGGGTCTCAGAGTTCGGTCAGGTCTTGAATTAACTGTTGAAAATTTTAACGGAATGCTGTGGACGTCTAGCCAAAAGGACGAAGAGCTAGTTGCGGTTGGTTGCATCGTCTATGAGAAGTTAATTATGGCGAGTCCAGAAGGGACGAAGAATATCTGTTCGTCAGTAAGATATCCCTGTCTGTATTTAATATTGACTGACGAGGGATAAATGTAAGTCACCTGTTGAATACGAAGTTTTGCCCACGACTGTGTCGTGTGTCTCGCACATTTTCTAGCAGAAAACGGAGAAGGTCTGACCTGCGGGCAGCTTCAAGACGAGAAGAAGTCTTGGTACAGAGTGAGGTCGACATTGTTGAAATAAGATATTCCGGCCCGCATATGGGTTAAGGGCACGGAATAAATGAGTTGCCCGTCTAGTCAGGTTGAAGATCGGGAAACAACTGGCTTGCAAACGCTGTTCGTTTGAGACGCCGAAAAACGCGCGGGAAAATATTCAAAATCTGTTAGTCTGACTTCATCAGTAGGAGCTAGCGAAGTTCTTCCTCCAGGTTACTGCTACGTCTAGCTGTGAGAGGAAGGAAGGGGTGCAAACCGCGCGCACACACGCACGAGTGTGAAAGGAAGGGAGGAAACTCGCGTGCGCGTAAAATATAGATGGAATTAATGTGTTAATTCCATAGCCTCTCAAAGGGAAGTTTGATTTTTACTGCAGAGGCTTATGCGATTGAGTTAGCCAATCTGTATTGGTTATAAATACAAATAAAACTTACCCTCTATTCTATTATTTTTACTATATCATGTTACAAAGACAACAACAACAAGAGAAATAATCCAGTAGAAGAAATTGTTCATCAATAAATAATTTTTATAAATACAACAAATACGAAAATGGTTAAGTTGTTAAAAGTTAAAACACTTTAGACTAGAGTTTTTTGGTGTGTGATACTGAAAGAATTTAAGTTGCTGAACTGATTGTACGAAAATGAGAAGGTGTAGTTAAGTATATTTGTTGTTGTGGGAATATTAAACAGTTATTTTTTTGTATTGAATCGAAAAAAGTGTATTGTTTTTGATTCACTGATTTTTACAGAGTTGTCGCTCTTTTACCGGCTGGATTTATGTTAATTTTAGTAATTGACGTTAAGCCTGGAATTGTTGACAAGTCGTTTTCGTGTTGAAGAATTTGGTTTGTCTCCTTTGCTGTGTTGATTTTCAATGAAGTCAAGTGAACAAGCTGAATATTTTAAGTTGTAGTGATAGGGGTACCATTATTTAACTTTGGCTAGGAAAGATGAGATTCAGGACAATGCAATTTATATTTGACGTAAATGGCACATAGAATAAAATACAAAACTGAACTGAATGATTCCAAAACATAACAATTAAATTTATTAATGTTTGATGTATATGCATGCGTATTGAAAAGGTAGGACAGAGTCGTGTCCCTTTGATTAGGTATTAGCTGTACCGGAGTTCATATTAAGAAAGTTTGGAATTGTGAGTTCTAAAATTGATAAAAGTTCAGGAGTGATTTCCGTGTTCGTGAATGTTGGTAATTGTCTTTAACGTCTGGCCAGCAATGACTAAGATGGGAGTTGGTAAAGGTTACATCTTGGCACTTGGTAGTAAAGGAATGAGACGTACGAGAGAGATGAATGGAAAACTACTCAAAAAGTTCACACGTGTTGGGTTTATATAATGGTCGTGTACCACGTGGGAGGCTCAAACGGAGAACACGGGAAAAACAGATTGGTCGCGTGCAGGCGGTTTGATTGTTCGGAACTGACCAATCAGCAAGCTAGATTGGAGGTGATTGACCAATGAATACTTTTTATATTTGTATGAAAGTAGGATGTTACTTACCAGATAGGAAGAGTGCATTTCCTAAAAAGAGGTAAGGCTGGTTTGTTGTGGAAGATCCCACAAAGTGCCCACTGACCAAGTCGCATCGAAGTTTCGATTTTATTAGTTCTCTTGGTCACGTGGGGTGGGGATCGTGAACATGTTTACATTTTGTGGCATCAACTAGAGGTCAAAATTTGGGTTGGTACCTTCGGACATAGTTGACGACACCTAATTCATATTTTTCAACCAATCAGAATGCATCAGTTGTTATACTTGGTTTGGGTGCCTTTATGTGTTTAACTTGCACAAAATTTGAGATTTAAAGAAAAATGTAAGAATCTGATTCTATAGGCTTTAGATATCATCACTGAGAGCAGACTAAAAAATTCCCAAATTCTTTCAGACTCACTCTCTATCGTAACAGAACAAATCCAACAATCCAATGATTATTAAAATATTACAGAAAATCAACACAATTAACAAAAAGAGAAATATTATAATATGTTGGATTCCTAGCCACATTAAAACATTGTAACTGTAGAGCAGGCCTGGCAGCCAAATCAGCTTTCGATATGAAAGGGATCAAGGTCACATATACAATTTTTAAGGAGGAGATAAATAAATATATTTTTTAAAAATGGCATGAGTACTGGGACGATTATCCACGTAATAAACTCTATGCAATGCAGCCCAAGCTGAAAGTAAGTAATACATCTTTTAGAAAGTTTCAAAAAGTAGAGGTCGTAACGATCCGCTTGTGTATCGGCCATACGAGAATGACACATTTTTTCCCACTAAGGAAGTTCAATCGATGTGACAAAACATGTAAAACAGCATTGTCCATTAAACATATTTTGACTGTGTCCAGAGCTAGCGATCTCAAGACAGAAACAGAAACTTTTTTGAGCTGTTCGAGAAAGTAAATGTGGATGATATACTTATCATTTCTAAAAGTGGTCGGCCTATACAAGGAAATATAAAAACAGGAGAGAATAACGATAAAACAAAGTTTTTATTAAAAAAATATATATATCTACGAAACCAGATGCTCGATCAAAAATCCTCTTTTCAGAAATAAAACTAAGAACTCAGATATGTAGAGAATAAATATTGCCCGCAATCCTTTATTGAAGGAAAGAATATTACCAGTAATTTAATTGTCTCTCGACAGAGGACTTCTTACAAAATTGTTAATGAAACTTGATTTAGAAACTGATTTTATTACAAAGAATACATTTTTTTATTCATACGAATTTATATTAAAAAAAATGTTACCTAGGGAAGGTTACTGTTGTGGATTCCGGGTTGAAATCCGGTACCAATAAATAACAAATGCCAGTAATGAATATATGAAAATAAATGTATTAACGTAATAATACAAACTGGTAAAGCAGGTTAGTAGTTCCAGGAATACGGGTTAGTGGCCAAATATATATACAGTCTTTGGTATTGGAGTGTCGCTGTATGACTTCTTACTGAGTCTATGTGCTCGCTCACTGTGACTCCTACAACGCTGTTACCTCCCCCTCACTCTTCCGGTTACCTACAACCTTTTACTCTGTCACTCTGGACTCGACTCGACTCGACGGTCTTGCTCTCGGGTATTCACTGGCAGTAGTATAAGTATATACTGGGTGAGTCCATTTGTATAAAAAGGGGAGAACCCCTCAACAGTTACTGAATAGAATAATCACACGAAGGTTGGTAATTAACGATAATACTTAGGACACGAACAACACATAAGATTTGTCGGGGGCGGGGGGCATAGAAGTAGTCAACTGCTAGAAGTGAGTCAAGTGAATTTCACAATGAATCTCCAACTACAGGATATCTACCAACCCCCTCCACGCGGTCAGATGTGGCACAAGGCCGAATTTAATGTGGGGTAACTGAGACCGTAGGCTCGGCCAAAAATTCCCCGTAGCCCCCGTATAAAACGGGGTCGGGTAGCTGTTTCCAGAGACGATCCTCTGCCCTTCGACATGGGCTCGTCTGGGGATCCTCTCTGCCTCGAGGCAGAGAGTTTGACCAGCACAGACGAATCTCCAATTGCAAACCAATATACAATATTTACTACTGTATTTATGTGAATGAGGACATACCCATTAGCATCCGTAGGTATGCTACAGCAATAACCCTTTGAGGTTGATATGCCATAAAACAAAACAAACAAACATCATTTCCATTCAAATTTCTTAAGGTTGCAGTGGCATGCATAGGTCTAGTAGCGCCGGGGCGAAGACTGGCGCCCCACCTACCCCAAACAAAATCGCAACATATACTTAGTTTATTTTTTTTTGGACAGATCCATTGTTCACAAAGTTTTATCATAATCAGTTAGAGGGAATGTTTTTTAAAAAAAAACATTTACACATTATATAAATTTGACAAATTTTATTTATTTATAGATTATAAATAAGGTTGACAAAATGGCTTTGTGAAACATTTCTTAATCATATTTTATTGTTTTAATACTGAAACCACAGAAAGTTGAACATACCAATTAAAAAATTCTAATAATTGACAGTTGATAAAATAAATGAAAAACAATTTCAACTCAGTAGTAGTTAGATAAAATTTTTTGTAAATATTTTTTGTCTAATATTTGTTTTGCAAAATCTTTTGAGAAAGTTTTTTATGAAATATGGCAACAAAACGAGAAACTATATTATTGTGGCCTCAAAAAATAAGCTGAAAGATTAATTTTTAAAATATATTTCATTTCAATTTTTAATTAAAATTAAGTGTTTTGAAATTCTTGAATTTTTCGCACTGTCTCCAGTGACATTGTTGGTTATTAATAATTAACTAAAATCAAGTTTACTTACTATTAATAATAAATAGTAAAATAGAAGATTTGTATCTTGTATAGAATAGAATGCATGGAAAATTAATGACCAAAAATCAAATATTTTCTATTAAAAGTTCCATATTTACATTATAAACAAATAGTTTACTTATTTTAGTGGTGGATATTGCATTACAGATATTCTGAGGTCTTGTTTACTGTTTTCCTTTGTATGAGTACACCTAACTTTGTGGGACGTTAAAACAACAATTATTTAAAACAAATCCCCATCTTTTTTGCATGAAATTTTACATTATTTATAGATTAAAGACAAAATATTTTAAAAGATTTTTGCCAGAACTATTCACTCTGCAAAAAAAAAAAAAAAATAAAATAAAATAAAATAAAAGAATAAAAGTAGAAAGAAGGTATTAATTTAAAAAAGTTTTCCAATAATAATAATCCACAATATCAAACTGGATAAATGAACATAAATTACCCATCTATTTCCAGGGATCTGTTTACTTTAGCTTTGAAATTTGCCAAGGAGTACACTGATCTTTCCAATGAGGAGCTTGACATTATTATGAACTGTAGAAGATCGCTTCTTATCTATAACAAAGAACAATGGATTAAGAACAACTCTGTTGACCAATTCAATATTTCCATGGGATCATTAGACTCTTGTTGGTTTATTTAACTTATATAATCTTATTGCCCACCAACATATCAACATTGAACTCACAGGGTTATATAGAGATGATGATCTTATGGTGGTGAAAACTTCCACAAAAATTAAAACTGACAAAATCAAGGAATTAATACATACAGAATTTAAAAGTCTCAACCTTAAAGTTAAGATCAACACTAAATTTAAAAAAATAGATTTCCTTGATTTTACATTAGACCTAGTTAATAATGCATTCCAACCCTATATGAAAACAAACACCAATCTAAAATATATCCACCCAAATTCTAACCACCCTCCATAAATGGAATTGCACCCTTATACAGTTCGATATCGTGGACTACTACCCATCAATTTCGAAGGATTTATTTATGACTGCCCTGGACTTCGCTGCTGTGTATTCGAACCTAACAAAGGATGAAATGGATATAATCCTCAGCGCAAAGAAATCGGTCCTCGTTCACAATGGGGACCAATGGATACAAAACAATAACGACCTGTTTGACATCACTATGGGATCGTTAGACTCTGCAGAGTCCTCTGACCTTGTTGGTCTCCTAATACTGTACAATTTAATGGCACACCGCGAAATTGATATTAAGGACATCGGGCTGTATAGAGATGACGGGCTCATGGTGGTGAGGAGTTCTACTAGTTTTAAGATTGAAAAAATCAGAAAAATTATATTTAGTGAATTTAAGAAACTAAACTTAAAGATAACTGTCTCTTCTAATTTGAAAAGGGTTAACTTCCTCGACGTAACTCTAGACTTACCAGACAATACATACCAACCTTATAGAAAACCAAATGCTAACCCTTTATACATACACCCGAAGTCAAACCATCCTCCATCAATAATTAAACATATACCCTCATCAATAGAAAATAGAATTAGCCTTAACTCCGCAAACAGGGAAATATTCCAAAAACATAATAGCCTCTATAACACTGCCCTAAAAAATAGTGGTTATAAAAATGCTAACATTAACTACAAAGAAAATTGCACTGGACATGGGAAAAAAAACAGGAAAAGAAATATCATATGGTACACCCCTCCGTTCAACCAAAGGGTTAGTATTAAACTAGGACAGAAATTCTTAACTCTAATTAATAAACACTTCCCCACCAATAGTAAGCTTAGTAATATATTCAATAAGAACACCCTAAAATTGAGCTACAGCTGCTCTGATAATCTTGAACGCATAAAAAAAACACAATAATAAGATCTTGAACAAACCCCCCATGCCAAAACAGTATTAATAAAAAACTCTACACTAAAATCAGATGATAATAGGGAAAAATTATGTAACTGTAGAAACCCAGAAGACTGCCCATTAGAAAATAAATGTTGTATTAATTCAGTGGTATACCAATGCACTATTTCATCCACAGAGAGCCCAAGCACTAATATGATATACATTGGGTCCACGAAGAATAATTTTAAAGATAGATGGAGGCAGCATAAATTGCTCCTTTTTAATAATATAAACAAAAAAGAAACCAGACTTCACTATCAAAATATTTTTTTAAGCACTTGAAGGAAACCAATAAGACACCAAAAGTTAAATGGAAAATTATTGACAAGGCTAGAATATGTAAAGCTTGGGATGACCCATGCCCTTTGTGCCTCCATGAAAAATTGCACATTATTAAACTTCTAAATAATAATAATCTATTAAATAATAGACACAAGTTAACGGTTTTTTGTAGGCATCATCAGATTTTTTTGTTTGAAATAAAAAAAAAAAAATTTATATAACTTGTTTAACAAATAGCCCAATCATCAGATTCATAGTAGAAATTATTAACTACAAACTTGCATACAACATAACACCCTTCATAATCCATAATTAGTAGTTTAAACACCTTACATAAAAGATAACCCTTTATGAAGTCGTCAAAAAACAAACGTTACGAAAGTTTTTCTTTTTATATGCACAATTCCCTTTCATAATAAAATAAAATAAAATAAATAAATAAATCTCCATAGACAAGCCAACTTGACGAAAGCTTAATACATCTTCGTTTCATTTTTGACACCCTCACCTTCCCCTGACTTGACACCTTGAAAGTATCTCTATACCGCTACTTATCATTAACACCCTACACTCGCCTACCCATTTTAGACAATTCGCCCTAGCTGTTACCATGGTGATTTTGATTTCAATTTTTAAAACAAGTAAATTTCAGATATACGTTATTCCAACAAAAATTTCGCTTGAAGATGCAACGGAGCCTTTTTAATTTCAACTCAATTTAATTTAAAGGATTATATTGAAGTTTTCGGCTCTTGTTTTGAAACATGAGACCTCTTATGTAGCGATTTGGAATCATATTTTTAAATAAATATATATATATATATATATATATATATATATATATATATATATATATATATATATATAATATATATAAATGAGATCTACTATGACAACAAGTTCTGCAGATGTATCTTGAATAAGTCAGTACGGTTTGTTCTGTACTGAAAATAGACTTTCATGTGTATGGCCTTGTTTTTTCTTTTAAAAAAAACTTAAGAAATAAACATTGCAACAAAGAAAGAAACTGGGGAGCCATGATTCTGACATAAAATGAATAGTGGTGGCAAATAATAAAGACTAAGTAATAAAGTAATTAAAGTAAACTTTTTATTAAGTTATTTTTAGTTCTCTTCAATGAAATATTTTCTTAAAATTTTTATTTCAGTGAACCCACCCATTAAAAAAGATGGAAAGAATATTAATAAACGCGGTATGAAATTTATTTTTTCTTTCAAATTATTATCTTTGTTGATTGGTTTATTAATAAAAACATATTTGATTCAATATTATTTAAAAAGGATACAAAATTTTACATCACTTATCAGAACAGTCCTTTATCCCAAGTTTGTTTTAAGCTTCATAACGAGAAATGGCATCTAGCCTAGGGACTTCTTGAAATGCTCCTTTCATTTTAAAAGGCATTATTTGACCTGCTTGCTTATTCTAACTATGACGATATTCAGTCCCCCCCCCCCCGAGGGTGTCATGTGGCACAAGGCCTTTTTAACGTGGGCATTCCGAGCCCGTGGGCTCGGCCAAAAATATGCCCATTGAACCCGTATAAACGGGTTCAGGGCCGGTCTACCTCACCGAAGGAGACTTCGCCCTTCGGCATAGCCTCCTTCGGGTTCCTCCCGTCCGTAGGAAGAGAGTTTAACTGAACAGTCACTCAGAAAGTACTGACTCGACTAATGCAGTAGCCCATTTTGTGCAATGAACAGTACAGGCCTGAAATGAAAGGTGTCTAGTTTACATACTGATTGCCCAAACTGCTCAAATATAAACAACAAGCAACATTCTCACTAAAGCATTTAGTTATTCAAAAAAACTGATCATAAACAATAACCATGTTTTGATCATGGAATGAATGACACCACCTACCATCTATGGCACCATCTACTGAACTTTTGAAATAGCTTGTTGTTATAGCTTGTTGATTTAATGAAAAAAATCCCTTAATCCAGCAAACCATCCTAAGATGGAATCAATTGTGAAATTAAAGAACAATTAGTATAAACAGTAACAAAGAAGAATGTTGTAATAGTATAATTAAAATATAAGAAAAGTATTGTCTCCCCAAGACAAGAATAAGGAAAATATTTCCCTATTCAGTTTGTGTGATTACTTCCTTGAGTATTGACCACTATGATATACAACATTACAATAAAAGAGTTCAATAATGTAACTTATACAAGTATATAAAAGAGAATTGAAGGAATAAATGCTTTAGATAGTGTTTGTTAAATATCATATTCTAAATCATTTATTCTTTCAATATAATAAATCATGCTTCTTATACTAGCTTTGGACACTAATTATAATGTATGCTGATACTGTAAGGAACATTATTCAGGGTGTCACTATTTTTCTTAATTTATTCAGCAATTTTTCTGTTGTTAGAATCTTTTTTCATAACTTGATAAAAGATGTCTGTTGAATGGCAAAGATTCTTGTGATTTGAATGGTTTTCCATTTTTAAAACTTTCTTGCTCATCTCCAGAGGAATTGCGTTGTATTAAATTTCTGTCTTAATTCCAATTGGATTAAAAAATGTATTTTCCACTTTGGTACTCAAATCTTTTGTCATTGAGAGGGGTCATTTCGATCCACCCAAAATGATAAAATTACTTTAGTCGTTGCTAAGGACATTGAGGTGTTCACATCAATGT
Organism: Acanthosepion pharaonis; assembly: GCA_903632075.3. Classification (NCBI taxonomy): domain Eukaryota; kingdom Metazoa; phylum Mollusca; class Cephalopoda; order Sepiida; family Sepiidae; genus Acanthosepion; species Acanthosepion pharaonis. Next base: position 761,564 of record CAHIKZ030005042.1, on the reverse strand, counting down.
GCGAAAAAGGTGTTATGGTTAAGGGAGATAACCAAACTGAACAGTTAAGATTATAAGGGAGATAACCAAACTTACTTTAATTTTATTGCATATAATTATATTATCCAAATTGTGTTCGTGTAGCCTAGAATAGGATCAAAAGATTTTCCTAAACAGTCTTTAAATGTTAAATGGTGATTTTTTTTCATTCCAAGATTATTGAAGATTGTGTGTCAACTGTGCATGTATTTTTTTTTTTTACTTTTTAGCTTGGATGGCATATGGAGAATTTAGAACTGGATTTGGAAACAGATTTAGAAATGGCTGGAGAAGAGGACTTAGGAGAGGATCTGGAAGAGGATTTGGGAGAGGATTCAGAAGAAATTATGGAAGAAGAGGATATGGGGTGGGGTTAGGACAATTCTTTCTAGGGGGAATAAGAAGAAATTTGTTTAAAGGATTAAAGAGAATGCTCAAAAATGGATTGAAAAATACTTTCAGAAGGTTATTTGAAAGAAGTGTTATAGATCGCTGTGAAGAGAACACAATGGCTCACCAGCTACTAAGAGGTGAGTTCACTATTTTTCCATTTAAAATATATTAGAAATTAAAGAATACGATTTTTAAAATTTATTGTTAAACAGTTCATTGACTTTTTTTTTTCTCTTACGATTGGGTCGAGCGAGCTTTGGGGAGATTTAAGAAAGCTTCTGTGATCCATTTCTCCCAAAAGTGCACAAAACTAACTACATGAAAATAGAGCGATTACAAAATTGTTGCATTACTGCAGTTTGTTAATTGTCTATAATAACATAGTGGTGATGAATTAACCAATGAATGCTTGGCATTGTATGTGATTTGTATTTTTATGTATGTGTATGTATATATATATGTATGTATGTATGTTCATGCGTGAAAGACTCGCACAATGTCATCCTATAAGCAATATCAGAATAAATTTCGCTTTCTAAATATACCAGTGTAAAATGTTAATATCTTTTTTCATACCACCGTTATGCACAGATAAATATAGTTACTAAATTAACAAGAATTATCTCCCTTTTTCTGTATAACAACCTATATATTATGAATTTTTCAGATTACCTACGATCTAATTTGATCTCAGGCTGTCTTGATACAACAAGTAAGTTACATTATAACATCATTTTGTTTATTTATTCTTTATCAAATATAAATGACAATATATGCTATATTCAAAGCAAATTCCTATCAGTAAATGTTTGTCTCATGCATATACAAGTAAAAATGGTTTCTTCTTTTTTTAACAAACACTTCTAAAAATGCAAATAACAGTTTCATAATTCTTGAAAGAAGAAATATTTGTGTAAATCAGCCTGGAGATATGGTGAAATAATAGAATAAGCTTTTCAGTCTCTGATATTTTCATTTATGAGGAATTCTTTAGGACTGTTAAAAGCTGTTGATTAAAGATTTCCAGTGGTACCAACTACAAATAGTATTTGAGATAAGCATATTGAGGTCTAAAAGGATAGCACATAGCATGTAAAGTAATCAAAATGTTGATGTTCCACACTACTTCAAACAAAAGCTTAGGAAAAAAATTCCCATCATTACTGGAAAGTGCAACAGCAGTTAGGGGAATTGAAAAATTTATTTTCCTGAAAAACTGTTTCAATAGAAAGATTTTATAAATTTCAAATGATAATAGCAATGGCTGCTCAAACAATGAATGCTGAATGTTTCTATGTTACCATTAACATAAGGAAAATTAACTCAATACCTACTTGATGTCTGAGCTGAGTTGGCAGGTAAATGTATACAAATTATTTTTCCATATATTTTAAGTGATAAGATTTCACAATCCACTCAAATAATCATTAAATTAACTAATTTTCATCAAGGAAGTTATTCAAGTTTTATTTTAAGTAGAACGAAAAAGCCAACTTTTTCAAATTTTTTTAAAATTTTTGTGTGACGCCAATGTTGCAGGAAAACTATCAAGTACTCTACATAAACCTTGTAACATGAACTATGCTTTACATTAAGTGCAAAGAAAATCAGCTCATCCAGTAAAAATTTTGTTCGCATACAACTTTGCTTTGGTTTTTGCAAAAAGTTCTATCCACTTTCAGTTTTATCACTTTATCTGCCAAACGCTGGGATCCTGGATATTGAAAAGTTGGTCTTGACTTCCTTGTTAAATTTGCAACATTTGTGTAAAATTTCATCAAAATCGGTTGAGAAATGTAGACATAGGTAAATAGACAGACAGACAGACAGACAGACACACACACACACACACACAAACAGACATCTGTTATAGATATAAATCTATAAAATAATAGATATAAATCTATAAAATAATAGATATAAATCTATAAAATAGAAAATACAAGATGTATTTATTTTCTGCACTCTTAGATATAGACATAACATGTTTGTATTTGATGAAGCAACAGTCACTGGTTTTTATAAGGGAATCAGCAGCAACAGAAGTTAGCAGAATGCCTTGATAACGTCAATTAAACTTATCTACCAAACATGGATTAATTCCCCTATTTGTAGACTCATGTTTTTGTTTATTCTGTTCAAAGTCTAACCCTTGTGTTCATTTGGAGAGAATCAGCTTACAATCAAGTATGTACAAATCTACTAGAGTGCAGCACAAGGCAGGCTCTAGAAAATATTCACACGTTTTCTAACAGATTTCATACTAATTTTGTATTCTTCAGAATCAACTATAGCTAAGTTAGGAATATTTGGGCCAGAATAGAAGTGGAGATTAATTAGGCCACTTGATCCTGGGATTTTTAGGGTGTAGCTTATTTCCCTGAGGAGAAATAAAGTGGGATGATTTAGTAGAGAATATTGATATTATAAAGAGAATTAATGTGATCCATTTGCACCAAATATTAATATTTTAAAGAAGATTCATAAATGATATAGCACTGAATACAAAAATACTTAATGATCAGTTTGAAATGGAACCTACATTTCACATTTGACCTGGCCCAGTTACTAACATTGCACCAGGCCTGGGTATATTTTATAACAAGAAAAAACTGAATGAGTGCTTGTACTTGACTAGTTCCTGTTCTTCATACTAATTCAAACAGTAAAAGAAATTATTTGACAGTGCCCATCTCTTCTCTAAATGCAGCAGGTATTACTGGGTTACATGGTATCAACACAGCTGCCAATATTACTACAAGTAGCAAATTAGGCTACATCTGGAATCCTAGTGTTACTTAATTTTGAATTGATTGTCTGAGCTTTTTGATATAGTGAAATGACAATTATTCATTTGGTTATCTCCCTTGACTAGTTTTATTTTTTGTTTACCAATTCTAAATCCATTCTTATCCTATTCTCCCTTGTCTTTACTTTTTGGATATCAGCTTCCAAATGATCAACCTGTAGATTATACTTTTTATATAAGATCACTTTAAATGAAATGGCCAAATATGAACAAAAATTATACATTTTTGAACAATTTTAAATCTTGTAATTCAAATTTGCTCCATTTTACATACTATCATATAATCTGAATATTTTAATTGCAAAATCTACCAAAAGAAACTCACATTTTTATTGTTATACAAACTTTTTAATGAGCCAGTTGTATTTCTCATTAAAACTTCATTTTAATTAATATTCTATTCATTCATTTTTCATATATAAATGTGCAAAATTGTATACTCATTATGCTAATGAATTTCAAAATGATATGAATTCTATCTGCTACTAAGATTATTTCTTTAAACAAATTTAACAGGTAGAAGAATGGGTCAGTCCTTCAACCGACAACAAGGACGTTTTTCCGAATTTGAACGTAAAGGATACACAGGTAAAACTTTGCATCATTTTTATAATGAAAATGTTACATTTGATCTTTCATTGTGTAGAGCCTTAATAAACATATAATCAGCAGCAGTGCAGAGTGTATAAAACAGGTGAACCTTTAAGTAACTCTCTCTTTCCTGTTTTTCCTCCTTTGAAAATGTGTGCCATTATCTTTTCACACCAAAGCAAAAAAGGGCTGTGGATGCTTCACACACAAACACACCTAAAGATGCAAGTCACACCCAAATACATTAAAAATTTCACTTGTGTAATTTTTGCATTACCTCCAAAACCAGCCACATGTTTATGAGATCTTCTGCTAAATCATTAACTATCCTATATGATAAATGGAGTAATTCATTCTTTAAAAGCAAGTGGTCTTCACCTCTACACATGTTACCATTAACAGAAGTCATCCTCATGGAGACCTTATGGTGATTATTGCAAACTGAATGCGATTACTCTTTCCGATAAGTGCCTCATTGCTAATATGAAAGATTTTACCATGGAACTAAAATTTTTTCTAAATTTGATTTCATCTGAGCCTACAATAGAGGAGTCTGACATAAATAAAACAGCAATTACAATATCATCTGGGCTTTATGAATTTTTACTTTTACCTTTGGACTACAGAATATAGCCCAATCCTTTCAAAGATGAACCAAGTTCTTCAAGTATTAGATTCAGTTTTTTGCTAGATTGATGACACGTGCTTATTACTAGCCCTTCATCAGCAGAACATAAACAGCATTTTGAAAGATTTCAAAAATATGGTGTTGTAGTGAATCCCATTAAATGTAAATTTCAATTGTATGAAGTTAACTTTTTAGGTCATAAGATTCATAAAAATGGTATCAAACCTTTACCTGAAAGAACCAAAGCTATTTGCTGTTTCCTGGTTCCCAAAACTTTAAAAAATTTACACTGATTCCTTGACATTCTGAATTTTTATAGGAAATTTATCCTCAACTTGTCAGAAATAGTTTCCCATTAACAGATGTTCTTCAAGGACAAAAGAAAACAAATCATGAAGCAGAGCTTGCAAGAATGTGTAACAGATGAATGGTTACCCGTGGCTTTCTTCTCAAAGTAATTATCAAAATCTGCTACTAGGTACAGCACTTTCGAACAAGAGTTAATGTCAGTGTACTATGCCATCCAACACTTCCAACATTTTGTTTTCATGTGCTCCATGACCATAAACCTTTAATCAGAGCAATCAAGGCAAAATCGGGTAACTATTCTCCTCAGGAACTTAGACACCTGAATTTCATCAGCCAATTCACACCTAATATTCAACATTACAAAGGCTCTCCAAACACTCTAGAAAACACATTCTCCAGGAATATTTCTACAATTAATCTAAATCCAGTCACCAATTTTGAAGCTATTGCAACTCCCCTAAAAGATGATAATCTAAAATCTCTTCTAGAGGACAATAATTCTTCATTACAAATGGAGGAAATATATATTCCACAAGTGAAACATTCCATTTAGTATGACACTTCTACAGGAAATTTGCAACCTTTTATTCTGAAAACTCTCCATAGAAAGCTATCTGATACTCTGCACTCAATATCACACCCAGGTATAAAAGTGACCTGCAGGCTAATTAGTAAAAATTATATCTGGTCCAGAATCAACAAGGATATGAAGGATTGGACAAAAAAAAAGGCCAAAATAGTGAGACACACTAAATTAGCTCCTACATTTTTTTTTCATGCCTGATAGTTGATTTTACCATGTCCATATTGACATCACTGGGCCATTCCCACCCTATCATGGATATTACTATCTCTTCACCTGCCTGAAATAATTCCCCTTATTGATATCAGTGCGAAATCAGTTGTACAGGGTTTTATAACAGGTCCACAGGTTTGGTGTTTCCATTAATATCACCACAGATAGAATCAATACTGAATTATACTTCTTGGCTTCAGAATATTCCATTAATAATTTTAGGGCTAAGAACAACTGTAAAATCTGATTCACAGCATTCTTCAGTCAAACTTGTATATGGCACACCTTTATGTCTACCAGAAGAGTTAGTAATCAAACCAAATGAACCACTCTTGTATCCTGCTTTATTTGTAGGTATGTTGAGATTGAAGATGTCTCAAGTAACACCCCCATCTCCTAGACAATCCACCCAAGGAACATATATTCCAGAATCACTAAAAAACTGCAACTTTGTGCTAGTAAAAGACAATGCAACCAAACATCCCTTACAAACATCTTGCTTGCTTGCAACATAGAGAATATAAACCCCTTTCTAGGATAAGATACTAAAGAGACTCTCAGTTGTACAGAATGTGAGTGCATATATCTTTCAAAGGCTGGCTTGATTAGTCACACATGTTATCACAAAAACAACACAGTCTATCATGATGATGTCCAGTCTGATTTCACTTGCAATCTATACAACAAAGTGTGCAGATCATTGAAGAACTTACCCAGCATTATAAATCATGTCACCATGATATCAATGCAGCAAAGAGTAAGTTGCATATTATCATGTCTTTATCATCTCAGATCTTTCATTGGCCCAATAGATTTGCACAATCTTTTTTCAGATTCAATCTGCTTTTGTAGTATATTTTTTGTTACATGGAACCTATGAAAACAACTTATTTTCCAATCCTCAAGGTCCACAAACCCTACTGATAAAAGCATAGTATTAAACAATTTTAACTTCTTAATAAAATAAAGATGTATAATAATTTTATGTAGTTGGCCCCAAACTTTTACATTCCAATGTTAGTGATACTGTTTTGTACAGTTCTCACATTTAATGAATATAAAATCCTGATATATAACAATAAAACAAAAGAAATAACAACACAATTAACAACTGAAGGGAAGACCTATCAAATTTCAAAAGGAGGTATATTTTTTCTCAATCTAAAGGTGAAATGAAAAGGAAGGAAAGTCAGAAAATAACCAACTACTTTAACCACTAAATAAAACCAAAGGAATATAAGAAACAAAATAACTGATTAATAAATAAGAGAAAAATGTTTTTCTTTTAAAACCTGTGTCCAGCATTTTACATCTTGAAAAAATTAACATTTTTTATTAGCATCTTAGTTGTAAACATCATTTAAATAATGATTTGCATATTCATTGTGCTAATAAGTTGTAAATAAGCATTAAATTTATTAAAACTATTAAGATTATTGTTATTAATTATTTTATCATTAGGAGGGATGAATAATCAATTTGGCCAACAATCAGAAGGTTTTGATGATGGAGAATATCAAGAAAACCCAGGTAAGGTTTAAAATCAAAACATTTTATATATTTTCATTTTATTTTAATTTCAGCTAAACATTGATTTTTATCATCTTGTAAAATGGATATTCACTTTTAGTCTCGCATAAGAATACAATATTAAGACTTTAAATTCAAATCAGATTCACTAAAAAATACATTAATCATAGCCTGAAAGAGATCAGATTTATTAATCATGGTCTAATAACGGTTTGAGAAAAGATCAGCTTTACTAATGGTTTGAGAGATGAACTTACTCATCATCTTTACTAGATTGTCAAGAATATCCATGAAATGAATATGTCAGAATAAAAATTATTGTTTTAATGTGATTTTAAATGAAAGAAATATTTAGTGTCATACCATTTCCAGTTTGTCAAGGAGCAAAATCAACAACAATCAATACAACTTTTATTTGCAGTCCTAAGTTCAGAGTATCTGACATTTTTAGATTGGAGTGCACAGGTTTATTTTTTTTTCAACATTAGACAAAGAACATTAACATTGATCTTAAGAAACTGAAGAAAGAATTATAGTGTAGAAGGCATCAATGTAACAACTTAACATTCTATATTATTTCTATGAGAAAGAATAGGAAGACCCTCCCAGAAACTCCAAATATTTACCTATAGTAAATATACTATATTGAGGACAATCAATATTACAACTCCAAAGGATTTGGGGATATTACGGATGGCCGGGATGATTGTTGAAATAAACCTGCATGTACCTATAGACAGTGTAGTAAAAGAAAGTGAGAAGAAGGAATTAACTATCACTTGTAAGAAGATAAAATGTATAGTCATTATTTAGCGGGTCAGCACAAGATATGAACTACAAAATCGTGGCATCAAAATCACTCAAGTCCAGAAATGTCTGAGCTGCCTTGCCAGTTTGTTGATGATCTCCTGCCTTGGTCTTGAGATGAATAAATTAATACATGTCAAAATGAAAAATGACTGCAGCAAATAATAGAAGGATAAACATTCTTGGTGCAGTGATCATTTGCTTTGATCGGTTGGACTGGAAGGTAAGCCTGAGAGACAATGTTTCTTCATCGCATGACAACTCAGAGAGAATATTTCTGAGCAATGAGGCATGCATAACTGAGTATAATCTCTGATGATGGAGAAGTCCTCAATCTCCATCATGACCTATGAACTCACATACCAACATCACTTCACCATGCTCTTGACAAAATTGTCAGGTGTCTCCATTAAAGCTTTTTCTCTACCATACTCCACCTTAAAAGATAATATTGCGAAACTAATGGAGTGGATGATTGACTATGACAAAAGCAGCACATTTAGCAGAAGTGAACAACAGCTACTGAAGATGATTGAAAATTCACCAATGAAATTGGTGATTGATCCAGATATAAAGCCTGTTGCATGTCACAAAGCCATTACAGTTCCAATTCATTAGCATGAGAAAGTTAAAGGTGGTCTAGACCAAAATATGAATCTCAGCCCTACCAGGGAACCCCTAAGTTAATGCCATTGTATGAGAGTGAATCCTAAGAAGAATTGTGAACTAAGATACACAGGAGACTTTCATACACACATGCACACAGGGGCAGGCAGGCAGGTCAGCTGGCTAGCCAATGCAGTAGACTCACAATGTTTGTTTTCAAATTGGATACTACAGTTTTTACCACACAATGATGACAAGCAGGGCTGGCACTAGGGCCTTGCCCCCCCCCCACCTTTAAAACTTTGATATGGACCCCGCTCTCTACTACATGTCAATTTCTAAGTTTCCCAACCTGGGGGCCCACAAACACTCAAAAAAATTGGTGGGGGAGGGCAGCACTTTTTTTTAAATAATAAAAATCAGGGAAGTATCCAATTTAAATGAAAATTTCAGTATATATTCATTAATGATTTACTTTTTTAATGAATAGGTTTTTATTTTTTTTAAAAATCTGAAAAAATGTTATTCTTTCTGTAATAACCACCAATATTTTCATGATAAAATTTTACTTAAAAAAAATTTTTAAGTCACAAATTTTTGCATTTTCATAATGATTAATTGCTGAAACATCTCTGGTGAAAAAAAAGTTTTACAAAGATTCCAACACAACATGGGATTGTCTTAAAAATTTGTTTTAAAAACAGTATTTCAGTTTTCAGGAAAATTTTTCATGTGTTGAAATCTTTAAACATTTTTTAAGCAGTAATTTTCTTGGTTTTATCTTTCTAGAAATAAAAAATAGGGACTAGAAATTTCATTTTAATGACTGGCTGTGAACTTCTGGTTAGTATTACTATTAGTAAAAATAAAAAAAAAAAACAGAGATCCTCCATAGGGAATGATCTCAGAATGAAAAATGATTTTACAGAGTTATATTCCCCCTCTTAATTGATTTAAAATAAGTGCTACTAAAACTTCTGCAACCAACCTCTACAGTAGGCATGCCCCCCTCCCCACATGTTTGAGAAGTAAGTAGTAAGCACCGGACCTGTCGATTATTATTGTTCATGATTGACAATATAACTTAGGTAGAAAAAAAGTAAAAAGTACAAAAAGCAAAAAAATAAAACTCTGTTGAAACTAGTCCTTTTGAGGTTTCAACCTCGTTTGGGCGTTCCTGTGCACCAATCATGCAGATACACAATGGATGTATATTATTAGTTGATGACTGACAATGTAATGTCAGTTTTAAAATAATTTTAAAAAATGGCAGCTGGACATAAAACAGTGCTGAAAAAAAAAACAACGGGGCCAAAAATCGCCCCCCCACCACCGGGTCAGTGGGTTTTGGGGGTAAGACGTGCTGGCCCTGATGACAAGCACTGCATGACATTTATCACATGTTGGGGGACACTGCTGTTATATAGTTGTTCCTTAGTGTTATATTGCATCTGGTGGTGGCTAGACCTGACGTTAGAACCAAATCAGCAAGACGCCATGCTATCCCACTGTTAGATGGGAGACTATGGTCGCAATGGAATCAGTAAAAACAAATTTATGTGCCAACAATAAGTTCAATTGTGTTCAAAAAGTCCAAAAGGCAAAGCAGTTGTAAACAGATCAGCAGGCAAATTAATACTGAAAACAGAGGGAATAGGTTGAGGCTTATCGACACTATCTTTATACCTTAGCTGATCTGATTCACAAGCCATTCAGTCATTACAATTTGCACATTCACCACAAAAACTCATCGGTCATCATTCAATCCTACATATACCACAATATCACACAGTTTGGCGAAATACTGGGCGCTTCCTGCGATAGCCTGACCGGGGGGTGGAGTTTTGAGATACTATTAGATCGAGATGCCTTCCTCTCCATCCCCAACTGTCTGGAAGTTGGGAGATTGAAGTTGCCGGTCATTGTGACCGGACGTAAACCGGTATGCTGGAAGTGTGGAGTGACTGTGACCAGTCACTCCACTTCCTGCCCAGAGATGAAGGCCTCTGGAATTCAATCTTCTGTTGACCAAAATCCCCCTCTGACTGAGTCTTTACCTACAGCCTCGCCTGTAATGGGCATGCCAGCTTCTGGGACCTGTACGGTTAAACCTCCGGTTGGCCAAACATCTAAGGCCACATTCCCCAAAGAGCCTTCGCCCGCTGCTAGTGCAGTTGTGGAGAAGGGTAGGGGGAGGGGGAATGGCTGGTTGCTGGTAAGGCCAGAGGGAAGCGCCAGACAGCGGGTCCTCACTCCCCTGAAGCCCCAAGGACGAAAGACACTTACAGCCCCACTCCCTCTGGCAACGTTAAGGGCGATGCCCCGGTCTCTCAACTGTCGTTACAAGAAAAGCAAATGAAGTTTGACCCCGGATTTGAGAAATCTGAAAAAAATCAAGGAACTCAAAAAGAAATTAGACAAGCAGAGACAAACTCAACAACAAAACCCTATTCCTTCAACGTCCTCTACCCGGTCCACCACTTCACCTAAAAAACGACCTTCCTCCTTGGCAACACCATCCGAATCCCTTCCCCTCAGTAGAGATCCCAGCCGTTATAGACATAGATCCTTTTACACCCCTCTCCACACACCCAGCCCTTCCCCATTAAAAAAAACATCCTCCCACACCTCTCTGCATACTCCCAGTCCTTCCACTGTGAAAAATGCGGAAATGCCACTACCCTCTTCCAAACGCCATAGAAGCCCCACCCAGGAACTGAAAGACAAGAAACAGACAAAGAAACAAATCTATAATTTGGAAGAGGATGTTTGTCGCATTTCCCCGGCGCAGACGGAAAGAGCCAGGGACTACGGCAACCGCATAAAGGACTCGAGATACCTTTTGTCGATAAAGCAGTTTGCTGACTTAGATGTTGAAGTCCCGCAGAATTTCCTTCTGGCCCAAAGGGTTCTCACAGTTATCAGAACCGGCTCTGGAGCTAAGAATATTTGGGCTATGCTGGACGAGGCGATCGTGTCCTACAAGATGGTCTTACCGATTGCTATAGTCCAGAACCAGCAGCTGAAAACCTTAAAACAATTTTGTGCAGGGAGGGTCCCAGTTTTAGTTCACCCCTCCTTGTATAGAGCCCTAAAATTGACTTTCCCCTGGGATATCGGCGGAATCTCCCAAGACGGCTCCATCAAGAATGAGATGGGCCATGGGTCTATGGGAGAAGCTGTTGATATCCTTACCCCGACCATGTTTAAACTAGTACTACAACCCTAATCTGTTTTCATGATGGCTCTCTGGTTAGCAAGTATAAATGGCCGGGGCCTGAGGTCCGAGTCTCGCAGAGGGAGGCTCTCTCGCGACCTTCAGCGCCTCGGGGTGAATGTTTGTTGTTTGCAAGAGACCCGGTTTTCTTCTCGTGACCATGAGGACGTGCTGCCTAGGGGGTTCTCCCTTTATTCAGCATGTTTTGATGGTCGTTCGTGGGGTGTCTCTTGACTAGTGAGCAAATCTTTGAAGGCTGCATGTACTCTTGTCTTCGTGGATCCGGCGGGAAGGCTTTGCGTGCTGGATGTTACTATAAAGGATAAGGTTCTACGTCTCATTGGGGTTTATGCGCCCAATAACCATTCTGAGCGGCCTGCTTTGTTTCGGCAGATCGGGCCGTACTTGACATCTCGTCGGGTAGTTTTAGCGGGGGATTGGAATGCTGTCCTTGACCCCAATATAGATCGTATAGGGTACAATTCGGGTACTAACAACCGGGATATGAAACCATTTCGGGACTTTATCGGCGGGTTTGATCTTGTCGATAAGTACCAGAATGGGCACCCTCGGGAGGTAGCATGGACTTGGACAAATAGTGGCAACTCGGCTCCTGGGACGCTTGCTAGCTACCTCGACCGACTCTTAGTTAGGAGAGTCGATGTAGACCTCTTAGAATGTCCAAGCTTTCATTATATAGTTTATACGGATCATAGGCTTGTCCGGGTCCGTGTAAACTTAGATAAGCCTAAGGTTAGGTTGGCTGGGTACTGGAAATTAAACTGTTCATTATTTGGTGAGCAGGATTTCCGGGACCAGCTGCAACTAATGATACAGAAGGAATTGACGGGGGCGGTTGTAGGGAATGCCTGGTGGGATAAATTAAAATCCAAAATTAGAACGTTTGCTGCCGATTTTAGTCGTCGACTCAATCTAGATAGATTAGCGGCGCAAACGGCTTTAGAACAAAAAGTCAATTGGGCAGTGAAATCCCGTGATAGTGGGGAAATAGCCTTAGCTAAGGCAGAGTTGGCCTCCTTGCTTATCAAGAAGGATCAAGCTCTGGTAGTTAGGGCTAGATTAAAAAGAATGTCCTCTGAGGCGACGAATATGGCCGCTGAATTGCGCGCAGAGGAAAATCGGAGCGCAGCTCGGCGACATATCGTGTGCGTCACATTGCCGGATAAGGGTACCGTGACTACAAACGCGGGCATATGCGAGGTCTTTCGGGATTACTTTCAGGAACTTTTCACCAGGGAGCCCGGTCTGCGCCCTGCTCGGTTCGACAGTAGGAGAGAGGCGAATTTTTTTCCTTTTTCTTTTTCTTTTGTGACACATTTCAATGCCAAATAGACTCCCCCTCACAGATAGCCACTTCAGTCGGCGAAAGCCGAGGAAATTCAGACAAATAGCCGCAAAACTCTTCGTCACAGAGACCAGGCTCCCTAGTAAACCAGCTCTCGAAATGCTGCCGAAACGCCTCACACATGTCGACCGACCTCAGAGTATGCCCCTCCAGGGTCTTGAACTCCTGAATGTAGCGACCAGAACTTCGACGGTTCTCTTCCTTGTGCAATTCTGTGCCCATATTCACATCTTCGGAAGACATCTTGTTTAACTTATGCCTAATTACCTGACCCTGGTAGGGCTTGCTAGCCACATGCTGCAGGGCCTTTCTAACTAGACCTATCTCTAGGGCACCTCCCCAGCCTCTGCTCAGGAAAAACTATCCTTGAGAGCCTTCATCTTGTTAGCTTTATCTAGTGCGAGACGCTGGCTATACTCGGTAGTAAAGAACCTAATCCTATCCTTAAGCCTCTCCCACCACCCACTCCCTATAACCGCCTCACTAGTTCTGCTTCACTAAGGTAGTTAGCTGTTGCTGGAAGTCCCGCCTGTCCAGTAAAGACAGATTGAACTTCCAATATCCAGCCATTCTAGGCCTAGAGTCTAACACCACCCGGGCACAGACAAGTTTGTGGTCCGAATAGCCTAGGCAGTGGAACATGAGACAATCTAGCAGATCTTTGTCGGCCCTTCTGTTTAACATTCTATATAGGTACCTAACTACCTGGGTAGATGGCCGATTAATCCCCACATCCACATCTTCCCTCCACCCCAGGGTGATCGGCCCGATATCTATTGACATGACCAAACTCGCTGAGCAGTTACGATAGCCAGACCTCCCGCTAACTCCTTACCCGCTTTCTGTCTTGGGGTTCAGGACGGCTTTCCAGTTCTCCATTGACTAGGCACGTTGAATCATACCAGGAATGGCCCAAGCTGCCGAAAAAACGAGGCATGCTCCTCCCATTCGTTGGGTGCATAACCGCAACGATCTGAAATGAACTACTTTTCACAGCAATATCGGCCACGATCAACCAGCCCCCGCCCCCGCCCCCGGATATGCTCAACCAGCAAAGAAACACCTCTGGGCACCTGGTCCCCATATGCTGAATAGATGACAACATCATTAGACAGCACACAAACATGAACGTTGCAAACTAAGTGAGTTTCCTGAATCACGGCAACATCCACACCGAACAAGAGATCATGAAGCAGGCGAGCAGCCTTATCCTGCTCCCACAAGCCATTCACATTCAGGCTGGCTATATAGATAGAGATTTTTAAATCTGAAAGAAAAATTCATCCTATTCACATAATAGGTGAAAATATGCGGGGGTAAGGACCCCAACGTGTTCCGTCCATCTAGGACAATACCGCCAACGTCCATGGGATATGGTAGCTTTAACGCCCTATATTAAGAGGGGTGAAGCAATACCAGAACTTTCCCTGCACAAAATCTTTGAAGATTTTTCAGATCAGGTGTGCTCATGTGGATCATACAAAGTTCTGGAAAGGCTTCTTTAGCTTCAAATAGTTGTGACCAAACTCTTAGATAGTTCCCCTAATATAGGAAACCACTCCCGGTGCCTGAGGGAAGTTGTTGGGATCCTCCACAGACTTCCCATCAACTAAAGAAATCTTAAAAAGCGTACCCAAGAGAGCCTTCTTTTGAATGAAAAGGTCCCTCTCTAATGTCATCCGGTCTGGGGAAATGTTTGTATACCTCTTTTTCCTGGATGGGTGGAGAGGAGTAGAAGTGGACGGTGGGGTAAAAGTGGACGTTTGAGGAAATGTAAAAGTGGAGGGGGACAGGGCGCTAGCAGGTGAAGTGGGGAGGCTCCTTGATTTGGGAGTTGTGTCATCAATTTCCGCTGATGACACAGGGACAGATTGGGACCTGGCTCTGACCATTTCCGTCTCCTTCCTGTTTCGTCCAGTCAGTTTTTTCTTTTTTGACGGGCATCTCCTCCTCCTCCTCCTTATTAGGACTTTCTTCAAAGCTTTTCCTTGTCAATATCACGTGTAGGACGAAATCTTCCGTGGCAATTCTAGTCTTGTTAATTGTTGCCGTCACTTACTCCACTTGCCTGAATTGCACAAAATAGGCTCCTAGCCTATCTGCAGTAATATACACAGGCACTCCATGGATGGTGATTTTTGTCAGCCTCGTCCTCAAATATTCTGTTTGAAGGCGGACTTTGTAGTCAGGGCGCTCCTTGCTAACATCTCTGCCTCGTCTTCCGTCGACAGCAATATGTTCCATAAAGCACTAGTCCTCCTTGCCAAAATCTTTGATCCGATTTTGAGGCATTTCAATGCCTCTTCCATTGTTTTCCTGCTGACCCCAATAAATCTCCGAGTTCCTATGTCAGTAGTCAGCAGGGAGATGGTCCTTGTTTTTAATGCCTCCGGAATTGCGAGTTCATTTCCTTTGGTATATAATACATATTTTTCTTTTAAGCTATCATAATAGCTGGAATCTTTTTGGTCCTATTTTCACCCCAGGCGTTTTTTTAGGCAGTAACACATTTTGGGTTTGCCCTGCCAGGAAATTCAAATTTTCAGTCATAGTGGGCCAACCCATCACAACTGTACAACAAAAGTTTTGCCTTATACAATTCAGGCTTATTCACATGTTAACGATGTATTACAAAAGAAAAGGGTTAAAAATAAAAACGAATTAAAAGTTGACAAACAACCATTAGAAATAAAAATAAATTAGTATCAGGAGGGGGTTAAAACACAAAAAACCACTAAAACAAAAAATAAAGCTTGATTTATACAAAAACAAGTACACAAAAAGAGAAACTGAAAATAAAATGTGAAAAAGTTCAAAAAAGGTTTCTCAAATAATATAAAACGAAAAACTTAACAGTTTGTAAGGCAACAAATCCAAAATTACCATCAAGCTCAAAACTCATTCTCCCAACGTTAATCAAAGCGACAGCTTTTATTCACAGAGCAGCTTTTCTGATTGGCCATGCAATCAGAGAAGAAATAACTTTAGCATAGTTCTTCTGATACTTAAAGTAGCAGGTTTATGCTAACAATTTTCTTTGATTTTCCTTCAGCAGACCACGCACAAAACAAGAACTCTTTTTCGAAGTAGATGTTTTTCTCTTTCATTACACTCACCCCACCCCGTCACATAAGTGACATACGGGGGCAGCCCTCTCTAATCTTGAGCTTCTCCGAAGCAGGATGATTACTGGAGGGGATTGAAGACTTGCTCCTGAATAGTCCTTTGGTTTAACAACCTCATGCACAGAGACTTCACTATTTGAAGAGGTATTGGCCCTACTTCTGATGGTGACTATCCTTCCACTTTCTGAGTACTCACTGCTGGTGTCACTTGCTGAAGTGTCTGAACCTACAGAGGAACGCAAGTCCTTTATGTGTCTTGGCATTCCATCAACCAGCATATTGTGCAAGCTACTGATTCCAGTAATATGCTCCACCCAGTATCGAGTTGTACACTGGCTGTGTGGGGATTTTACCCCCACACAGTCACCCATGCTGTTCATTCTTTTACTCATTCAGTTGAGCGTGTCACCTCTTAGCCAGACTTTGTACCAGTAAATCATGTTGGTTGGTGCAGTTGAGGGTGACACATCATCTTTAGGGGTGACATTGTGCCAATATACTGTTTCCATTATAGAACACTGCTTCCTAGCAGCAATTCTCTTGAAACTGCAATGACATCGCTCAATTATGCCATTTTCTGATGGGACGTATGCGCAGCAAAATCAGAGGTGGACTCCCCATGGATCCAAAAAGTCTTTAAAGAGTCCACTGTGGAATGCAGTGTCGTTATCAGTGAGGAGTTCCATCAGACAGCCACATTCAAAGAATAATGCCCCCAAGTAGTCAATCAGAAATCCTGTCAACACAAGCATTGTCAAATAGTGAACTGGGTGGGACTCCAGCCAATCAGAGTTAGTGGTTTCCATAGAGCTCAAGAGACCCTTCTGTAGTAAGGGAGCTTGTGTCAACCCAGAGTTCAAATTCACATCTGTCAATGCACCATTTACCACATACAAGGTCGTCTTTACATACCCTAGTAATGACTTCCATTATCATGTTTCTAAGGGGAGCATCAGTTGTTTCATCATCCCAACTGCATATGGCTTTCATGATGGCCGATGCCACATTGAGCCTGAATCCCATTTGCATCTGTACCCTTAAAGATTTGTATCTCTACCCCTTAAAGATCACTGTCTGAAATGGTCACAGCGATTGGTGCACATGTACCTGCAAGTAGGCCTTTTGGAGATGAAGCACAGAAACATTGGATTCCTTCCTTTGCCATTTTCTCAATTTTTGTGCACAAACAAGAACATGAGCTGTGTATGCATCTACATCTTCATTTAGCTCCTAGCATGGAGGGTACCCTTTCTTTGTTCCTTTGCACAACAGCCTTTAGTGGGATGAGGCCTCTTGGAGGACTAAGCTCTTCTTTAGGATACAGAGTCAGCCATTCATTATCCAGCCACACCTGCTTTTTGCACTGGTATCCCCCCTCCTCACTTATGTGTTCGGGCACCAAGTACTCTGACATCTGGTTCTGGAGTTTCTCTGGTGGGTTATTTTCTGACCATTTCCACAGTGCTGTCCATGTCTTCGTGTTTTGGTCAAACTCTGCACTAAAGTTGAGCCCATGAATGTTCAAGACAGCACAGATAGGCAGACTAGAAAACTGAACTTCACCCAACTCAGTGATGTGTACTCCACCCAGCTCCTTAATAACATTCATCCTAAGGAACAAGTCAAACCCCAATAACATATGCTGTCCACAACCAAATCACTGATAGTAACAGGGTCACCGTTGTTGACACTGAGTCTTATGCTTCCATCTCCTTGTCTCCTGAGAGCCATCCCATTGGTCATTAGAATGTCCATCCTTTGTCAACTCCACTGCCAACAGAATGATCTGTTCATGAGTGACAAGAGCAGCCTGAATCTACTAAAACAGTATGCATTATTCCATGGTGCATACCTTAATCACAGGGAACGCCTATTTCATGTGATGTGCAGGGAAGGAAACTGGTGTTGATGTTGCATACCCCATTCCATTTCCTGTAAACTCAGAGGCAATGTGGCCTAATTTATGACATTAAAAACATCGTTGATTGGGGTCTGCCTTTTGTGCCAAACTGCTGTGCATCCCTTTACATTGATAGTGGCAATCCTCGACAAAAGGATATGGCCCAGATCACCAATATCAGGTGACATCACCATGGCAACCAATGACTGGGGACAGGTTATCTTTGACTTCAATTGGTTTAATAGCTGTGGCAACTTGCTTCTCAGTCTCCTTTTCGTCAATCATGATAGTGTGGACTCTGGGCAATAATTGGTTCGGCATCATGTCCTCCATACTGGATGAGGCTTAGAGTATCTTATTAATATGGCTAGGCAATCCAGACACAAACACACAGGTTATCAATTGTTCAGGTAATGGTGTGGTCAGTACTGCAAGCTTCTTTAGTTCTACCAGAAATACATCTATTGTCTCGCCAGGGTGCAGGCACCACATTTGGAACTGATCTTAAGCCACTAACGGGCCAGTTCCAAATGTGGTTAGCAAAGCATGCTTAATTTGCTCAATGTCAGCTTTTTGTTCTTTGTTTAGCTGCCTATACATGGCAAGGACACCATCTTTCAAACGCAGTGGAAGTATTCGTTTGATCACATAAATCACCAGCTCTGCATTCTCAATCCACTCAACCACAAACTGTACAGTCTTATTACCATTGAATTTAGGGATCAGTTTTATGTTGAAAGGCCTTTCTGCCATCTTGCTAGAGACAAAGTAATGTGGAAATAGCCTGCTAGAGTATTAACCAATGGGGTCAGTAAAAACAAATTTGTGTGCCAAGAATAAGTTCAATAGCAAATCGATGTTCAAAAAATCAAAAAGGCAAAGCTGTCATAAACAGTACAGCAGGCAAATTAATACAGAAAACTGGGTCGAAAAGCCAATCTTCCACTTGCAACAGATGAAACACACTTACCAAGCTCAATACTCGTTCTCCCAACATTAATGGCTTTTATTCAAAGAGCAATTTTTCTGATTGACCATGGAAGTCAGGGAGGAAAGACACATTAGAATAGTTCTTTTGATACTTAAAGTGGCAGGTTTTTGCTAACAATTTTCTTTAATTTTCCTTCAGCAGACCTCATAAAAAAACAAACTTTTTTTTGAGGTAGATGATTTTCTCTTTCATTACACCCACTCTAATGATACCAAGTTTATAGATGACATACTAATCTGGTCAAATACAATTGAAGAAAACTTCTTCAAAGTTGTCAAATTGTTAGATTTACATGGTTGCTGACATACTAATCTTTAAGGTTTTGCAAATACAATTGAAGAAAACCTCTTCAAAGTTGGTCAAAATTTAGAGTGCACAACACCCTAACAATTTACTTGATTTGGTGTGGTCAACTAGGTCAGAATAATTTCAGTTTTCATTAGCATCTTATTTGTTTTATTTTTATATAAACTTAAATAATGATTCTAAGTTAATTTAAGTTGTAAATAAGGATTAAATTTGAAACTATTAAGATTATTGTTAAATTATCTTATCAGGGATGAATAATCACCTAACAATCAGAAAAGGTTTTGATGATGGAGAATATCAAAAATCTAACAAAACATTTTATAAATTTTCATTTATTTTAATTTCTGTCTCGTAAAATGCATTTTTAGTCTATAAGAATACAATATTAAGACTTTAAATTCAATCACTTAAATGAGTGAATCAATCTGGAAGAGATAAGTTTTGCTAACAATTGTCTAAGAGAGAGCAATGACTGAGAGATTATGATTTCATTCAAAGAAGAATTATCAATTAAGCTACAGGAGACTTTCCTACACACACACACACACACACACACACACACACACACACACACACACACACACACACAAAAAGGGTCCCCAGGCTTATACATTCAGTTTTCATTAACATCTTATTTTTTTATATAAACATAATTTAAATAATGATTTTAATGTTAATAAGTTGTAAATAAGCATTAAATTTATTAAAACTATTAAGATTATTGTTATTAATTATTTTATCATTAGGCAGGATGAATAATCAATTTGGCCAACAATCAGAAGGTTTTGATGATGGAGAATATCAAGGAAACCCAGGTAAGGTTTAAAATCAAAACATTTTATATATTTTCATTTTATTTTAATTTCAGCTAAACATTGATTTTTACCATCTTGTAAAATGGATATTTATTTTTAGTCTTGCATAAGAATACAATATTAAGACTTTAAATTCAAATCAGATTCACTAAAAATGGTCTGAGAGAGAGATCAGATTCTTTAATCATGGTCTGAAAGAGATCAGCTTCATTAATCATGATCTGAGACAGATCTGCTTCACTAATAATGTTCTGAGTGAGATCAGGTTCACTAATAATGGTTTGAGAGATATGACCTTACTCATCATCTTTGCTAAATTGTCAAGAACATTCATGGAATGAATATGTTAGAATTATAAAATTATTGTTGTAATGTGATTTTAGATGAAAGAGATATTTAAGGTGTGAAATAATTTCCATCTTGTTATGAAGCAAAATCAACAACAATCAATTGTCTGAGCTGCCTTGCCAGTTTGTTCTGCCTTGGTCTTGACATTGATATACTAAACCTAATTCAAAATTTAACAGCGTTAGGTTTTCAAAAGTTGGCCTAAAATAATCTCAGTGAAAAGTTTTAAAATTAAATTTTAAAAAATTCTTAATGTAGATTATACTTTTTATATAAGATCACTTTAAATGAAATGGCCAAATATGAACAAAAATTATACATTTTTGAACAATTTTAAATCTTGTAATTCAAATTTGCTCCATTTTACATACTATCATATAATCTGAATATTTTAATTGCAAAATCTACCAAAAGAAACTCACATTTTTATTGTTATACAAACTTTTTAATGAGCCAGTTGTATTTCTCATTAAAACTTCATTTTAATTAATAGTCTATTCATTCATTTTTCATATATAAATGTGCAAAATTGTATATTCATTATGCTAATGAATTTCAAGATGATATGAATTCTATCTGCTATTAAGATTATTTCTTTAAACAAATTTAACAGGTGGAAGAATGGGTCAGTCCTTCAACCGACAACAAGGACGTTTTTCCGAATTTGAACGTAAAGGATACACAGGTAAAACTTTGCATCATTTTTATAATGAAAATGTTACATTTGATCTTTCATTGCTTCAAATTGGAGCCAGTGTCAAAACATTGAATGATGAAAATGTAACAATGTCATTCCTCAGTACAACTAGAAGTAGCTAGCCATTTGAATATGAAATCTACAGCATACTTAACATTTAAGTTGGCATATTTTTTACAGTTATTGTTTGTAGCCTAATTATAAAAAACACATTTACTTTACAAAATATATATTTATTTCTAACATAATTTCTTTCCTTGTTCTTTCATGCTCTCTCTCTCTCTCCCCTATGGCCATTAACAATAAGCAACACAATAGTTTGCTTTATTTAAAATTGCCTGCCATTCCGACATCATGTGACTCAGTCAGCATAAGCTGTGTTTTACAAAACCAGATTCTCATGAAATGTCTTTCTCCTTTTGAAAGGAGAATTCTTTTAAGGGAATGGACAAGAGATGAGTGATCAAGGCATTCCCTGGGTAAACTGCCCTCTTGCCTTACAGGGATTATTTTGCTCCTTCATTCAACTTTCTTTTTCTCCTTTTAATACTTTAGTCTTGCTGGTATTTTGGCTATTCTCCCAGAACATGTTTACCTCACTGGTTCCTCATAATGAGGTGTCTTTGGGGTTCTCTTATTGTCTGGTTTTCTAGCAGGTGGTGTTGTAGAACTAAAAGCTCTGAAATGTTTATCAGAAGTGGTGACTTGGGTATCATCTAACTGGATCTCCATGAATGGACTTGGAGGTGTCTCTGCAATTTTCTTCATGTCAACTCTGTTTTGTTAACACAACTCCTCATCAATGTTGATGTGGTATGACTCTGCATCCAGCTGCTCAGATAGTATTCCTTTTTCCCATTTCTTCTTTTTTTTTTTTCACCAACACAACCTCCCATGTTGGTAAAGGTGGCAATGATCTGATGTTCTAATTGAAATAGTTCTTGTTTTCTACCTTCATGAGTCAGTACCTTTTTTTATATTTCTGGGTATTTCCAATTTTAGTAGGTCATTCATATTTGGAAGACAAATTTTTGTCCTCTTTGACATATGCTTCTGTGCTGGTGATAGAAAACCTTTTTTAGGTGTGTTCCAATGATTCAGTATTGCCAAATATGGATCAGCTTTGGCTTACTGGAAAAGATTCTTCAAAATCTTTATTGCTGATTCCATTTTTTTATTAGCTTTGCAATTGTATGTGGCATGTGTGTGTTCAACTCATTCTCTTGTGAGACTCTAGCCACTATCTGGAACTCCTCCTTGTTCATGTTGACCATGCAAATTGTTTCTTCCCAATGATAAAAATTACAACATATTTTTTGGGTTAACCATCTTTATACAGTACTCATCCAATGATTTAATTTCTGTCCTGTTCTACATGATGAGGGTCTTGATTCATGTCATGTACATGTTTCACACTTAGTGAGCTCTACTATCAAACTGAAACAATTTTTTTTTGATCTTTAATCAATGATTTAGCTTGAATTGTCCCATGCAGGACACTTTTAGCTTTCCCTTCAGTTGTGACCATATCTCCACCTCTACAGTTTCAACATTCTCACTTTTATCAATTTTGCTTGTCTTTAGAGGTTCAGTATCTACAAAACAATTTGGTCATGAAGTATGAATACCACATACTTGTTGCAAAGGTTACAAGTTTTTATCAACATCTACAATGTCCTTGCTTTCAGATTCTTTTTTAATTCCTCATGTGAATCACAAAACATTCATACGTGACATTAGTTCCATCAACTTCATACCTGTCAAACACTTGCAGAATTTCTTCAGATATCTGCTTGTTTGTCAGGTGTGGGAAATTGGAAAACATTATATACTCTTAACCCAACAATCTCCTAACGTGTGAGGAAGTAATGTTGTTTGGTACTCTAGTGACTGCTCATATAAATACAAGATAATGACATAGTTATGCTACTTCTGTTTAAAAAGTTTGCAATTTTTGGCCAAATTGCCATTCAAGCACAGGGGCTGAGTGGTCTTATGCCTGCTACTGGCCACAGAGCATGTGATACATTTCAAGTCAGGTTCATCATCCTTTTTCAAACTCATGTGGTTCAAATTTTCACAATATCAATACAAGAACATGAAAAATAGCACTGCACTGTTTTATCATGCACTGTTTTCTTTTGCATTTCATTGTTCTTTAATCACCAAACTAGTATACCACTGGCACCATAATTCATGCTCTCTCTCTCTCTCTATCTATCTCTCTCTCTCTCCACCAACAATAAGCAACATGACAAAACCTTTATGTCATGATAGTAGTCCCCTTTATTTAAAACTCCATCATGTGACCCATTTAGTCTATGTAAGCAGTGACCCACAAAACCATTTTCTCATTAAACCCTTGCCATTGCATCTAATTCAATGATGAATATTAATATACCAAACATTCTACAGGGAAAATTGTGCTGTCAGAAACAAAAATTTCAAGCATCAAGTCCATTGGTTACGAAATGGAGATTGAGATAGACTGGTCACTTAATTTGCTTAGAGATAGCTGACTTCCAAAACAAGCATTATATAGCAACTTAGTGCAAGCAAACATCTACAATGAATGCTGCACAAATGCTCAAAAGATTGCCTCAAGGATGCAATTAAAAAGGCCAACATAGACACCAATGTTCAGAAAATCTTGCATCTGAAAGGTCTACATTGCTGATGACTGGTATTAATGATAGGACTGAATAAGCCGAACAAAAGTAGCTTGCTTACAACATAGAGAATATAAACCCCTTTCTAGGATAAGATACTAAAGAGACTCTCAATTGTACAGAATGTGAGTGCATATATCTTTCAAAGGCTGGCTTGATTAGTCACACATGTTATCACAAAAACAACACAGTCTATCATGATGATGTCCAGTCTGATTTCACTTGCAATCTATACAACAAAGTGTGCAGATCATTGAAGAACTTACCCAGCATTATAAATCATGTCACCATGATATCAATGCAGCAAAGAGTAAGTTGCATATTATCATGTCTTTATCATCTCAGATCTTTCATTGGCCCAATAGATTTGCACAATCTTTTTCAGATTCAATCTGCTTTTGTAGTATATTTTTTGTTACATGGAACCTATGAAAACAACTTATTTTCCAATCCTCAAGGTCCACAAACCCTACTGATAAAAGCATAGTATTAAACAATTTTAACTTCTTAATAAAATAAAGATGTATAATAATTTTATGTAGTTGGCCCCAAACTTTTACATTCCAATGTTAGTGATACTGTTTTGTACAGTTCTCACATTTAATGAATATAAAATCCTGATATATAACAATAAAAAAAAAAAATAACAACACAATTAACAACTGAAGGGAAGACCTATCAAATTTCAAAAGGAGGTATATTTTTTCTCAATCTAAAGGTGAAATGAAAAGGAAGGAAAGTCAGAAAATAACCAACTACTTTAACCACTAAATAAAACCAAAGGAATATAAGAAACAAAATAACTGATTAATAAATAAGAGAAAAATGTTTTTTTTTAAAACCTGTGTCCAGCATTTTACATCTTGAAAAATTAACATTTTTATTAGCATCTTAGTTGTAAACATCATTTAAATAATGATTTGCATATTCATTGTGCTAATAAGTTGTAAATAAGCATTAAATTTATTAAAACTATTAAGATTATTGTTATTAATTATTTTATCATTAGGAGGATGAATAATCAATTTGGCCAACAATCAGAAGGTTTTGATGATGGAGAATATCAAGAAAACCCAGGTAAGGTTTAAAATCAAAACATTTTATATATTTTCATTTTATTTTAATTTCAGCTAAACATTGATTTTTATCATCTTGTAAAATGGATATTCACTTTTAGTCTCGCATAAGAATACAATATTAAGACTTTAAATTCAAATCAGATTCACTAAAAAATACATTAATCATAGCCTGAAAGAGATCAGATTTATTAATCATGGTCTAATAACGGTTTGAGAAAGATCAGCTTTACTAATGGTTTGAGAGATGAACTTACTCATCATCTTTACTAGATTGTCAAGAATATCCATGAAATGAATATGTCAGAATAAAAATTATTGTTTTAATGTGATTTTAAATGAAAGAAATATTTAGTGTCATACCATTTCCAGTTTGTCAAGGAGCAAAATCAACAACAATCAATACAACTTTTATTTGCAGTCCTAAGTTCAGAGTATCTGACATTTTTAGATTGGAGTGCACAGGTTTATTTTTTTCAACATTAGACAAAGAACATTAACATTGATCTTAAGAAACTGAAGAAAGAATTATAGTGTAGAAGGCATCAATGTAACAACTTAACATTCTATATTATTTCTATGAGAAAGAATAGGAAGACCCCTCCCAGAAACTCCAAATATTTACCTATAGTAAATATACTATATTGAGGACAATCAATATTACAACTCCAAAGGATTTGGGGATATTACGGATGGCCGGGATGATTGTTGAAATAAACCTGCATGTACCTATAGACAGTGTAGTAAAAGAAAGTGAGAAGAAGGAATTAACTATCACTTGTAAGAAGATAAAATGTATAGTCATTATTTAGCGGGTCAGCACAAGATATGAACTACAAAATCGTGGCATCAAAATCACTCAAGTCCAGAAATGTCTGAGCTGCCTTGCCAGTTTGTTGATGATCTCCTGCCTTGGTCTTGAGATGAATAAATTAATACATGTCAAAATGAAAATGACTGCAGCAAATAATAGAAGGATAAACATTCTTGGTGCAGTGATCATTTGCTTTGATCGGTTGGACTGGAAGGTAAGCCTGGAGAGACAATGTTTCTTCATCGCATGACAACTCAGAGAGAATATTTCTGAGCAATGAGGCATGCATAACTGAGTATAATCTCTGATGATGGAGAAGTCCTCAATCTCCATCATGACCTATGAACTCACATACCAACATCACTTCACCATGCTCTTGACAAAATTGTCAGGTGTCTCCATTAAAGCTTTTTCTCTACCATACTCCACCTTAAAAGATAATATTGCGAAACTAATGGAGTGGATGATTGACTATGACAAAAGCAGCACATTTAGCAGAAGTGAACAACAGCTACTGAAGATGATTGAAAATTCACCAATGAAATTGGTGATTGATCCAGATATAGAGCCTGTTGCATGTCACAAAGCCATTACAGTTCCAATTCATTAGCATGAGAAAGTTAAATCTACTGTTATTGAGCCTATTCCTACCATGAAACTCCTAAGTTCATGCCATTGCATGATGAACTAAAATAAATGGGGGACATGTACATGCAGAGAGAGAAAGAGAGAAAAAGTGAGACATAGACTCAACACAGTCAGTACACTCACACAAGAAGTTTATCTTCAAAATGGATACTGCAGTTTTCCAATGACACAATGACAAAAGGCACTGCATGGCATTTATCACATCTTTGGGATACCTGCTGTTATATGGTTGTACACTGAGGGTTATATCATATCTGGTGATGGCTAAGATGTGACATTTGAAACAAATCATTAAGACCCCATGCTATCCCACTCTAATGACACCAAGTTTATAAATGACATACAAATCTGGTGTCAAATTGTTAGATTTATATGGTTGCTATGGCATATACTCAATCCAGAAAAATTTACAGTTTTTGCCAAGGATATTGATGAGTTTGCATGTTTAGAAATCACACACTGTTCAACCATGTGGTGCATACCTACAATTAAGCTTAGAGTACCCCACAACTTGCAATATTACTGAGGTATGTGCTTGATTTGGTGCAATCAACTATAGGTCAGTTATTGATTCAGTATGGCTGATGTTTAAATCATCAGTACATTTTCAATGAGACAAAAATTGAATGTACTTTTTGCAGAACCTAAAGTTGCCAATGTTGGTGACAACCAAGAGAGTGAGAGAGTCTGACAAAGATCAACCCACATGATTATCAATGCGTTGGTTTAGGACAGGAATTGAATTCTGGCTATTTCAAAAGCACCAGAGCAAAACTCTCCTGCTGCAAAAGTAGTTGGAAAACTCCCCTTACTAGCAGCTGTTTTATCCACCCTGCACAATCCAGGTATGCACCAATTGAGGGAAAGATCTTACAGTGATGGATTCTCTGAATAAGGCCCACTTTTTTGTGCTGGGTAGTGTCAGTTGACCATAAATCCCTATTTAAAATATTTTGTGATCAATCCTTTGACAAAATTCTTAATGTGGGTCTCCAAAATCTTAAAGATAGAATATTGAGATATTGATTTCAGATGATTCATGTTTGGTATCAAGAACAAATCAGCAAATTCTGTGGCTGCCAGATGCTTGACAATGTTGTAACACTTGAAACCATCTCACTATCACTTCTTAGCTGGCATCCAAATGATGGACACAAAGTCATGCTGAAATCAAGGATAGCCTTCACCAGGTAGCTGTCCTCATATCCCAGTGTATGGCTGCTATATGGGAGAATGTATATGAGGTAACTTTTTATACTAAAAGTTCACTCAATACAAGGCCCAAGTGACATTCAAGGTAGAGGGTTGCTGAGGACATTGTATGAATAAATGAGGAGGAAGTAAGTACAGATTATAAGAATAGATAAGGTAGATAATATTTAACCCTAGACTTGAAAAGATTAAAATTGTAGAGTTAAGTGAAGCATGCTCAAAGGAGTCTGTTCCACAAAGTAGCTATTTTCCACCAGCAACTGTCTGAATGTAATACAAAGGTAATGAGGAAAATGATAACATGAGCTCAGTCCTGAAGTTGAGTAAGCAGGATTCTATGAGATACCTGTGTAATTGCAAGAATACTACCAATTTTGAGATAACCTTTTATACAGTGGTTGAGGTCATAACAAAAAGCATCACTGCCTTCTTGTCTATACAGTGTCATTCTGCAAACTTTGTATGCTGCTCACCAATGAGCTATATCTGTAATATCTCAAGCGAAATCTGTTTTCTGGCCATGTAAAAATATTCAAACAAGATGCCATAATTGCAACAGAATATTGCGCTTACAACCAAGTGCACCACCTACACCATCACCTCACCAACATATCTGTTCCTGTGCATATGTGCCAACTAATTTCTAAATTACCTGGTCATTACTGATTCATATTTTCAAACAAACCTTGAGCAGTCATGAAAGTTTGATAAACTGCATATGACATACGTTTGTGACCTTTTGGATCTTAGATAATTTGGCTAGTGAGACGGAACCAGCATTCATGACAGCAGTTACATTTTTTTAATCTGTAGAACAGAAGTTGGTCATAAAAACTGTCAATCAACTTACCACCTGAAAAACATGACTGTATCTTGGATACTGATATTCTGCAGCATACTATATTACAGTTACTACAAAACCCCAATCCAGTAACAAAAGTTTCAACAGTCAAGTGCATCTTTTGTTGACCTTTACAGAACTCCATACTCATATTGGCAGGAAAACACAAACCCTATCCCATATGGTGCAAAATGAAACCCTTAAGACTCAACATAGGAAGACAGTTGAAAAGTTGAATGAACACCATGCATTTACCCTCACATGCAGTCTGCAGAATCAAACAGGCCTAAATCCTAACTGATGTGACAAAATGTGGTTTGTAACTGATGTATGACAATTTGTCTGGTATGTTTTATGTATTGATGCTTCAAGGTAGGTCACATTGAGAAACAGAAAATTCTTTTATTATTTCAACCCAATGGTTCCAGCAAAACCCCAACCATGGACAATTGAAGAGGACCTGAAAAATTTGCTTCTTCATGTTTAGATCACATCAAGGTAGGACATCCAGCCCTTCAAAGCTCCAGCACATAGGACCTATTAATCATTGCAGCTAGTGGCACTAAGTTCATTGCTACCACCGGTCCTGGATCATTTGACATCAGCCATTGTACATGCCAATTGACCTCCATCTTCAGAATTAATGCTGGATACATCTCAAGCCTACTGTGCACCCTCAAAGCCTGACTGACTCCTCGAGTAAAAAAAAAAAAGTACACCCTGATATACCAACTAGATGAAGAAAATCCTACCATTCTTCTGTATGACACAAACATTATGTCATGTGAATCTCTAAATCATGACACAAACAGAATTTTTCAGTTTTTGTTCTATGCCCAAAGACTTGGAAAGAAGTAGAGAAGAGTAGTGATAAATTATGACAGTTAACTCCCTTTGCTTGGAGAATTATAAATTGTTATTTTCTGTCCACCATTTTAATCTGTTGTGCATTGATGCCAGTGTTACTACCAAGTGGCTATAGGATTTTGTCAGTATTGTCTCATGCCCAGATAAGTTACACACATTGTTTCCTACTTATCCAGTGTGCACAGAAACTTTCTGTTAAAAAATATTTTTCAACTGTGCATTCAGTTTCTAGTTTACAAAAAGAGTTCTGGGATTGTTGAACATACCTCATTAGATAAATATTTTTTAAGAATTTTGTGTAAGGCCTGTTATACTAATGACTGAAAAACCAAGAGGATAAATTGGTCTCTCTTTCAACATTGATGTATTTGTAATAATTTATTTGACGTAAAACTTTTATTTTAATATTATAGTATCATTATTGGATGGAAATTTTTTATTATTAATATTATAGTATCATGGCAGCATAAATAATCAATAAACATATGATATTATATAACCACAAATATCATTCAACTCCATTCACCAAATATTAAGAAAACTTAAATGATGAGATGTTCCAAGCATTAAATTTGGTAATTGAAGATCATGATGATGCTCCCAATGTAAATATTTATTACTATAGAACCAAGAAAAATATTGAATTAAACATTTGATGAATTATTTTGTTCAAACTCCCAATAAAAATAAATATTTTTCTTTCTTTTTCTAATTGCCATCCACAGTAAATATATCTTTCCTCTCTTTCATTTTCATGGCCATAATAAAATTTTGCATCTCAAGGAAAATCATTAAATATGAGAAAATGTGAAATTCAATAATAAAATTCATTAACTCAACAAATTCAGTAAGAATAGAAAAATTTAATAATAAATCTAGAATTATAGTTTAAGCAAAATTCTCTTTATTTCTTATTGTAATTTACTAATAAAAGAGAACAGAAAAAACATTTCAATGAAATTCCTTAATAGAAAAATTAATAATTTTATTGATACAATTAAATAAATGAAACTAATATAATTTTTGTATTCTTTGTGAATATCATTTGTCTTTAGAAAGTGTTTAACAAAGATGTAGGAAAAAAGGTTCTTACTAGTTTGAGAGAATTTGAAGATTGATCTCTGACTGAGATTAACAGGGGATACTTTGGCCTGAAACTTGCTATATCTTGTGAATTTAAAAAAATGAAAATATAAAGAAAATTCTAAAATATAAATTTTAGGGCAAAATTTATCATGTGCTATGATTTTAATTAATGGTGACAGGAGCAATGCTTAGCAGAGAATGATTTCCACAATACTTAATTTGTACAATTTTTGCATAATTTATAATGAATATTATATTTTTTTGATCCTTTAGAAGATAGAAAGTTGACAAAACTAGGTCAAGGATCAGGAATTTATAGTGCACAACCTGAAGAATACCTAGGTAAGGTTTTGGATAAATGTTTTTTTCATGAATAAATTGTTATATTTGCAGCTTTATGACTTCATGTTGTATCCAGTCACAAAACATTTTCTTGCTTTGTTTCAATTTTCCCAATGGAGAGGGAAACCATTCCTTCCTAATTTGTGATACTAACTTTTTCTTGAAACAAATATTAACTATTGTTGATATTGGAAAATAAGCATTTATCAATGTCACAAGCAAATCAAGTCTGCTATTAAAGTTGCAAATAAATAATATATGAATCAGGAAGTAAGCAATTTGTAAACAAGGCAAGGGAAAAGAGTAAATAGTAAATTTTAGTTTTGAATTTTGATACTAATTTTTATGGTTACCGATTATAAAAACTGAATCATCTTTTTACCATTTCTACTTTCTCAGAAACAGAAGTGCCAAAAAATTATAGACTGCTAATTAATAACATGTCTCTCTTCCCTTTGTTTAAATCATGGTAGCTACATAATGTTTGCAGAGAGTCTACAAGTTTCTGGTGTAATTGTGTGGTTAAATCTGTCTGTTTATGACTGCTCAAAATAATTGTAAACGTTCCCTCAAAGAGGCTAAGTCTTTGTTTGCTGATAGAATGAAGCACTGTATAGCTTCTAACAAGTTTGGTTCATGTGACTATTGGCGGCTCTGTAATAATGTCTTAAATAAGAGTAAATCTTCTATCCTACCTCTCTTCACTCAGTTTGAGGAGTTAACTTCTGCTGCTAAAACAAAATGTTTTGATCATAAATTCTATTTTTCATTCATCTAGAGGATCTTTTTCCTTACTTTCCTCTTAGAACTGAGTCTCTATTGAGGGATATGCATATAACTTCATCCATGACTTCTGCTATCATTTTAAACTGGATCCTCTCAAAGTATGGGGACTTGATGGTATCCCTGCAATATTCCTTAAGAAATCTGCTCCTCAACTGTCTCCTGTTCTCTCTAAACTGTAAAATAAGTGCAATACTACTTCTCGCCTTTGTGCTTGTTGGAAATCTTTTTTAATTCCAGTCTTTAAGAATTCAGGCAAACCATCTGATCCTGCTATTAGCCTATTAGCCATCTACCTCATTTTGGTAAAGCACTAGAGGCTTTAGTTGGTTAAGCATCTCACATTGCAAGGTCTTCTTTCAGGTAATCAATATGGTTTTCACTTCTCTAGGTCAACTGCTGACATGTTAATGATTATTGCCAAAAGAGTCCATCGAGCTTTAGATAAGAATGGTGAAGCTTGGGCTGTTGCTTTGGATATCTCAAAATCGTTTGTTAATCTTTACGAGTTGCTCCCCTTGGCAACTTTTCAAGCAGAATAGGGGCAGCTTACCCAGAAGGGGCTGAGTGGCCATTTGAGATTGGACACACACATGGAGGACAAAGGAGACAAATAAAACATTCTCTTTCTATAAATAAAACATTCTCTTTTCCAAGTTCCTTTAATTTGAATTTACATTGGTAGCAGAGCACATCGGTCATCACAATGGCTTCCAAATTTATTCCTCCACCTATTTTAAACACTGATAGATACAACACTTGGAAAAAGAAAATGCAAGTTTGGGAATTTGCTACCTGCATTGATAAACCTTGCTGCTCAGCCGTATTTTTATCACTGGAAGAAAAAACCAGAGAGACCATACTGGAACTGGACATTACCACATTACATGCTGATGATGGAATGGAAAAATTATATGAAAAGTTGGATACACACTTTATAGAGGATGCTAATCAGTTGGCTTTTATGACATATAAGTCATTCAAACAAATGACATGTCAATAAAAGACTACCTTATTAACTTCAACTGTCATGCCACAAAGTTAAAGGAGCACAAAATATAATTACCAGAGCTGGTACTTGCCTGCAGAACATTAAAAGGTGCAAATCTTACACCTGAGAATAAGCTATATTTAGCTATCCCCCCACGTGGGATCGAATGTGGCACAAGGCCGAGTTTAATGTGGGTAATCCGAGCATGTAGGCTCGGCCAAAAATATAGCCTTTGAACCCGCCTAGGCGGGTTTGAGAACTGTCAACCTCCTCGAACGAAACCTTGCTCTTCGGCAAAGCTTCGTCCAGGTTCCTCCCTGCTAATGCAGAGAGTTAGACAGACGGCAGTTGCTGTAAGTTTGATACAGGTGAGAATAAGCAGCATCAGCAAGTTAACACTGTCTTCAATGTCCAAACAACTTTAAAAAATTATACGCAAACAGTTTTCCAATGCTTTGTCAACAAATACTCCACCAGGTGTGATAAAGAGAGACATGAATTGTGCTTACAATGAAAACAGCCAAGAAGATACTAATGAAGTATATTATGGTCACTTGTCAAACTGATGTTCTTTTCCAGTTGGTGAGGTAACAGAAACAGAAAAATACATAGGATTAAACATAAGGAAAAATAGAGATAATATCAAACTAGAACAGAATGAATATGTAAAAAAATAGTTAAAAATATCTCCCAGTAGAAGTAGACAGAAAAAAAGTTAAAATATCTCCCAGTAGAAGTAGACAAAAATTTGAAAGACACTTTATCCACAACACAAGTAAAAGAGACATGGCAGCTGATTAGTCAACTTCATTGGTTAGCCACCCAGACCAAGCCTGATCTAAGTTATGATGTTAAAGCATTAAATTCTATATTAAAACAAAAAAATGTAGAATATAAGCAAACAGAGTAGTCCAGAAAGCAGAAAATGAAAAATCCCAGATAGACATTCCAGATTTAGAACACTTAAAATTTATTGCATATAATGATGACCTGTTTTATCAATTTGACTGATGGTGGATCATGAGGAGGGTACATACTTTTTTTGGTAGGAAGTACCAATAGATATATATCCATTGCTTGTCAATCAAAATGTTTTAGAAGAGTCATCAAAAGTACTCTAGAAGCTGAAATATTAGCTATGGTTGATGTAACAGAAGCAGGTCTTTTTATTTGAAATTTTTATTAGAACTGTTGCAACTGGAAGATAATAATGAAAATATAAAAATTATATGTAAAACTAAAAAAACCTTGTCTTTACGATGCAGTGCATTCATAACACAAATTTTGGATAAGAGACTTTTCATAGAAATAGCTATTTTGTGAGAAATGTTAGATAAATAAGAAATTGCCAAAATCTCTTGGATAACAACTGATGTACAAATTGCAGACTCAGATGTACCATCATTTAAGATTCTTGGTTTCATATTAGAGCCTAAAGTTCCTTTAATTAGAATTTACCCATTTGACATTTGTTAGCATTAGTGTTCTTCTTCACAAATTGAAAGGTTATGGTATTTCTGGACAAATTTTTGATCAGATTCAATCTTTTTTATCAAATTGTGAAATGAAAGTTGTTTTGAATGTCTAGATCTTTTTGTATAAGTGCAGGTGTTTTTCAGGGTGCTATCCTTGGACCTATGTTGTTTCTAATTTTCATAAATGACCTTCCTGATGTCATTAGTTCTCAACTCAGTATCTATGCTGATGACATAACTATTTACTCCTGTCTTAATAGTAAATCTGATCAGTTTGATATGGTCAAATTAGTAGCTGATCTCAAAAATGACCTACAGTCTGTTGTTTACTGGAGTAAAGAATGGCTTGTTAATTTTAATGCCTCAAAAACAAAAATGCTCTCTTTTAATCATCTGATAGAATACTTTTTCTTCTATCAGTATGACTGATGCTAACCTCCAGGAGAGTGGCTTGATGCACCTTCTAGGACTAACATCTGACATGAAGTGGAAATATTGAATTAATTGCTAAGTCTGCAGCTAAGAAAGTTGGTTCACTATGTGGCACTAGACGATTTTTAAACAAATTTAAAGGCAATGTCAGTTGTTATCTTGTGCCTTCTTAATTCTTATTCTTTAATTTCCTCTCTCCTTAATAATAGTTATTCTTATATTCTCTAACATTCAGTAATCTCTTGTGGGCTATATTGTCTTGCTTGGGAGGAAGTGATTTTAAAAAAAGCTATGTTTCAGGGATGTCTATAAATTAATTTTGTTTATTTCATGTGTTAGTAGAGAAGTTTCCTATATATGTTCAATGAGGCCAATTGAGCACCTGGAAATTAACCAAGTTTTCTGGACATCCACATTCAATGATATCTTTCTGGAAGAACCCATCACTGGTAGGAAGCATGGCAAACATAAAATATACTACAACAAAATTTGTGTTTATTACACCTGTCAAGACAGCCTCTATTTTCACTTGGTGGTTCTTGATAACTTCAAGAGACACCCCCCCCTCTCCCCGACCTTTCACACAGGTAGTAAAGTACATGTGCCAGTTAAATGATAACATAAGATTTGAACCTTCAGTTACTCTTGACCAGTGTAGATGTGAAATATCCCAGTCACCCCTGATCAGATACATAGATCTTGTATTCTGCATATGTTGTATATGAGAGATTGCTCCAAATTATCTCTGGTACAGTCGTTTATATGTCCATTGGTTAAACATTCTTATTTCCAAAAACAGATGCAGGTGTGAGGTCACATACTTCTGCTTTCAGTGGTCAGAAAATATCACATATCAACCTCCTGGTGCATCCAGCTTCTTTGATGGTCTGGTGTAAATTACATGCAGTGTTTACAGCTGGCATCATAATACACATGCACTAATACATGCACTAATACAAAGCCACCATGAATTTGCATAACAAACAGGATCTAATCTTGGTCTTCTACCCAGAAGAGCAGAAATATAACTCATCTTATCAAATGTTCTATTATTAGTCTTCCATAGTTCAAGGTCAATGGCCTAGATGACATGTAATAACTGATGTCATGATCTGTCTATATTTCTGAGATGAGGTATTGCAACTATTTACTATATACTGTTGTCCTCGTCTTTATTGTCATATTCACAATGTGTTGGCTGTTGTATGCTCAGGCCTTCTTCAGGTGATATATGTCTACAATATCCAATCTACCCCAGAGGATGAAATAAAGTTTTTGGTTTGAAATTCCAATGTATATCATCTGAAGAAGGTCAAAGCATACAACTGCCTCACCTACTCTAATTATTATATCATTTCATTTCTAAAGGTGGGAAAGAGGGCAAAGCTATCTCACAAACTGCTGCCTCTAATTTCTTGGCCTTTTAGTCTATCTTTCAGGTCATCCTATAAGTAATGTTCAAATTTAGAGTCAGAATAAAAATATCAAAAATTCATGTTTAACTAAAATCCATTAACATAGGTATCAATAACCTTCAAACACATCACATGCTTCATAATTTTTGTTTTTAACCATTTCTCTCCAAGCAAGATGATAATGTAACACAAGAGGTTACTGAGAATGAAAGAAAATGAGAAGACGTTAGCAAAATGGGAAAAGACAATAAAAGAACAGGATTCATGAAGACAGAAAAATGGTGATTGATGTTGCATTTAAACTTTTATGAAACTGTTACTTATTTCAACAGTATAAGAATAAGACCTAGTTGCTAGATTAGTCATGCCATATGTGATACATGCTTCGACAATCAGCTTTTGATTCATGATTGACCATGTAGATTTTTCTAGCATTAGGTAGCAGTTTCTTTCTGTGATATTCTGATTGTCAACCATGACTATAGAGCCCAGTCTGTCCTAGTATTTAACCCATAGCTGGCGGAAGAAGACATGGATCCATAACTTTCCTCAGGGTATTTGTGTGTAAATGAATGTAACGATCCCAACTGGAACATGAACTTGCCTCCCCAAGTTCTCATTCTCAGCCATCATCCATTACACTATACCACACATCCCACGTTACAGTGATGAGAAAGTGACTGAAGTCAAGATACCAATAACATTACAGACCATTCTTTTGATTTTAACAAAAAATCTCAAAATTAAAATAGAAGCACCAGATCAAATATAGCAGCACAATATTCAATTCACAGACAAAGAGTAGATTTGTAATAGTGAGAAAAACTCTCTAGCAAGGCATAGTGAAGTAACTTTCCTAGCAGTAGACCTAGCAATTGATTCTATATGATCATTCCAATTCATGTCAGTGGGAAATGTTAGCTTGAGATTGTGCAATGAGTTTCTCTCCGGGAGGTCAGCATCAACCATGCTGATGGAAGTCAAAAATAGTTCTCTAAAATGACTAAAAGACAACAGTTTCACTTTGGAAGTTTATGAGTCATTTCTTACCTCAGCTAACAACAGATTGAAAATCATTTTGGAGATCAGCTGCTAGTTTGACTTTATCAGACTTATCAGACTAAAACATGAGTTTTTCTTTATCAGACTTACTATTAAAATAGGAGTAAATAGTCATACCATCAGCATAAATACAGAGTTGAGAACTCTGATGATATTGGTAAGGTTGTTAATGAAGATAAATACAGTAGGTCCAAAGTTTGAGCCATGGGGGACACATGCATTAATGTGAAAAGAACTAGAAGAGTGGTTGTTCAATACAACTTTCATTACATGATTTGTTAAGAAACATTGGATCAAGTAAAATTTTGACCAGAGCCCTTGAGCTTGGGAAATAGGCCGCCATGCCAAATCCTCTCAAATGCCTTTGTGATATCTAAAGGCACAGCCTTATCATCATCATTCTTATCTAAAGCTTGGTAGACTTTTTCTGTAATAAACGTTAATGGCTGTTGACCTATAGAAGTGAAAGTCAAGTGAAGTAAGATGATTAACCAATACTGTTTTGAAGAAATGTATAGAGATAATTCCCACATTTTTTGAGTTCAACTTTTAAGCAACGTTTTTTAACCATAACAACATTTATTTGTTTTCTGATAATAGCATATGATTATTAAAATCAACTGACAACCTGTTCATGGCACATCTCTTAGACCAAAGTAACTACATCTAAAATTTCCAAACCATCTTCAATGATTTTTTTTCATTTAAGAATATATAAACACCATTTAGGCATTTTGGAACAGTAAAAATATCAATCAATTTGCCACTACTAGATTTTGAATAATACTTTTGAGTTAATCAAATATATATTTGGCCTTATTTAAATTATTCAGATAAAAATACTAAAAAAAATTGTTATGAAAAGTTGATCAGATAAAAGGTAAATTGGCATTTATAACATTTTGTTGGGAGCCTTGAGGTTAATAAAACCTTTTTATGGACATGCAAACCTAAGAGTATTATAAATGTAAAAAAACATGTAAACAAACAATTATTCAAATAAAAGGGTTAAAATAAAAATTTAAAAATTATGAAAAAGATATTTGATGAGGAGTCTCTTTTATGGGGTCAATTAGGAGCAGCTTTTCAAAATGTATATGAAGTGATAAAATATTTTTTAAGAATTTAAAACTTTTTAAATTAATATTGTCAGGCAAAGTAAAAAGATAAATTTATATTCCTTTCAACAATTATGCTCTTTTAGTTTCTGGAAGAATCCTTATTATTAAGATTCATAAAATTATGAATTTAAAATGGAATATGGAATGTATTTGCTATGAAGATTATTTCTTTAAAATCTTTTAGCAGAAGGAAGGTTGACAAACGCATTAAATCAAGAATCAGGAAATTATAGAACACAACCTGAAAGATACCCAGGTAAGATTTTGGATCAATATTTCTTTTACAAATAAATTGCTACATTTGATGTTTCATTGCTATATGTCTATAGCCAATCACAAAACATGGAATGATTAAAATGCAACATTGGCATTTCGCAGCATGATTGGTGAAACTTTGCACTTGAATTTCTAATCTATAATTTATTTAAAGTTGATGAATTGAAAAGTTTAAAAATCTGGGTGCATCTGTTCCATGGTATGAAATATCAATTGCTAATTGATTTTTAGACCTCTAAGGAGTTCAGATGGAAGAATATTTTCAAAGCTACCAATTCTACTACAAATTTAGATATTTATTAAGCCTAGTTCTGAATGGCATGGTATAATCTGTGCTTTAGAGAAGAAATTGTATTTATCCAAATCTTCCCAGTCAGATTTACCAGATTGAGCTACAAGTAGCAAATTGTAGCACATTTGAAATTCATCACTAATAATATTTGAATTGACTTTCTTCTTACTAGTAGCCAATATTAGTCCAGTTTAGTAGCCCCCCAAAGTCTCAAGTACTGAAATTCAAAATTTAGTAATGAAGTTGCCTTATCTACCAACCTTGTTCTGAATAGAATAAGCCATCATCCTGTTTGGAAATCATGGCTTTTCCTTATAGGAAATACTAAGCATTGTTAACAACAGGAAATATGTAACTACCTATTTCACAAGTAAACCAAATGTACTATTTGAGTTACTAATAAATAAAATATAAATAGCAAAGTAAACAACTTGTAAATAATATGAAACAAAATATTTTTAATTATTTTAATTGTTTTTTTCTTTTGGATAAATCTTAATGTTTGTTCATCCATCTTATTAGCTCTTTTGTTCAGTTCTCATACCATTTTTGTCTGCATTAATGCAGGCTAGATCTGATGTGCTTGATTGGTTGGGTCTCAGTTTCATTTTCTTGAATAGTTATTCAACTTTTCTAAATTGGGTTCTTGCCCTGTTTTCAATATATGAGATTTAATAATTCTCGTTTTCTACTCAGCAGAAACTGCATCTTAACTATTGGCAAAAGTAATAATAACATTTCTGCTATAGATCCATGAAAGCAATCTCAAATACATGGTCTAGAAATAATCTTCAAAAATAATTTTAAAAGCAAATGTTAAATGTAACAATTTCCATGCAAAAGAAATGTACAAACAAATGAGAAATTGTAATTCATATTATTTTTATATTTTACAGTTATGCAAAAACTGCAGACATGTGCACAAAACTAATTTTTTAGATTTAAAAAAATTAAAAAGAATCTTTGCAGAAATAATTTAAAATCAAAGATAATTATGAAAAAGGTATTTTTATTTAATTTTTGTGCAGTTTGGAAAGATGACAGATTCAATCAAATTCTTGCTGATATGTGGAACCAAATTCAAACTTTTTGGTGAAAATATTTCTTTCCACAAAAATATATTCAAATCAAGGTGAACTTTTAAAATAGGA
Source organism: Acanthosepion pharaonis (assembly GCA_903632075.3). Lineage (NCBI taxonomy): Eukaryota > Metazoa > Mollusca > Cephalopoda > Sepiida > Sepiidae > Acanthosepion > Acanthosepion pharaonis. The sequence continues at coordinate 721,756 of CAHIKZ030005042.1, read as the reverse complement.
TCTATTAGCGGGTGAGAGATCTGGACAAATCTCTGTTCTTTTGGCATCAATTAGGACCACTTTATCAATATGCATTTGAATCAAAAGCAGAGTATAAAGATATTTTTGATCAAAGATTTCTTCTATAAATAGTTCTTGTTAACAAAACCAGAGTATAAATTTATATCCTTTCAACAATGATGCCACCATAGTTTCTGGAAGTTGCAGGAAAACAATGTTCTTTTTATATTATTGTAATTAAAATAAGGATTTCCATAATACTTATGGCAATGAATTTGTAATGAATATTATATTTTTTTGATCCTTTAGAAGATAGAAAGTTGACAAAAAGGATAAATTGTTTAGTAGACACTGGCAGTCAATGGTCTTACCTTTCAAGTAGTATAATGAGGACCTTGAATGATAGACCTGTACAAACAGCTAAAAGAAAATTTGTCATTAAAACCTTTTTGGGTTCGGCACAGAAAGTTTAAGTGAAGTATTGTTGGATGTCAAGCTTCTTAATGGAATGAAATTGATTCCCTTTCTGGTGGACGAAAAGTTAGACCTAGATCTTCATGTGGTGGGTCTTAGTGCAGTGGTAAACAGTGGTTTTAAATTGACAGTGGACTTTTCAGGTGTCCAGGATGATTTGTTCTCTGTGCAAGGGTTTTTAGGTGTGGATTTGCTCAAATTTTTGGGCCCCATGCAGTTGACAAATTTGATGAATAGCTCTGCATTTAGGTTCCCTCAGGGATTGGTACCTTTTGGGAATATTGCAGACTTTTTGGCGCCTGAGACTGTTACTCAGGAAAATAGAGCTTGTGACTCTCAATATACTCAGATAGTAGCCAATTATTCAGAATGTCCTGTGACTCATGTATATTATGTGTTAGGGTCCAAGTCCATGTATGTGGATCCTTTGAACTGTTTTTCTGAATCCTCAGTTGAGAGATACCCTGAGAGTTTATGCAGAGACATGCTGCTGGGCCATTTTTATGTGGATAACCTCATAAAGACCTACAATTCTCCAACTGTTTTTTTGCGTTTGTATCAGGATGCTGTTGACATCATGAAGGAGGGTAACTTCTTCCTCAGGTCCTGCAATTCAAACTGTGATATCTTGAGGGTTAGAATAAAGTCTGATGGCAATTTTGTTACTCATCACTCTCCATTTGAGAAAGTTTTAGGTTATTATTATGACCCAGACAAGGATGAGTTACATATAGCGAGTAAGTCTCCTGAAGTTGCAGTCATAACTAAGAAAGGTGTCCTATCACAGAATTCCAGTGTTTTTGACCCATTATCCTTATCACTATGTCACTATCAAAGGGAGAATATTTATCAGTGACTTATGGAGGCTAAAGTTGACCTGGGATGAGAGGATTCCTTCTGAACACCAGGTGGTCTGGAGTAAATTGTTTGAGGACCTGGTACAGTTGAAACGTTTAAGGTTCCCCAGATTTGTTTTGGATATTTCTGGTCCTGCCAATTTGTTGGTGTTTTGTGATGCATCTCAAAAGGCTTATGGATTTGCAGCCTATACAGGACAGAATGCGTGAGACAGATTGATGTTTGCTAAAGAACTTTGCTGTCTCTAGAATTATTAGCCATTTTTCTTGCCATCAGAACGGTCCCTAACATTTTGAAAGTTTTACCGGTAAACGTTGTGAAGATCATTACCGTGATCATAGACACTCAAATAGTGCTGTCGTGGGTGTTATCGGATGATTCAAAAATGAAAAGTTTGTTTATTAGAAACAGGTTGAAAGACATTTGGGGAGCACTGGAAAGGCCAGGGTTATGATCTGAACTTCAGATATGTCCCATCGGCTGACAATCCCACTGATATGATCACTAGGGACAAGTTTGAATCATAGTTTCAGTTTTGGATATTTGGGCCTGAGTGGTTGTCGGGTGACACTGTGAATTGGCCATATAGTGAACTGAATTGTTTGAGTCTCAACAGTCAAAGGTTGGTTTTGTTCCTGATATTTCAGTGGTTCAGGATGTTTCCCCAGTAGTTGATTTCAACAGGTTTTCATCCTTTCCAAAATTAATGAGAGTTTTGGCCTACATCTTTAAGTTTATCTTAAGGTTGAAGGAATCCCCTACGGACCATGTACTGACTGCTAAGATTAAGAGGGTGGATGGAAGTATCCAGAAGCATTCTTTGAGGCATCTTTTTCTGATGGAATTGTCTATCACCCATTCTCATCAGACTGCTGTACGATCCAGGGAAGTATCCGATTTGGAGGTTGCAGCTTCTCCTGTTAGAGATAATATTAGAAGTCCCGTTGCTTCTGCTAGAACTCGTAGGAAAGTTAGAAGTGTAAATAGTAGGGATGATAACTTTTTAGTGTGTTACATGCCCTTAGATGTTTTTTGATTTTATGTAGATCATGCAAAGAAAAGAAATTTTTTTTAAAAATTTTGTCAGGAGAGTTTTAAAATTTTTAAGATAAAGGGAGAACAAAAGACACTCATTGTGTTACTGGCCCTTAGAACCTGCTGATATTTTTTTTTTTTTTAATGGACTGTGATTGGACAGTTCAAAGGTGAACCGCTCCCTTTTGAAGGGGAAGGGAGAACTTGGACTGGACCTTAGCAGCAGTTGGAAACGAGAGAGCTTAGAAAGAAGAGGTTTGTTTTCTCTCTCCCTGCTGAAAAGGCAGGCAGCATTTGCCCATAAGTAAACGATGCATGGGTAACAAAGTTGCTGAGGGCAAGTTTCCCCTTCAGAGAAAGTTTTGAGAAGTCCTCTCGAAGAAGCCCCAGAAAAGAAAGTTTGAAAAGAAGCCCATAAGTGGAGTTTGAAGCTAACACCGTTTGAGAAGAAAAAGAAGGAGCAAACACGTGCATGTTCAAAAAGTGTTTAAGCGCATGTTTAAGTAAATTTTCACCTTCTAGTCACAGAAAAAGAAAAGTGTAATATCCAGGCGGAAGGGAGGAAAATAAGTGAAGAAAGAAGGGAGTTTGGTCACCAAGAAGAGAACTTTGTCTACACAAGAGAGAAAAGAAAAAAGATAAAAACTTTTTAACCTTGAAAGAACTGAAAGTGTACTGTAGAGCTAAGGCTCTTCCCCCTTTTTTTTATTGTTATCATTGACACAGCAGGTGGGTGCAATTCTTTTTTTTTTTTTTTTGTGCATTGTTATTTTTAAGTTTGTTTTTTGCTATGTTTTTTTACATTGTGTTACTCAGAGAATAGGTTATCTTATTCTCAGCAAAAAGGGATGAATTTTTACAAGAACCCTTATTTAGCTGGTTAGAAATAAATATTTTTTCTTTGTAATTGAATCTGATTTCCATTTTTTTTCTTTCTTTTTCATTATTAATTCGGGCAATAGTGAAAATAATGTTGCAGGAGGTTTTCTGAAAGAAAAGAACATTTCTGAAAAGATTTCTTCTATAAATAGTTCTTGTTAGCAAAACCAGAGTATAAATTTATATCCTTTCAACAATGATTCCATCATAGTTTCTGGAAGTTGAAGGAAAACAATGTTCTTTTTATATTAGTGTAATTAAAATAAGGATTTCCATAATACTTATGGCAATGAATTTGTAATGAATATTATATTTTTTTTGATCCTTTAGAAGATACAAAGGTGACAAAAATAAGTCAAGGATCAGAAGTTTATAGTGCACAACCTGAGGGATACCCAGGTAAGGATCAATGTTTTTATAAATATTATGTTATATTTGGGGTTTTGTAACTTCCTGTAGCCAACCACAAAATATGGAATGATTAAAATGGCATACCTCAGCACAACTAGAGAAACTCTTATTTTAGTGCCTAATCAGTTAAGTGATTTTGAATATCATTTTTGGTGCACAAAATTTTAATATAGCTTTACAGACAGACAGTCATATTAAAATCAGTATAATAGAAGAATAAAAAGCAAGGAAAATGAAAAAGAACAAATAATTTCCTCAAAGTAGGTTAAACAAAGCAGGGAAAGGGAAATAAAATGGCTACCAAATGAATAAAAAGAGTGTACACTCTGGTTAAAATATATGCATTTAAAGTGTAAAAAAAAAAAAGGAAATGTTATAGTAAAGATAATTATAACACACACACACACACACACACACACACACACACCCACCCACACACATATATATATTGTTACGAGGATGCATTTCTATAATAAGGGATTCCTTTGAGTTCTACTTGTTATTACAAAAAAGTTTTCATTCATGAAGTAGTTGTAAAATAGAGAAATTAGAAATAGAATGTTTGGAAGATTCTAGATCATTCTAGTATATTCGAGAGAAAAATCTAGATGATTCGAGAAACATCTAGAAATATGCAAATTAGGTGTTAGCCCCTATAAAAATGGGATTTTGGAAAAGGGTTGTCAGTTGATGAATGGAAATTTCTGCTGTTATCAACTCCGGCTTTTGATTCAAGGACTATTATATCCAGCCGAAAGAATCTCTATAAAAGTTGCCGATCAACCAAAAAACCCAAAAGAGAATTTCATGGAACAAAGTTGGTAAATAGAATTTTGACTAATTTTCATTGACCAAACTAAAATTAATATTTATTTACACACTTTTGTGGATTTCCAAATATAGCATTAGATTACTTCACTAGCCCTAAAGTGATAAAGATATTTGACTCCATTTCCTTCTCCCTTGTAACACTTGCCAGTAACTCTGTGTTTTTCTGTTTTGTAGGCTACAATTGTTTATCTTGTATATATTTTATGTTCTGTTTTAGTAAATTAAATATTTGTTTGTGATTTAGCTCTGTGTTGTGGTAAATAATTTTTTTTTTCCTTTGTTACAATTATCAACACGTAACAATATATATATATATTAAAAGCAAATTACATTTAGATCCAACAAAATCCACATCTATTTGCAAAGGAAAGGCTCTATGAATTTAATATAAATTATTTTAAGCAATTTTAGATGAAATTCTGAATGTGCCTTATGAAGAACAGCAAATATAACTTTGGTACAAGACAAGACACATTTAGGACTATTTAATAGATATGCAATTATCACAGATCCAGATATATTGACATAATTATACAAACTGTTACATTGCACTTTTTTTAATTTTGGCCAGTATATGCTGATCTATTCTTAGTTCCAACTCTTGATGGATTCTGCCTATATGATCAGCATCACACTGACATTTGGAACTATAAATGATAACTGAGGAGGCACAACATCTTCATGAATTGTTTGTAACATAAGTTGAACAGTAATGATAATATGAGGTTTGGCAGAGAAAAACAATGTAGCACACTTAGAAATTTTCTTAGAAAATCACATGTTAACATTAGAAATTTATGGTATACACAAATACATGGAACATTTTTGTGAACCAATTAACTTAGGTTTATTTTAACTTAGTTTATTTTAACTTAAGTTTATTTAATTACGACATTTTAGCATAAATGCTTGATTTCACAATATCCAGAGGATCTCCATTATCACCCAAAACTTTTTAATAAATTCAATTTCTGAATTGAGTTTGGTTTTAGAAAAAATTAATAGGATATGTTGGACAAAGGTCTTAATAAGATTTCATTTTCCTTGCTTGGAACAAATAGAGTGCCAGCAGGTATCTAAATTTGTGAAAGTGTGTTTATGAAAGACAAATATAAGAAATTTTTATTTGCGTACGAAAACCTTAAAAAAGGAAGCACATCATTGTACTCCTTTTTACAGGTAAATCATAAAGCCAGATGTGATTCATTTACTGATTTTTAAAAGAAACTTCAGGCTCCATCTCATCAATGAAGACAGAAAATGATAATAGCATTTAGGTCTTTTTAATATGAATAAGTAAGTCTTGATAATAAAATCGGTTGTAAAGATATTATTCATTGCTGGACCAAATAGATGAGCCATGGGAAATCACATGAATTACCTATACATCATTTTATCAAAACTGAATTCAACTGACAGCAATAGTATATTTCATGAATCCAATATAGACAGCTTCTGGAATTTGAGGGGAGCAGTACAATTGATTGTAATACCAAATATTAACACAACTATCAATTGCATCTCCTGGAGTGGAACATAGGAATGCATAAACTTATCTGAACCAAAGCAACAGTTTTGCATAAAATTAGCAAACAGGAATGGACTTTTTATGCCATTAACTGTATACATTTCATTCCAAGCACAAGTTGTACCAAATTAGTCAACTAGTTTGTGTTGGACAGATCCCACCAAAGAGAGAATTGGTTGTAAAGGAACATTGTTACTATCATCTAAAATTGCTATCATTCTATTTACATAGTCATTATAAACTGAGGCCACCACACATACAACATTATCAGGTTTACTAATAACAAAAGATTTATTTACTAATAACAATAGATTTAATAATACAAAAGTTTTCACATCACCATACAAATTCAGAACAGTCAACAGGGGTCAACCTAAATATACAATAGGCTAGGTCATTAAGTCTGGCACTCAATGACAGAGGAAAGAGTTTGGATAGTGCAGCAAAAACACCTCAGAGACAATAAAGATATTCTCTCTTTTTATTGACAGTGGAAAAATAAAAAAAAAAAATCCAGATCATGCAATAGTACAAATAATTCAGTATCAAACAATTTATAATTAGACATTTCAGAATACTTTTACCAATAGAATTGGACAAATTGCCGAAACTTTTACGTATTAAAAATTATAATCTTATTTGGTATTTGGTGTATGTAATGGTGTAACTACAATTGTCAACATTGGCAACATAGCATGCAAAACATATGTGGCTGAAATATGATAAGAATACTAAATAAACCTCTAAAAAGATTGAAACTCCTAATTAATTTTTCAATAATACTGGATAATTTAAAGATATCATTGTCACATGCTGTGAAAACATACAAAGATCAGTTTGAACCAGCCATAGAAGGCCGTGAGGTCATTATCCTTTGGCACTTTACTATTCATACAGACAGACATATAATAGATAATAGACTTGGTTTAGTAATTAAAGACTACAAACAAAAAAAATTACCATCTTATAGATATGGTAGTGCTACCAGATAGAAATATATTTGTTAAAGAATATGACAAAATAAGTAAATCTTATTTTAGATTTTGAAATTGAAAAAGTTATACCTTGAAACTACTGTCCAATCTGTAATAATTGGAGCCTTGGCTATAATTGAAAAGGTAGAGAGAAGAACATTAACAAAATCCCTGGCAGCCCCTGTGTAATGTTGTCATTGCAATGATGAATGAAAACACAAGACTTAACCTCTCATTCAAAACATTTTATTCAATTCTGAAGTTCATTAATCACCATACCTCTCTCCCCCATTTTTTTTTAAATTCATATCTTCCAAAACAGATGCAAGCTATAAATTGGAGATGTTAAAATGAAGTAATAACAAAAATTTAAATAACTGGGAAGTGTTTTAACAGAGAACAGAAAAATGTGAAACAGTAATCTGAAGATGCATTGAAATAGATACCTTCCAAAAGCTAAGTAAAGTAATAAGAAACAAGAAAATTTTATTAGTAAGAAAAAAAGGGTATTCACCTGCTATGTAATATCAGTCTTTATATATGGCAGTGAATACTGGACAATTTCCTCACAGATGAAAAAGAGATTTCAAGCATCAGAGATATGGTTCTACAGAAGAATTGTGAGAATATCACGGATGGTGCAAGTGAATAACAAGGAAGTTTTAAGAGAAATGGAAGAAAAGAGGATGCTTGTACTTAGAATCAGAAAAAGACAATTGAAATTTCTAGGATACATAATGAGGAAAGAATGCTTGGAGAATTTGTTACTTACAGGGCATATTGAAGGTAAAACAGTGAAGGAAAAACAAAGGAAAACAGTGAAGAACCTACATACTGAGCTTGTGTATATGGATAGGGAGGGGAGGAATAGTAAAAAGACAATCATTGCTAAGAATTACTAAGGGTAAGAAGTTATGGAAAGACATTATCGTTCATGTCCTGAAATGACATGGCACATAGAAGAACTTCAAAGAAGTTATGAATTTCTTCTCTCTTGTTTTTTTTGTTTTTTGTTTTTCTTAAATGTGTTAATAGTAAATACATTTCCTCCTACCAACCATAATCATACATCACACTCAGCAAGTCATGAGGTACATACAAAAATATCAGAAACCTCCCACTAAAAAACAACACTTATATCAAGTTTCATGTTCCTGCAAAATCAACAAATTTTTTAAAATTATTTTCTGACATTTTTTCTCTCAAAAGTTCAATATTCAAAAGTTTATTCTTTTCTTTTTTTCTTCCCTCTCTCCACTGGGGCCTTGCAAACATTGTTTTCCCTATTCTCTGAACTCTGCACACATGTGATTGAAACAATTTTGTGGATAATTTTCTAAATGAAAATGTTTCTTTAAATCAAATATATACATTAACATTTCAGCATATTCATTTAAATTCCAAAAATGAACTCCTCAACATTATCATTTCTTTAATTAAAATTTGCTTGACATGAAAATCTCCACTTATCTTTCCTTAGGCCTTTCATACATTTATTTCATTAATATTTCTTTTTAAATATATTCTTGGCATTACAGTTCCAAACTTAGTTTTTGTATTAGTTATCATAATCAAAATACCACACTATTTCCGATGAAGATGATTTCTTTGAAATCTTTTAGCAGGAGGAAAGAAGAGTCAAGAATACAATCAGGAAGCTGGAGGTTATGTTGCAGAACCTGAAGAATATCTATGTAAGTCTTTAATTTATTTGGTTATATGCAACTACATCTGCTAGAAAGCAAGTTAATCTATGATTGCAATTACTAACAATATGATCTGTCTAGAATGTATTTTGCCTTTTCAGAAATAGTTTCAAAGACATGATGTAATTTGGAAAAACAATCAGCAGGTATTTTAATGCATGAACGCTTTCCCATTGGATTACTCAGTCAGAAATGAAACATTATTGAGTGAACTTGTGCTCTGTGTAACCATTCACAATGACCAATGAAGCAGATTGTTGATATTTTGTAGAGATTTTTGGCAAAATATTGCATCATTTGCAAGATTGAAATACTCTGGATGAGATTAAGGAGAGCGTGATAAAGCAACTTATGGTGATCTATCAAAAGGACTTTGTAGATGTTTTTTTTTAAAAAGCTGAAACAAAAATTGATATAAAAAGTATGAAGCAAATAGTGGAATAATTTGAAAATGGTTGGATACTTTCAGGACAGACATCGTTAAAAAAGGATATGATTGACTCATTTTATGATACCTATAATGGCTTTGTGCATTGATTAAAAGGAAAATGCACAGTGTTAATATACCAAGCTAGTTACATTCCATCATTAGCAATCAGACCTCAAATTCACACCTGGTCTCAAGTGGACCTTGTATATACAATGCATTGCTAAAGATACAGTGAAAATGGTCAGCTCCTGTACCACTCAAGTAAGTACCTGACTCCTCCAGCTATCATCTACCTTTACAAGAGCCATTTCTGGAGTACTGTTGTCATATTTGGGCAGGAGCTACCCAGACCTCACTCTCCAGCCTTGATAGAGTCATAGAGTCCAAAAGAGTCTCCAAGCCTATGTGGGTGATGACTTATTATCCAATCTCCAATCTCCCTCCCACGGGTGGTTTGTGGCAAGCCTCTCACTGCTCTATTGCTACTTCCATGGAAAGTGCTTGGACAATTCAAATCTTCACAGCAAGGACACACTATGCCATTTACATAGTAGCAAATCACCCACATTCCCTCTGTCTTCCATTGGTGAGATGTAAGTTCCACTTGAACTGCATCTTCCCATGAACCACTGCTCTGTGGAACCGACTTACAAAGGGATGTTTCCCTGATCACTACAATCTTAACCTGTTTAAGTCTAGCGTTAACCATTATCTTCCACTCCTATCTGCACAAACTGCCTCCTAATGTAACCCTCTACTTCAAGTGCCCCCCAGGCCTTGTAAAGGGCAAACCTTACTGTATATATATATATATATATATATATATATATATACACAGACACACAATATAAAATTTAATATAACACAATACAGAAGGATAAAGTGAAAGTTCAAATGTAAATGTCCTGGCGCATATGAGAGAGAGTTTGAGAGAATGTAAATATGTATATATGTATTCAAATATAGTAATCACCTGTTTAACAATGTGGATGAAAGAAGGTATGTATGTTTTCAAATATACCAACTGCCTGTTTGAAAATGTGATGAAAGGAAGGCTGTATACTTTAATTTCAACACCTGACTGTGTGGACATCTAAGATCAGCAGTCGGTCACATGTGCCATATGCTGGTTCTGAGCATGTTACAATGTCCACCACATTGGAGAATGGACAAAATTAATTCATCAATTCTGGTTTAGGTCGATATTCTATCTAGTTATATACATATCTAGAGTTCCACTTCAAAAGTGGCACTTTCATTCTGCTTTGCCATGAGGTTAGTGGCCTCCCTTGTTCACAGCTTGTTTCTGATTTGCAAGCTAAACCAGGATATTTGTATCTTCTGATAAGTTGCTTGAAACATGACTTCATGGCCTAGTGATTTTGAATATACATCTATTTTTTAGAGATTGTGAAATTTTGCTCCTCTTGTTATTAATTATTTCTTTAGATTTATTTTTCTATCATTATACAAGCATTGAGACCAGAAACTGGTGTTTATAATACAGAACCTGAAAGATACTCAGGTAAGATTTTGCAACAATATTTCTTTTTACAATTAAAATGCTAGGTTTGATTCTTCATTACCATATTTCTGTAGCCAATCATAAAATATAGAATGATTAAAATCTAACATTGGCATTCTGCAGCACAATTGGGGGGAAACTGTGCAGTTGAATTTCTAATCTATAAGCTATTTAAAGTTGATGAATTTAAAACTTTAAAAATCTGATGATGGCTTCAATGAAGGACCAGAATTGTTGACATGCACACATATAATGTGTATTGATACTGAACATTACTTGGGTATTTCAGGGAATCAGTCATATTGTGCAAATGTTGTATTGTCTCCTGTTCAACAATGCCCTCACATGTAATAATCAAGGAGATTTTGGTCTGGCAAGTTAGATGGCCACATATTTGGTTGATGATTTCATCATGGTACACAACATCAGTAACTATATAAAATGAGTTAAAAAAGCAACAAATTTCTTTAAAAATCCAATATATATATATATATATATATATATATATATATATATATATATATATATATATTGGATTTTAAAGAAATTCTTTAGATATGTTTAAAAACATTTAGCAAATTTAAGGATTAATTAACTAGATTTTGAAGAAGTAATGTTTATATTTTACTAAAAACTTTTATTTACACACAGTAGCCTGTGAGGGTTAGAGGTTAAAAATAAAAAAACCTGCATAACCTAATTAAAGAAATATGAAATACCAGATATGAAATGATCAAAACATTAGTATTTATGTTTACAAATAAATTATCTTTAACCCTATGTCACCAATAGTTTAAGAATATATTTTTTTTATTCTATATGATCTTATGAAACTTAGTAGAATGAATAAATTTATTTTTTATACAATATTAGAAGTATTTTTTTTAGTTAAATGATACTTTTGAGTTTAATACATTGCTTTAATTATTTTATTATTTTTTACCTGTTTGATGTCATAGAATATCTAATTGCACCCTACATGTTTGTTTTAAAAATATTCTGAATTTATGTATTATTGAATTATCATATATCATATATCATATTCCTTTTCTGATAGGAAAAAATATTTAAATGAGGTAATTCAAAATTATTTCCTTTTTGAACATCCATACCAAAAATAATCTAACAGTTGCTAAAATGAAAAAAAAAACAAAAATTAAATTTTTTTAAAAAAGGTTCACAGTCAAAAATAGAATTAAACTTCGCATCATACAATTCCTCAAACATGTTTTTTAAAAAATAGGTTTTTCTTAAGAACTGCAATGGTTTTAAAAATAAATATTAATGTATTTTTTTCTGTTCAATCTGAGAGAAAATGTGTTTTATAAAATTATACAAGCACCAACACTCAAAAAAAAAATATTTTTTGAGTTTTATTGAATTATTTTTGGTAATATTCAAGATGAATTTTCCATATGTTCATACTTGATATTGTATAAATTCTTTTACTGAAATAACATCTTCAGGGACATTTCTTTTGATTGGTGTAAAAAAATAAAAACATTTAATGAACACTACACCAAATTAAAAAGTACACAAAGGATATCAAAAAGAAGAGAAGGGGTGAAACAAATGATAAATCCCCCTGAAATATTTCCACACAGTTCTCTAATAAAATAACTGATATAATATACAATTCATTCATTAATGAATAAGTACTGAAGATATTATTTCAATAGGATAACTCCCTGATTTTTTGTTAAATATTTTAAAATAGAGGATAGTGATATTTTACTTTCATTTTAGAAAAAAATGCATCCATTTTGTTAGTATACAATGTATTTCCATATAAATACCCGGCTTGATATTTGCCAATAACTTTCTTGATTATTTTCACCATTGTCTGATATTGTAAGTTCGTTGATGGATTTTTTATGTTCTCAGTGGTATTTTTAATTAATTTAGTAATTTTAGCGCATTAGTCAACGATGTGTTATATATATATATATATATATATATATATATATATATATATATATATATTGTGTGTGAAAAGTGTGTGTATATAAATATAAATATATATATATATATATATATATATATGTATGTATTATTATTATATATATTATTATCTATATATTATATGCACGGTACTTATTAGAAAGCGCTCAATATCAGAGATTTGTTTGGATACATGTGAGTTTGTGACCCTGGGTTTTACGCTTTTGCGATCCTCAGACAAACTGATTAATTTTTTTAAAATTTTGGGTTTATGTACATTGCGTCTATTAGTGTTATTATGGAAGAGGTGGGGGGGGTCGTCATCGTGATGTCACTCATGGTAATGCAAACATAGATGCATGTCCATACACCCATAGAGGTACGCACACACACATACACACTCGCTCATACAGACATAATCATATGTGGACAGTATGGGATTTGACATATGTATGTATATGTATGCTGTTGTCTATATACATACGCATTTGTATGTTGAAATTCAAAGATCGGAAGTATAGCGAAAATTTCTTGTGAATGTCTCGTGAATGTATACATGTCAGCAATGAGAGCATTTTTCTATCTTGTTCCCGGCACAGTTTGTCTGACGATCGCAAAAGCGTGAAACCCAGGGTCACAAACTCACATCAATCCAACCACTATATATATATATATATATATATATATATATATATATATATATATATATATATATATATACACACACATATATATATATATATATATATATATAAATTCTATCCCCCAGTAGAGAAGGAAATTTGTTCCTGACTTGCAATCAATGTTCCTTGGAGCAAATATCAAACATTGGAGATATTGGAAAATATACTACTACCAATGTCACCAACAAAGTCCAATCTATTTTTAAAATTACAAATAGATAAAATATGCACTGGAAAGTAAGCAGTTTGAAATGTTTCAACTGGGAATTCAGATTGTTGGATACTGATTGGGTTGTCAATATTTCGGGGTATATATGGTCCTAAAAAATTAAAATTTTCAAAAACAGTAAAATCCTAAGAAATATATTTTTAAATTAGAGAAATTTATAAACATATTTTCACTTTAGTGAATATGGAAAAATATGGTAGATTTAGTTAAATTGTTGTGGATATATAGAAAAACCTTAGACAAGTTAGAAAAAATTTTCTTCCAATAAATTTTGAAATTAAAATGTATTGAAAAATTATTTTTATTGGGAGTTAGGCATTTTGCAAAATTTATTTCACCGTATGGGTCATTTAGGACCAGTTTTAAAAAAATGTATTTGAATTGCTAGCAGAATATATGATTTAGAATAAAAAAAGTTATCAGCCTGACTGAAAAATCAAATGACTTTTGGTAATTTGATCAGATTTTGTGAATTCGGTTAACCAGGAAACATTTCAGCGCTCCCTCATATAAATTTCTATATTTAAAGATTGAGAATAAGCAGCATCAGCAAGTTAACACTGTCTTCAATGTCCAAACAACTTTAAAAAATTATACGCAAACAGTTTTCCAATGCTTTGTCAACAAATACTCCACCAGGTGTGATAAAGAGAGACATGAATTGTGCTTACAATGAAAACAGCCAAGAAGATACTAATGAAGTATATTATGGTCACTTGTCAAACTGATGTTCTTTTCCAGTTGGTGAGGTAACAGAAACAGAAAAATACATAGGATTAAACATAAGGAAAAATAGAGATAATATCAAACTAGAACAGAATGAATATGTAAAAAAAAATAGTTAAAAATATCTCCCAGTAGAAGTAGACAGAAAAAGTTAAAATATCTCCCAGTAGAAGTAGACAAAAATTTGAAAGACACTTTATCCACAACACAAGTAAAAGAGACATGGCAGCTGATTAGTCAACTTCATTGGTTAGCCACCCAGACCAAGCCTGATCTAAGTTATGATGTTAAAGCATTAAATTCTATATTAAAACAAAAAATGTAGAATATAAGCAAACAGAGTAGTCCAGAAAGCAGAAAATGAAAAATCCCAGATAGACATTCCAGATTTAGAACACTTAAAATTTATTGCATATAATGATGACCTGTTTTATCAATTTGACTGATGGTGGATCATGAGGAGGGTACATACTTTTTTTGGTAGGAAGTACCAATAGATATATATCCATTGCTTGTCAATCAAAATGTTTTAGAAGAGTCATCAAAAGTACTCTAGAAGCTGAAATATTAGCTATGGTTGATGTAACAGAAGCAGGTCTTTTTATATGAAATTTTTATTAGAACTGTTGCAACTGGAAGATAATAATGAAAATATAAAAATTATATGTAAAACTAAAAAAACCTTGTCTTTACGATGCAGTGCATTCATAACACAAATTTTGGATAAGAGACTTTTCATAGAAATAGCTATTTTGTGAGAAATGTTAGATAAATAAGAAATTGCCAAAATCTCTTGATAACAACTGATGTACAAATTGCAGACTCAGATGTACCATCATTTAAGATTCTTGGTTTCATATTAGAGCCTAAAGTTCCTTTAATTAGAATTTACCCATTTGACATTTGTTAGCATTAGTGTTCTTCTTCACAAATTGAAAGGTTATGGTATTTCTGGACAAATTTTTGATCAGATTCAATCTTTTTTATCAAATTGTGAAATGAAAGTTGTTTTGAATGTCTAGATCTTTTTGTATAAGTGCAGGTGTTTTTCAGGGTGCTATCCTTGGACCTATGTTGTTTCTAATTTTCATAAATGACCTTCCTGATGTCATTAGTTCTCAACTCAGTATCTATGCTGATGACATAACTATTTACTCCTGTCTTAATAGTAAATCTGATCAGTTTGATATGGTCAAATTAGTAGCTGATCTCAAAAATGACCTACAGTCTGTTGTTTACTGGAGTAAAGAATGGCTTGTTAATTTTAATGCCTCAAAAACAAAAATGCTCTCTTTTAATCATCTGATAGAATACTTTTTCTTCTATCAGTATGACTGATGCTAACCTCCAGGAGAGTGGCTTGATGCACCTTCTAGGACTAACATCTGACATGAAGTGGAAATATTGAATTAATTGCTAAGTCTGCAGCTAAGAAAGTTGGTTCACTATGTGGCACTAGACGATTTTTTTTAAACAAATTTAAAGGCAATGTCAGTTGTTATCTTGTGCCTTCTTAATTCTTATTCTTTAATTTCCTCTCTCCTTAATAATAGTTATTCTTATATTCTCTAACATTCAGTAATCTCTTGTGGGCTATATTGTCTTGCTTGGGAGGAAGTGATTTTAAAAAAAGCTATGTTTCAGGGATGTCTATAAATTAATTTTGTTTATTTCATGTGTTAGTAGAGAAGTTTCCTATATATGTTCAATGAGGCCAATTGAGCACCTGGAAATTAACCAAGTTTTTCTGGACATCCACATTCAATGATATCTTTCTGGAAGAACCCATCACTGGTAGGAAGCATGGCAAACATAAAATATACTACAACAAAATTTGTGTTTATTACACCTGTCAAGACAGCCTCTATTTTCACTTGGTGGTTCTTGATAACTTCAAGAGACACCCCCCCCTCTCCCCGACCTTTCACACAGGTAGTAAAGTACATGTGCCAGTTAAATGATAACATAAGATTTGAACCTTCAGTTACTCTTGACCAGTGTAGATGTGAAATATCCCAGTCACCCCTGATCAGATACATAGATCTTGTATTCTGCATATGTTGTATATATGAGAGATTGCTCCAAATTATCTCTGGTACAGTCGTTTATATGTCCATTGGTTAAACATTCTTATTTCCAAAAACAGATGCAGGTGTGAGGTCACATACTTCTGCTTTCAGTGGTCAGAAAATATCACATATCAACCTCCTGGTGCATCCAGCTTCTTTGATGGTCTGGTGTAAATTACATGCAGTGTTTACAGCTGGCATCATAATACACACATGCACTAATACATGCACTAATACAAAGCCACCATGAATTTGCATAACAAACAGGATCTAATCTTGGTCTTCTACCCAGAAGAGCAGAAATATAACTCATCTTATCAAATGTTCTATTATTAGTCTTCCATAGTTCAAGGTCAATGGCCTAGATGACATGTAATAACTGATGTCATGATCTGTCTATATTTCTGAGATGAGGTATTGCAACTATTTACTATATACTGTTGTCCTCGTCTTTATTGTCATATTCACAATGTGTTGGCTGTTGTATGCTCAGGCCTTCTTCAGGTGATATATGTCTACAATATCCAATCTACCCCAGAGGATGAAATAAAGTTTTTGGTTTGAAATTCCAATGTATATCATCTGAAGAAGGTCAAAGCATACAACTGCCTCACCTACTCTAATTATTATATCATTTCATTTCTAAAGGTGGGAAAAAGAGGGCAAAGCTATCTCACAAACTGCTGCCTCTAATTTCTTGGCCTTTTAGTCTATCTTTCAGGTCATCCTATAAGTAATGTTCAAATTTAGAGTCAGAATAAAAAATATCAAAATTCATGTTTAACTAAAATCCATTAACATAGGTATCAATAACCTTCAAACACATCACATGCTTCATAATTTTTGTTTTTAACCATTTCTCTCCAAGCAAGATGATAATGTAACACAAGAGGTTACTGAGAATGAAAGAAAATGAGAAGACGTTAGCAAAATGGGAAAAGACAATAAAAGAACAGGATTCATGAAGACAGAAAAATGGTGATTGATGTTGCATTTAAACTTTTATGAAACTGTTACTTATTTCAACAGTATAAGAATAAGACCTAGTTGCTAGATTAGTCATGCCATATGTGATACATGCTTCGACAATCAGCTTTTGATTCATGATTGACCATGTAGATTTTTCTAGCATTAGGTAGCAGTTTCTTTCTGTGATATTCTGATTGTCAACCATGACTATAGAGCCCAGTCTGTCCTAGTATTTAACCCATAGCTGGCGGAAGAAGACATGGATCCATAACTTTCCTCAGGGTATTTGTGTGTAAATGAATGTAACGATCCCAACTGGAACATGAACTTGCCTCCCCAAGTTCTCATTCTCAGCCATCATCCATTACACTATACCACACATCCCACGTTACAGTGATGAGAAAGTGACTGAAGTCAAGATACCAATAACATTACAGACCATTCTTTTGATTTTAACAAAAAATCTCAAAATTAAAATAGAAGCACCAGATCAAATATAGCAGCACAATATTCAATTCACAGACAAAGAGTAGATTTGTAATAGTGAGAAAAACTCTCTAGCAAGGCATAGTGAAGTAACTTTCCTAGCAGTAGACCTAGTAATTGATTCTATATGATCATTCCAATTCATGTCAGTGGGAAATGTTAGCTTGAGATTGTGCAATGAGTTTCTCTCTCCGGAGGTCAGCATCAACCATGCTGATGGAAGTCAAAAAATAGTTCTCTAAAATGACTAAAAAGACAACAGTTTCACTTTTGAAGTTTATGAGTCATTTCTTACCTCAACTAACAACAGATTGAAAATCATTTTGGAGATCAGCTGCTAGTTTGACTTTATCAGACTTATCAGACTAAAACATGAGTTTTTCTTTATCAGACTTACTATTAAAATAGGAGTAAATAGTCATACCATCAGCATAAATACAGAGTTGAGAACTCTGATGATATTGGTAAGGTTGTTAATGAAGATAAATACAGTAGGTCCAAAGTTTGAGCCATGGGGGACACATGCATTAATGTGAAAAGAACTAGAAGAGTGGTTGTTCAATACAACTTTCATTACATGATTTGTTAAGAAACATTGGATCAAGTAAAAATTTTGACCAGAGCCCTTGAGCTTGGGAAATAGGCCGCCATGCCAAATCCTCTCAAATGCCTTTGTGATATCTAAAGGCACAGCCTTATCATCATCATTCTTATCTAAAGCTTGGTAGACTTTTTCTGTAATAAACGTTAATGGCTGTTGACCTATAGAAGTGAAAGTCAAGTGAAGTAAGATGATTAACCAATACTGTTTTGAAGAAATGTATAGAGATAATTCCCACATTTTTTGAGTTCAACTTTTAAGCAACGTTTTTTAACCATAACAACATTTATTTGTTTTCTGATAATAGCATATGATTATTAAAATCAACTGACAACCTGTTCATGGCACATCTCTTTAGACCAAAGTAACTACATCTAAAATTTCCAAACCATCTTCAATGATTTTTTTTTTCATTTAAGAATATATAAACACCATTTAGGCATTTTGGAACAGTAAAAATATCAATCAATTTGCCACTACTAGATTTTTGAATAATACTTTTGAGTTAATCAAATATATATTTGGCCTTATTTAAATTATTCAGATAAAAATACTAAAAAAAAAAATTGTTATGAAAAGTTGATCAGATAAAAAGGTAAATTGGCATTTATAACATTTTTGTTGGGAGCCTTGAGGTTAATAAAACCTTTTTATGGACATGCAAACCTAAGAGTATTATAAATGTAAAAAAACATGTAAACAAACAATTATTCAAATAAAAGGGTTAAAATAAAATTTAAAAATTATGAAAAAGATATTTGATGAGGAGTCTCTTTTATATGGGGTCAATTAGGAGCAGCTTTTCAAAATGTATATGAAGTGATAAAATATTTTTTAAGAATTTAAAACTTTTAAATTAATATTGTCAGGCAAAGTAAAAAGATAAATTTATATTCCTTTCAACAATTATGCTCTTTTAGTTTCTGGAAGAATCCTTATTATTAAGATTCATAAAATTATGAATTTAAAATGGAATATGGAATGTATTTGCTATGAAGATTATTTCTTTAAAATCTTTTATGAAGGAAGGTTGACAAACGCATTAAATCAAGAATCAGGAAATTATAGAACACAACCTGAAAGATACCCAGGTAAGATTTTGGATCAATATTTCTTTTACAAATAAATTGCTACATTTGATGTTTCATTGCTATATGTCTATAGCCAATCACAAAACATGGAATGATTAAAATGCAACATTGGCATTTCGCAGCATGATTGGTGAAACTTTGCACTTGAATTTCTAATCTATAATTTATTTAAAGTTGATGAATTGAAAAGTTTAAAAATCTGGGTGCATCTGTTCCATGGTATGAAATATCAATTGCTAATTGATTTTTAGACCTCTAAGGAGTTCAGATGGAAGAATATTTTCAAAGCTACCAATTCTACTACAAATTTAGATATTTATTAAGCCTAGTTCTGAATGGCATGGTATAATCTGTGCTTTAGAGAAGAAATTGTATTTATCCAAATCTTCCCAGTCAGATTTACCAGATTGAGCTACAAGTAGTAAATTGTAGCACATTTGAAATTCATCACTAATAATATTTGAATTGACTTTCTTCTTACTAGTAGCCAATATTAGTCCAGTTTAGTAGCCCCCAAAGTCTCAAGTACTGAAATTCAAAATTTAGTAATGAAGTTGCCTTATCTACCAACCTTGTTCTGAATAGAATAAGCCATCATCCTGTTTGGAAATCATGGCTTTTCCTTATAGGAAATACTAAGCATTGTTAACAACAGGAAATATGTAACTACCTATTTCACAAGTGAACCAAATGTACTATTTGAGTTACTAATAAATAAAATATAAATAGCAAAGTAAACAACTTGTAAATAATATGAAACAAAATATTTTTAATTATTTTAATTGTTTTTTTCTTTTGGATAAATCTTAATGTTTGTTCATCCATCTTATTAGCTCTTTTGTTCAGTTCTCATACCATTTTTGTCTGCATTAATGCAGGCTAGATCTGATAATGCTTGATTGGTTGGGTCTCAGTTTCATTTTCTTGAATAGTTATTCAACTTTTCTAAATTGGGTTCTTGCCCTGTTTTCAATATATGAGATTTAATAATTCTCGTTTTCTACTCAGCAGAAACTGCATCTTAACTATTGGCAAAAGTAATAATAACATTTCTGCTATAGATCCATGAAAGCAATCTCAAATACATGGTCTAGAAATAATCTTCAAAAATAATTTTAAAAGCAAATGTTAAATGTAACAATTTCCATGCAAAAGAAATGTACAAACAAATGAGAAATTGTAATTCATATTATTTTTATATTTTACAGTTATGCAAAAACTGCAGACATGTGCACAAAACTAATTTTTTAGATTTAAAAAAATTAAAAAGAATCTTTGCAGAAATAATTTAAAATCAAAGATAATTATGAAAAAGGTATTTTATTTAATTTTTTGTGCAGTTTGGAAAGATGACAGATTCAATCAAATTCTTGCTGATATGTGGAACCAAATTCAAACTTTTTTGGTGAAAATATTTCTTTCCACAAAAATATATTCAAATCAAGGTGAACTTTTAAAATAGGATCTATTAGCGGGTGAGAGATCTGGACAAATCTCTGTTCTTTTGGCATCAATTAGGACCACTTTATCAATATGCATTTGAATCAAGAGCAGAGTATAAAGATATTTTTGATCAAAGATTTCTTCTATAAATAGTTCTTGTTAACAAAACCAGAGTATAAATTTATATCCTTTCAACAATGATGCCACCATAGTTTCTGGAAGTTGCAGGAAAACAATGTTCTTTTTATATTATTGTAATTAAAATAAGGATTTCCATAATACTTATGGCAATGAATTTGTAATGAATATTATATTTTTTTGATCCTTTAGAAGATAGAAAGTTGACAAAAATAGGTCAAGGATCAGGAATTTATAGTGCACAACCTGAAGAATACCTAGGTAAGGTTTTGGATAAATGTTTTTTTCAGGAATAAATTGATATATTTGCAGCTTTATGACTTCATGTTTCTTTTCATGTTCAAACATTTTCTTGCTTTGTTTCAATTTTCCCAATGGGGAGGGAAACCATTCCTTCCTAATTTGTGATACTAACTTTTTCTTGAAACAAATATTAACTATTGTTGATATTGGAAAATAAGTATTTATCAATGTCACAAGCAAGTCAAGTCTACTATTAAAGTTGCAAATAAATAATATATGAATCAGGAAGTTAGCAACTTGTAAACAAGGCAAGAGAAAAGAGTAAATAGTAAATTTTAGTTTTGAATTTTGATACTGATTTTTATGGTTACCGATTATAAAAATTCAATCATCTTTTTACAATTCCTACTTTCTAATTGTTTGGGTAAATATATTTAGGTGTGTTCCAGGGCTGTCTATAACTGAATTTTGTTTGTTTCATGTGTTAGTAGAGAAGTTTCCTATATCTATTCAATGGGGCCAATTGAGCACCTGGAAATTAACCAAGTTTTCCTGGAAGCATTTACATGCCATCCACATTCAGTTATATCTTCCTAGAAGAACCCATCACTTGTGGGAAGCATGACAAACATAAAATATTCTGCAACAAAATTTGTATTTGTTACACCTATTAAGACAGCAAGAACCACCAAGTGAAAATTGAAGCTAACTCCATGAGAACATACACACACACCAAACAAAGCTACCACTAGCTTACATAACACACCCTGCTGACGGGCTGGATTCATACCCTCATAATCTCCTACACACAAAAAATCAATTCTCCATCACAAAGTGTTGGAAACGTGTTTATTCTTGCCAGGCAACTTATCATCAGTCTTCCAATGTCAATGGCCTAGATGACATGCAATTATTAATGTCATTATGTAAATAATGGCCTAGATGACATGCAATTATTAATGTCATTATGTAAATAATGGCACGTTTGTTGGTTAACAATTACAAACTCATGGAATGCAATATATACTGTGCACTGATCTTTTGAGTGGCAGCAGCATTGAACTGCAGTATGATTTGATGCAATGTTGTCAGGTGGTTACCATCCTTGTGGTCCTGTGGGCATTCATAGTTTCATATGACATTGCTGTCTATCCAGAATTGACATATTCCTGGAATAGCTTTGTTACTGTTATCCAAGAAAGAATTAAAGCATTTTCCACCTCAAAGTTAGAATGGCCTGTCTTTCTGGTTTCAGCAGTCAATTCACAGTAAAATAGTTATGTAGCTTGTCTGTGTCTTATGGCTGCCACACCAAAACTACCTCTTTACCTATTGTTATGCATACTAGTGTTGTAACAATAAACAAATTAACTGATTATCAATTACTAATTAAGCAGGCTAAAGTTTGTAGATGACTACCAATTAATTGGACTTTTAATTTAGATGCAGATTCAGTCCATCTTCCATTTTCTTCAGGAAGATGGTCAGAATTAACTGAAAAATTTTTATTTATTATCTTGAATATATGAGTTTTCAGGTTGGACCATTGATGGAAAAACTTTTATTAGGCATGAGAAAATATAGAAAAAAAATAAAATAAAAATTTGACACAGGATTTTAAATGTGTAACAAAATAAATTTAACTCAAAAAGTTTAATTATTTGAATACACAGTATTAAACATTTAATTTAATGCTCAGTTCTCAGCAAGATTAAGTTAATCATTAATCAAAATATATACATATTTAGACACTCAGCCACTTATTTTGGATTCCAATAAAGTTAAAAAAAAAAAATCTAACCAGATTTAACGATAATAGACCAATGAGAAAATAGCAATAGAACAGGTGATACCATTTGTTTGTTTTTTAATTTCATTAATTGGGGGAAATCAATGAATGAAAATCTATCAGAATATTGTTTCTTTCTATGTCTAAATTAACTGCTGTTTCTTAAACCAAAGTTGGAATTTCTATGATGTAATAAACAATAATAACTGAGTATAAAAGCTAATTAATTAAAACAAAACAAGAAAGAAAGAAAAAAATAAACCAATGACCAGTTAATCTGAAAATGGCTGATTTGGCCAGTTAGATTTAAATGTTTTAACTGCTAACAGTAGATGTACAGTAGTTAGGAAGTTATCAATTGTGGATTTTTTTATCTTACAACGTTTCTGCCCACCATATATTGGTATAATTGATTTGGGCGTATATTGGCCTTGTGCAATAATTAAAAGAAAATGCACTGACTGTTGATAAATACAAAATAAATATTTATATAACACAATAATACAGAAGTGATGGTCGAAGTTTCAAATGTAAAAGTCCTGTCGCATAAAAGAGAGAAAGGGGCTGGTAGGAAGTAAATATATATACATATGTATGTTTCCAAATATAGTAGGCACCTTTGACCACATGATGCAGCAAGGTACGTTTGTTTTCAATGCAGCAAAGAAATGGTTTAGCCGTCTAAGATTGTCAGTTAGTTGTGCAAATGTATTTTCCATCAGAGAATGGGCAAAATTAATTTATCAACTCTGGTCTTAGTTGGCTTACCATCTATTTATATACACATCTATAGAACCACTTTGAAAATTTTTGAAATTCTTGCAGATAGTAGTAAACCATTGAATGGCTTGAGTTCAATTTTTGAGCTACTTTTTTAACTATGCCATTGTTTTCAGAAAAGAAATTTTGAAATATTATTTTTTTCACAATTTGAAAAGCCAATAGACAAATTATTCTGGGAATAATTTCACTCAACATTCAGGAAAATATCAATTTGAATTATCAAAAAGATAGTTGCAAATTAGGTCAAATATTTTTGCACTGATAGGTTCAATTTCAAGCAAATTTTCAAAGTGACAAAAATTTATATAAAGAGACATTTTTAAGAAATTAATCTAAAACTTATATTAATTTCCTTCAAGTCACAAGGATAAATTTATATTCCTTTCCCAATGATGCAATTGTAGTTTCTGGATGTCACAGATAAATAATATTGTTTTCATATTAACATTAAGATAATGATTTAGATAATTGTTAAAGGAATGAATTTAAAGTAAATAAGAATTCTATTTCCTATGAAGATGATTTCTTTGAAATCTTTTAGCAGGAGGAAAGAAGAGTCAAGAATACAATCAGGAAGCTGGAGGTTATGTTGCAGAACCTGAAGAATATCTATGTAAGTCTTTAATTTATTTGGTTATATGCAACTACATCTGCTAGAAAGCAAGTTAATCTATGATTGCAATTACTAACAATATGATCTGTCTAGAATGTATTTTGCCTTTTCAGAAATAGTTTCAAAGACATGATGTAATTTGGAAAAACAATCAGCAGGTATTTTAATGCATGAACGCTTTCCCATTGGATTACTCAGTCAGAAATGAAACATTATTGAGTGAACTTGTGCTCTGTAACCATTCACAATGACCAATGAAGCAGATTGTTGATATTTTGTAGAGATTTTTGGCAAAATATTGCATCATTTGTAAGATTGAAATACTCTGGATGAGATTAAGGAGAGCGTGATAAAGCAACTTATGGTGATCTATCAAAAGGACTTTGTAGATGTTTTTTTTTAAAAAGCTGAAACAAAAATTGATATAAAAAGTATGAAGCAAATAGTGGAATAATTTGAAAATGGTTGGATACTTTCAGGACAGACATCGTTAAAAAAGGATATGATTGACTCATTTTATGATACCTATAATGGCTTTGTGCATTGATTAAAAAGGAAAATGCACAGTGTTAATATACCAAGCTAGTTACATTCCATCATTAGCAATCAGACCTCAAATTCACACCTGGTCTCAAGTGGACCTTGTATATACAATGCATTGCTAAAGATACAGTGAAAAATGGTCAGCTCCCTGTACCACTCAAGTAAGTACCTGACTCCTCCAGCTATCATCTACCTTTACAAGAGCCATTTCTGGAGTACTGTTGTCATATTTGGGCAGGAGCTACCCAGACCTCACTCTCCAGCCTTGATAGAGTCATAGAGTCCAAAAGAGTCTCCAAGCCTATGTGGGTGATGACTTATTATCCAATCTCCAATCTCCCTCCCACGGGTGGTTTGTGGCAAGCCTCTCACTGCTCTATTGCTACTTCCATGGAAAGTGCTTGGACAATTCAAATCTTCACAGCAAGGACACACTATGCCATTTACATAGTAGCAAATCACCCACATTCCCTCTGTCTTCCATTGGTGAGATGTAAGTTCCACTTGAACAGCATCTTCCCATGAACCACTGCTCTGTGGAACCGACTTACAAAGGGATGTTTCCCTGATCACTACAATCTTAACCTGTTTAAGTCTAGCGTTAACCATTATCTTCCACTCCTATCTGCACAAACTGCCTCCTAATGTAACCCTCTACTTCAAGTGCCCCCCAGGCCTTGTAAAGGGCAAACCTTACTGTATATATATATATATATATATATATATATATATATATATATATATATACACAGACACAATATAAAATTTAATATAACACAATACAGAAGGATAAAGTGAAAGTTCAAATGTAAATGTCCTGGCATATGAGAGAGAGTTTGAGAGAATGTAAATATGTATATATGTATTCAAATATAGTAATCACCTGTTTAACAATGTGGATGAAAGAAGGTATGTATGTTTTCAAATATACCAACTGCCTGTTTGAAAATGTGATGAAAGGAAGGCTGTATACTTTAATTTCAACACCTGACTGTGTGGACATCTAAGATCAGCAGTCGGTCACATGTGCCATATGCTGGTTCTGAGCATGTTACAATGTCCACCACATTGGAGAATGGACAAAATTAATTCATCAATTCTGGTTTAGGTCGATATTCTATCTAGTTATATACATATCTAGAGTTCCACTTCAAAAGTGGCACTTTCATTCTGCTTTGCCATGAGGTTAGTGGCCTCCCTTGTTCACAGCTTGTTTCTGATTTGCAAGCTAAACCAGGATATTTGTATCTTCTGATAAGTTGCTTGAAACATGACTTCATGGCCTAGTGATTTTGAATATACATCTATTTTTAGAGATTGTGAAATTTTGCTCCTCTTGTTATTAATTATTTCTTTAGATTTATTTTTCTATCATTATACAAGCATTGAGACCAGAAACTGGTGTTTATAATACAGAACCTGAAAGATACTCAGGTAAGATTTTGCAACAATATTTCTTTTACAATTAAAATGCTAGGTTTGATTCTTCATTACCATATTTCTGTAGCCAATCATAAAATATAGAATGATTAAAATCTAACATTGGCATTCTGCAGCACAATTGGGGGGAAACTGTGCAGTTGAATTTCTAATCTATAAGCTATTTAAAGTTGATGAATTTAAAACTTTAAAAATCTGATGATGGCTTCAATGAAGGACCAGAATTGTTGACATGCACACATATAATGTGTATTGATACTGAACATTACTTGGGTATTTCAGGGAATCAGTCATATTGTGCAAATGTTGTATTGTCTCCTGTTCAACAATGCCCTCACATGTAATAATCAAGGAGATTTTGGTCTGGCAAGTTAGATGGCCACATATTTGGTTGATGATTTCATCATGGTACACAACATCAGTAACTATATAAAATGAGTTAAAAAAGCAACAAATTTCTTTAAAATCCAATATATATATATATATATATATATATATATATATATATATATATATATATATTGATTTTAAAGAAATTCTTAGATATGTTTAAAAACATTTAGCAAATTTAAGGATTAATTAACTAGATTTTGAAGAAGTAATGTTTATATTTTACTAAAAACTTTTATTTACCCACAGTAGCCTGTGAGGGTTAGAGGTTAAAAATAAAAAAACCTGCATAACCTAATTAAAGAAATATGAAATACCAGTTATGAAATGATCAAAACATTAGTATTTATGTTTACAAATAAATTATCTTTAACCCTATGTCACCAATAGTTTAAGAATATATTTTTTTTATTCTATATGATCTTATGAAACTTAGTAGAATGAATAAATTTATTTTTTATACAATATTAGAAGTACTTTTTTAAAGTTAAATGATACTTTTGTTTTGAGTTTAATACATTGCTTTAATTATTTTATTATTTTTTACCTGTTTGATGTCATAGAATATCTAATTGCACCCTACATGTTTGTTTTAAAAAATATTCTGAATTTATGTATTATTGAATTATCATATATCATATATCATATTCCTTTTCTGATAGGAAAAAATATTTAAATGAGGTAATTCAGAATTATTTCCTTTTGAACATCCATACCAAAAATAATCTAACAGTTGCTAAAATGAAAAAAAACAAAAAATTAAATTTTTTAAAAAAAAGGTTCACAGTCAAAAATAGAATTAAACTTCGCATCATACAATTCCTCAAACATGTTTTTTTTTTTTAAAAATAGGTTTTTTCTTAAGAACTGCAATGGTTTTTAAAATAAATATTAATGTATTTTTTTCTGTTCAATCTGAGAGAAAATGTGTTTTATAAAATTATACAAGCACCAACACTCAAAAAAAATATTTTTTGAGTTTTATTGAATTATTTTTGGTAATATTCAAGATGAATTTTCCATATGTTCATACTTGATATTGTATAAATTCTTTTACTGAAATAACATCTTCAGGGACATTTCTTTTTGATTGGTGTAAAAAAAATAAAAACATTTAATGAACACTACACCAAATTAAAAAGTACACAAAGGATATCAAAAAGAAGAGAAGGGGTGAAACAAATGATAAATCCCCCTGAAATATTTCCACACAGTTCTCTAATAAAATAACTGATATAATATACAATTCATTCATTAATGAATAAGTACTGAAGATATTATTTCAATAGGATAACTCCCTGATTTTTTGTTAAATATTTTAAAATAGAGGATAGTGATATTTTACTTTCATTTTAGAAAAAAATGCATCCATTTTGTTAGTATACAATGTATTTCCATATAAATACCCAGCTTGATATTTGCCAATAACTTTCTTGATTATTTTCACCATTGTCTGATATTGTAAGTTCGTTGATGGATTTTTTATGTTCTCAGTGGTATTTTTAATTAATTTAGTAATTTTAGCACATTGTTTAACGATGTGTTAAGGAAAATATACGGAAAAACAAACAAAAATCCTGGTCTGCAATTATGCTGTTTTATATATGTTATCCATATATTTGCTTACATACTGTCTAATGGAAATACAAACCTGAATTTTATTTTATAAAACACGGAAGACTTCAATACGAAAATATAAGAATCTATTGATCTCCGCGTATTTCTATAAGAACAGAAAGGATTTTTTAACAAAATGTTTATATGAGAAAATCGTTCAATTGAGCTTATCTAATATTTTGAAGTCATCTTCGAATACGTTTTCACAACATCGCCCACGTGACGACGACATGATCATATTAAAACGGAACGCTGATCTTATAAAAAAATTTCAGTTATCTGTTTGGATTAGTCTTGCTCTTGTGTCCATCGTCTTTTTCATGTTGAATTGAATATTTTATGAATATGTCCTGAAGATGGTCTATTAGACCGAAAACGTCCAACGTTGACATTATATTAACATTAAAACAGCATAATTGCATACTAGGATTTTTTTTGTTTTTCCGTATATTTTTCTTCATACTGTCAGATCTATATCCATATATTTGCTTATATATATATATATATATATATATATATATATATATATATATGTGTGTGTGTGTGTATGAAAAGTTTGTGTATATAAATATAAATATATATATATATATATATATATATATATATATATATATATATATATATATATATAATATATTATATATACTATTATTTATATATTATATGCGTGGTACTTATTAGAAAGCGCTCAATATCAGAGATAGAGCTAACACATTTAGGTTGGATTGATGTGACCCTGGGTTTCACGCTTTTGCGATCCTCAGACAAACTGATTAATTTTTTTAAATTTTGGGTTCATATAGATTGCATGTATTAGTGTTATTATGGAAGAGGAGGGGGGAATCGTCATCGTGATGTCACTCATGGTAATGCAAACATAGATGCATGTCTGTACATCCGTAGAGGTACACAGACACACATACACACTCGCTCGTCCACTGGGACTCATACAGACATAAACATATGTGGACAGTATGGGATTTGACATATGTATGTATATGTATGCTGTTGTCTATATACATATGCATTTGTATGTTGAAATTCAAAGATCGGAAATGTAGCGAAAATTTCTCATGAATGTATACATGTCAGCAATCAGAGCATTTTTCTATCTTGTCCCCGGCACACAGCACCCCTATATATATATATATATATATATATATATATATATATATACACACATTCTATATATGCATATATATATATATATATATATATATATATATATATATATAAAATAATGTGTTTTTTATATATATATATATATATATATATATATATATATATATATATAAATTCTATCCCCAGTAGAGAAGGAAACTTGTTCCTGACTTGCAATCAATGTTCCTTGGAGCAAATATCAAACATTGGAGATATTGGAAAATATACTACTACCAATGTCACCAACAAAGTCCAATCTATTTTAAAATTACTAATAGATAAAATATGAACTGGAAAAGTAAGCAGTTTGAAATGTTTCAACTGGGAATTCAGATTGTTGGATACTGATTGGTTTGTCAATATTTCCAGGGTATATATGGTCCTAAAAATTAAAATTTTCAAAAAACAGTAAAATCCTAAGAAATATATTTTAAATTAGAGAAATTTATAAACATATTTTCACTTTTAGTGAATATGGAAAAATATGGTAGATTTAGTTAAATTGTTGTGATATATAGAAAACCTTAGACAAGTTAGAAAAAATTTTCTTCCAATAAATTTTGAAATTAAAATGTATTGAAAAATTATTTTATTGGGAGTTAGGCATTTTGCAAAATTTATTTCACCGTATGGGCCATTTAGGACCAGTTTTAAAAAATGTATTTGATTTGCTAGCAGAATATATGATTTAGTATAAAAAAAAGTTATCAGCCTGACTGAAAAATCAAATGACTTTTGGTAATTTGATCAGATTTTGTGAATTCGGTTAACCAGGAAACATTTCAGCGCTCCCTCATATAAATTTCTATATTTAAAGATTTTAATCTAAGACTTGTTCAGTTAATATTGTAAAGATAAATTTATATTCCTTTCAACAATTATGCTCTTTTAGTTTCTGGAAGTATCCTTATTATTAAGATTCATAAAATTATGAATTTAAAATGGAATATGGAATGTATTTGCTATGAAGATTATTTCTTTAAAATCTTTTAGCAGAAGGAAGGTTGACAAACGCATTAAATCAAGAATCAGGAAATTATAGAACACAACCTGAAAGATACCCAGGTAAGATTTTGGATCAATATTTCTTTTACAAATAAATTGCTACATTTGATGTTTCATTGCTATATGTCTATAGCCAATCACAAAACATGGAATGATTAAAATGCAACATTGGCATTCTGCAGTACAATTGGGGAAACTTTGCACTTGAATTTCTAATCTATAATTTATTTAAAGTTGATGAATTCAAAAGTTTAAAAATCTGGGTGCATCTGTTCTATGGTATGCAACATCAGTATCTAATTGATTTTTAACCTCTAAGGAGTTTAGATTGAAGAATATTTTTTGAAATTTTGAAATATTCTTCTATTTACTAAATATATTTACTAAGCCTAACTCTGAATTGCAGAAATGAAAGATTCTATTGATTTGCCTCAATTTTTCCAAGAGAAATCAATCTTTCCTGATTTGTGGTACAAAAGCTTTCTTGAAGCAAATATCAACCATTGATGATACTGGAAAATATACTGTAGATGACTGTGGGTGAAGATGTAAAGAAAACTTGTGCGTTTATTTTTCCTGCTAGAAGAAGATCCGGCTAAAATAGAATGTAGGAGTTGGATTAATTCCAACTGAAGATAAGGAAGACAAACACACAAGACCGATATATATAAACAAAACATTTACAAAGCACATAGACAGTTAACATTGTATTTGTGTGTGAACATATATGTGTGTGTGTGAACGTTTGTATTAGTGAATGTTTGTGGTGAATGTTCGTAGTGAATGTTCGTATGTACATGTAAGTTGGCAATGTTCTTTAACGTCTGACCACAAGGTCAATTCTTTGGGACTGCATTTTGCAGCAAGAATAGATAAGAAAGAGAGAGATGCAAACTTATGTTTGTTTTTATAGATAACGTGACAGGATCAGAACCCTTTGGCAGGAAACTTGATTTAGTCACGCACTGGAAAAATATATTGTGTGTGGGTGGATTGCAATGCCCACTTGTGTATTTATTGACCAATTAGAAGCTGATATTTCCTGAAAAATATTTACTAAGCTAAGAAGGCTCTTGGGATCCGATTCTCCAAAAAGTGCACAAAATCTACTATACGAAAATATAACGATTTCAAAATTGTCGCATAAGATAGCAGCATTGATTTCTATCCAATGAATGATTGTTATTGAAATTTGAATTTGTGTAGGTATGTATGTATGTGTGTGATGATGATCATCATCACAATACAAATACCAATGTCACTAACAAAGTTCAATTTAATATTAAAATTACTAATAAATAAAATATGAATAAAATAATGGATGTTGTAAACAGAATATGGCGAAAAGAACAAATAGTAAATTTTGGTTTGGGATTTTCATACAAAAGAAAAAAATTCAGTATCAAATACTGCCATTAAAAACATTCTCACCACATGATGTTCACTATACAAATTAAATTTAATGCAAAATGTATAAAAAGAATATAATGGAAAATAAATGTTTTCTTGAACCAGAATATAATATGAACACCACAGAAAAGAAATCTATGGACTTAAAGCCAAAGTATGTCTGCCACAGTATAACACATTAAATCATTTTGAGAAGGACTTAATGAATATAATTAAACATAAAATTCCATAACAACAGAGATGAATTCCAAAGAAAGCTAAAAGAGAACATAAACAAGATAAAAAAATTGCCTAATATGAATTTAAGAATGGATATATCAACAGACATTATTTTAATAATTTAGCCTAAGACTTCCCTATATGCATGCTGCTAGTGGCCCACTGGTGGGCTGCCAGTGGCAACACCAGTGGATCTCTAGCGGCCCACTAGTGGTAATATTGTCGAGATGATCCCGCCATTAGCCTGACAGCGGACCACCAGTAGTAAACATTAGAGGCATACCAACTAGTGGCAGATTGGTGGCTTGCATGTAGGGTTGTTATAATAATTTCTAACAAACTAGAGTAGAAATTTATATTTTGTAAGTTACAAGTAAATGTTTTTTGATATTAGTACAATTAAAATAATTAATTTGCATAATCCTTATGTTAATGGATAAAAAGCAAATATGAGTTTCATTTGCTATAAAGATTATTTCTTTAAATTTTTTTATCAGAAGGAAGTTTGGGTCAAGGAGGACAAAGAGTTTATGGCAGATATCCTAATGGATACCCAGGTAAGATTTGGGATTAATGTTTTTAATAGTTTCTTATCTTTATTTCATTTTATATATCACACACTATATACATACATATATATATATATATATATATATATATATATATTATATTTATACACGTTTCATTAAATAATATAGACAAGTGTTGTCTATTTATTCTATGTAAATTTTTTTCGTAACATCTGATAAGTTTAATAACATTATCGTTAAACGAAGAAAGAAATTCACAATATTGATCCATATTTTTTATTATAATCTAAGTTTTCGGCTTACTTAAGCCATTATCAAAGATGTAAATTACAAACATATTAAACAATATACGGACACGACAGTGATGATAGTCTGTCATTGTTTACGTAGATGATCTCTAAGCAACGATAAACACGTGCATATAAGACGCTAGAAGCAAAAATCATACCGCATCTCATGACGTCACACATGACCACACGAGAGTGAATTGGAGAATGAAGTATGGAAAGCCGTCAGTACAAACCAACGGCTTCTGTTACCAATCATAGACATTTAAGAATACCCGTAGAGATGCCACAATTGATTTTGTTTAGGTTGGGTTTCAACTGTTTGATGTACAATGCTTCAAGTATTTTTAGTTTTTGTCTATTGTTTTCATGTCGAAGTATAGTTGTGTTTTAGACAAGTATCTTACGGAATTGTGTGTGCAGGCAGGCATGTTGTTTTAAATGCCTAAAAATGTTAGAGTTTTCATTAAAATGTAGTGTCAAGCATCGTGAAAGCGAGTTTGTGGTGTGACCAACATAAATATTATTTAATTCGTTGGAGATACACTCTCCCAAAGGGCAATTTGAATTTATAAACTATGTTGGTTTTTGCAAATCGCTAACTGGGGAGAAGAATCATTGCGAAGTATTAAGTTGGATATACTAGATTTAGTGTAGTATATGATTAATTTAATTTTTTTGCTAGGATCTGTAGTTGATATATTAGAATTTACTAAATTTTTTAGTATATTTTCATCTTGTTTATAATTAGTATGCATTTGATATAGGAGATTAATATATTTGAGATCAGTAGAAGCAGTATTATGTACAATTTGCTTATTATTGAGATTTCTAAGAAAGCATCTTATTTGTTCATCAACTATATAGTTTGGAAAGCTATTATTAATAAGTGTCTGTTTTATATTCTTTAGTTCGCTGTAAAAAATCTGTTTTGTGGATGAATTAGTTTCTGCACGATGTATTAGATTCTTTAGAATTGCTATTTTGTAGTAATATGGGCATTCCCTCTTGTAGTTAAGTGTACATGAATTTATGCTTGTAGGTTTTTTGTATGGCGAAATAGTAAATTTGTTATGATTTGTGTTTATCAATATGTCAGGGAAGGGGATTTTATTATTAGTATTGAGTTCATATGTGAATTTAAGGACAGAATTATTTTGGAACCATTTTTGAAGTTGAATTATTTCATCTGTATTTTTAACTAACATAAGAATATCATCAACGTATCTTAGGTAGATTGATGGTTTTTTAAAATCTGTAAATAACTTATTTTCGAGGTTCGACATGTAGAAATTGCCAAATGTCAGGCCCAGTCCGTATATTGTTTAATATGCTTGTAATTTACATCTTTGATAATGGCTTAAGTAAGCCGAAAGCTTAGATTATAATAAAAAAATATGGATCAATATTGTGAATTTCTTTCTTCGTTTAACGATAGTGTTATTAAACTTATCAGATGTTACGAAAAAAATTTACATAGAATAAATAGACAACACTTGTCTATATTATTTAATGAAACGTGTATAAATGAAAATATGCTGCCTAAATACACACATATATATATATATATATATATATATATATATATACACACACACACATGGATATATATATATATATATATATATATATATATATGGATGTAATGAATATGCATACACCTGGTTCTTCCTCAGAGTAATATGATTGGCTTGGCTGGTGTCAGCCATAAATACAGACTGATGTGGAGGTACATGGAGGACGCCTATCGACTATGCTTATAGTCTTAAATATTGCCTACCACTACAATGAGGACCAGTCCATTATGTTTACCTATATATATATATATATATATATATATATATATATATATATATATATATATATATATATATATATATATATATATATATATATATATATAAACTGTTTCATTAAGTCAAATCAAAGTTAGCAGTAAATAAATCAGTGTTATTGGTGAAAATTTATTTATTTCTGTACTGGATCATATTATTTAAGTCCTGGTAATTATGTGTAAAAAATAATATTGCCCAAATGTCCGCCAATTTATAATCAATATCTTTGCAAGGATTGTGGGGGGGGTGCTTTTATAAGTGTAGACATTTTTTTCATTACATTTGACTTGAGCCTTTTTAATGCAAAACATGATAAAAGTAAAAATTAATCCAAGAAATTTATCACTTGGTAAATAAAAAAATAGATATAATAATACAGAAGTCATCTTATTTATACACTGTCAGATTTTACTATTTAAGTTAATTTTTACAATAAAATTGCTATTAACCAGTTCATGTAGGTAAAATTTTCTGAATATACTTATATTTATATGATACATATACTTTGTAAATTTCTGTTTTTATTAGAAATATTTACACTCATTTATTTAGTGGAGTGAAATATTTTTTCTTATGTAGTTTGAGTGATATTTATATTTTTAATTCCCAGCATATGTTATGGTTCATAAGAAAGACATAACCTTATAAGTGAATCAAGATATTGTCAAGTTATTCAGTGGTGAGAATGTAACACAGGAAACTGCAAAATATGTTTAATCATTGAGCTATCAAGAAAGAAATTTAAAACCTTGACAAGATAAATGACCTTGACAAGAGAAAAAATATCTTTAAGAATGCTTAAAGAATGTTTAAGAAGGGATTTGAGAAAAATTAAGTGGATTCACCATCAAAAAAATATTTGAAGTAACTGATGTTATGAATGTAAACAGAAAAGATTTCAGTAACTAGTCTTTCTGTTTCTTTAACTCATACCCTGTTGTAGTTCTGACACTGTATTCTTCAGACAACACCACAATCAAGCTTCTGTAGTAAGTTAACTTTCTGACTTATTGATAATGAAAAATGCTTCCTTTCTTTTACTTTCTTTTGACATTCTCACAGTAGAATTAAAAACAAAATCCCAAAATTGAAAACAAAAATAAATGCCAACCTGGAGATGTTTACTGCATGAGTATTGACCTACAGCTGATGGTGAAGACCAACTGTACCACAAGACCTTCTATACCACTACACCAGGCACTAGGCTCACCTTTCTATGTCTCTCTTTCTCTTCCTCTCAGATACGCAACACAGTCTGGGTTTAAATAATTAGCATGAGACACACACTACATAACTGGATTAGTATACAAGCATATTAATATATAGATAAAAAAAATATACAAGCTATTAATTACCAATTTTTAGATTGTGATACTTCAAATATTTCTTGCATATATATGTGTGTGTTTGTATGTATATGTTTTAGGGTAACGAAGTATGACAAATTTTTTGGAAAATTTTTTTGTGCGACACATTTTGTCCTTTAGGACTTCATCAGACTAATTTTGCTTACCTTGATGCAATTACACATGCACATGAACAAAAGATGCTGAGAATTTAAAATTAAACAATTTCTTTTCTTTTTAATATGTGTTTTGGGTATATAACATAGCTGATTTCATTTAGATTATTTTGTTTATGTTTCCATCATTTATGTTATTAAATATCACACATTGTGATTTGCCAAGAATGGTGAAAAGTTGTAAGAACCTGATTGCAAATTTAATGTGGATGATCAAGCAATTAAGGCACTTCTAAACATTTTTATTTTGTTAAATTATTTTCTCTTTTAATTAGAGTAGCATTTTTTTAATATTCTAATCTTTGTCTTGCCTGAAACTAAGCTAAAATTTATGATCTAATTTCAGGTGAATTTCCTGGCATCTACCCTAAGAATGGTTTTGGTTTGAAGAATTTCCTGCTGATCTTTTTAAACTAAAATTCTTTTTACTTTTTTTTGTTATTATATTTTCCACAATGCGTTGTAATAAGTAGTGCTTAAATCCATTCTTCAAATCTCCAATTACAAGAAACCTTAAGAGATTTTCATATTAGAAGCAAATTAGTGGGTAAAAGATAATATTTCATTCATAACAAAGCTGTTGGAGTTTTTTCTTTTCTCCTGAGAAGAGTTTCTTGTTGAGAAGCAAAGGGAGATAAACTACAAAGAAATAACTGCAGAGGAAAGAAGAAAGTTGATAAAAGGTGATTTTCAAATGGGGAAACAATAAAAAGGATATTAAAACAATAAAAAGAATAAATAGATATATAATTATTATTGGAAAAATAATCTCTATAATTAGGCCAAACTCTTATTGCATTTGCAAAGAACTTATTCTCTGAAGAAGGAGAAATAATTCTCATTATTGTATATATTCTTCATCTCTGTTATTTTAAACATGTTTCCCTAATATATTCTTCAGCCTTCTTTAAATGTATGTTTTTTTTGATGATCTTTAGAAGACAATAGTCTTTTTTAAAAACCATATTGTTCTGGTTCAGGATTTGATAAAAGGAATAACTTAGGAACAAATTCTAATGCTCAGTAGATGTAACATACACCCAAGAAAGACCAATAACAACAAGAATTAAATTAATATTAATAATGAAATAATGAACTATTTTATTCTTTTTAGGAAGAAAAAGCTTAGGTATTAATACACTTATAAATAACAAATTTTAAAATTACAAGACTGGTTATATGGGAAAAGGATTTTTTCTTCCATTTACTGGTTTATATATATAGTTAGAAGAGATTAGAGAGTGAACTTAGTTTTATGCATCATTCTTTTATTTCTGCTCAATGCTTCAAGACATTATTCAATTACTTAACAGAAAATTAAGAATTCTTCAATTGCTTTTACTGCTGAATTGTTACATTCCCACTTGAGTTCTACTCTGCACAAGAATTGTATTCAATTTCTTTTCTTTGCTTGCAAATCCACCATCAATTTCTGAACTGCCATTTTCTCTTTTCCACTTTCTGCTACACCATATTTTGATAATACAAAGAGAACAACACATGCTTTTCTGTCAAAGGTTCATTAAATTTAGTGAATCTAATTTTTTTTTTCTGTCTGGCTTCTTGCAAAACTTCAATAAGTTTCTTTAAATCTTAAAAATGGAAATAATAAATGGGATATAACAGAAAATGCCAAATCTTTTACATATTTTCAAATTGACTTTCTTCTTCAAATTCTTTTTCTATTCTGTTATACTTTTTCTTCTCACATCCTTACAGAATCTTCAGAATGCAATAACAAATATGGGTAATCCAAATACGGATTATCTAAAAGCAATTTTATAATAAAAAAGAAAAATAATGTTCATTGTTCCTTTTAAAAATATCTTAGTTTTGTATTTATTTAAATAAATTCCCAATATCTGATTGATTAATACTAAAATGAACAGACAAACCAGTCAGTTGAATGAATGGATTTATATGCAAAATTGACTTTATGGGTGCTAGGATAATTGAAAAATTTTGCAACTGATGTGTATATTTTCTGATAAAAATTATATTACAAAAGTAAGATTTTTTTATAACAGAATTGACAGTCACTGCCTTTTACTGCTTTTTTTTAATTTATAGGTGGCAATTATTCATGCTGTTTAAAAAGTCATGTTGAGGTTGCCTCATGATTTAAGTAAAAGATAAAGATAAAAACATTTCTCTTTGAAAATTGAGATATTGAAATATAAATAATTGAAATATTAACAGTTCAAGTATCAGCAATACTTCACTATCTCAATTTCTAAAAAAGAAAACTTTTTCACTTTTTACTTCTTTTTTTCTTTTTACTTCCTGGATATAATGATAAACTACACCCAACAGCAAAGCTTCTGATTGGGAGGTTTTGAGAAGCATAGAACTGCCTCTTAATTGCTGTTGTTTCCAGATTCACTCTGACCCATGATAGTAGCACTTGTTAGTGTCCCAACTATGGGCAAATAGTGAACTCCCAAACAAAAACAAAACACTATGAAACTATAAAAATACATTTTTATAGTAAAAATACCAGCAATACAATTTTATATAGTTACAAACAATACCTATTCAGAGTAAATTTAGCAACAATACATTTTATTGTAGAATATATAGACAATATATTTTATCTGTAGTTGAAGGCATAGAATTGCATTCAAAATATTTAGATTTTGGCATTAAATAATCCATAGAGATGTTGATATGTGGCTAAACAAAATCAACTCACAAGATTTTTTATCTCATTGATTTATTTTTATTTATTCTGGAAATGAGAAACACACACACACACACACACACACACACATATATATGTCTTTTTGAGTGAATTTGTTTCATAAAAGACTTGTATCTCTCTCCAGAAATTTTACACAGATTTGTTCAACGCATCTCTAATTAGGTGATTGCCAAAAGTTTTGCATTATCTAATTTTAGTACTAAATCCCATTATTCAAAGAAATCAATTTAAACATTCATTTTAAGTAACCAGTCACTGAACAAATTTGTCTAATCTACTTCAATATAATTTTTTTTGTGTGTGTGTGTAAAGACATTTTTGCTGAACTACCAAATTTAGTAAATATCAAGACAATGACAAAAGAAGGAGATAATGAGAATTTTTAACAAAATATTCCTAAGTCAAAAAGTTAGTATTTATGAATCTTGGTAGCATATATAATCAAAAGCAATGAAAGAATGATCTAGAATTAATTAAATTATATGGTTTCCCTTTAATACTAATTACAGTTGATTTTTGCTGATTAATTATTAATCATGTTTGTTATGGAAAATTGATTAGCTTAGTTTAGTTTGAAACACAACACACCAATGAAGATTGAATTCTCTAGCAAGCAAGTATCTGTGATAGAAACTTGCTAAACATGTAGTTGATATTTGTAGTCTGACACAAGTCTGTGATAATAGGTTAACTAGAGCAGATGGAAAATACTACACTGTGAATGGTCTGTGAGACAAGCATCACTTAAATGTAGGCAGCTTCAGAGAATCAGGCTACCTAACTTTTGCTTTATTTTTTTCCTTGGCAGTCAATGAGAGTTTGTTTTTTCACCAACATTCTTGGAACAAATATTATTATAAATTTGTAGACTCCACCACAAATGTCACAAAAACTGAAGACAGCCTTACACAAATCTCTTCTTTTTACCGTTTTTTTTTTTTTGGCTTTCTAACTGCAAAAATTTTCTGATATTTTAGATTCATTTTTGATTATTTTATATATTTCCCTGAATTTATTTATTATTTATTTATTTTCAAATTTTCTTAAAGACAGTTTATAAAAACAAATCATAAAACTATCCAATGACCAAATCCAAAGAAGGAATATTTGGAAGTAAATTTAATAATAAAACACATTATGTTTATTAATTTTTGCAGAAGTGTCACTATGCATACAGGCCAAAGGGTTTTATCCCCAAAAGCCTAAAGAAAGAATTCCCGGTAATTATAATCTTGAAATATTTTATTGACTATAATTACATTCAAATCTAAAATGTCTTAATCTATATTTTATTGAATAAAGTATTTATTCCTTACAACAACAACAAAAATAGAAAACTTTCTGTCTGGCTTTCTCCATAATGATTCATAGATATTTGTTAATGAACATTGTAAAATTATAAAGTAATGACTAGTTTCTAAAATTTTCCAGAATCACAATGGTAGCACATTTAGAGCAAAGATTTGTCAGTTTTGCTTTATTATGGCACATGTGAAGTATTTAGTTTTTAATTTGTCAAATCTTGCAGATAAAACAGAATCTGAATGTAGCCTCAACATTTTGTATTAATTTGATATAATTATATTTTAGAAATTAACCGAAAACCTGCACTACAGACAGAGAAAAGTAAGTTGTAATAGAAGTTCTCTTAATGTTTTTTTTATTGATAATAAAAATTAATTCAGCAACAGGTTCTACTTACATATTGATATATTTTTTTTATGAATATGTAAAAGTTATTTATTTTATTTACATCTTTTTTAATTAAATCCAATTAAAATGAAATTAAAATTTGGGGTAATTAAATAATTTGCTAACGTCTTTATTAATAATAATTAAAAATAATTAATGTTTGTTTTAATAATAAGTAAAATAATAATTAATAAAAATGAATTCAGCAAATTTATTTAAATAATCTTGTAGAATTTTAAGAAAATTTAATTAAACAGATTATTCTGGCTTATTTCCATGATTTTTTTCAGTTTTAAGCTTATTCACTTATTTTCACTTATTTGTAGTAATGTGAAATGTCAGATGACAAAAATGGTTATTATGAACATTACCAGGCTTAAAATTCTATAAAAACTTTTATATATTTTAAGATTATCTCCTTTGTTTGCTTAAAACAAACAAACCTAGAAGCTGAGATTGTTTATTTTACATTTTCTTTCTGGTATTTTTCTGCTAACATACAAGTGAATTTTGACAAGCTAAATATAAATTATTTCTATATAAACATGATAAATCAAAAAAATAAACTTATTAGCAGAAACATTGCTTATATATAACAAGTTATAAAATTTACAATAATAACACATATGACATATTTATTAAAATATGCTTTTAGTAATTGTTATGTGAATTAAATATTACTGATTATGTTGTAAATGATATTTGTTAGTAATATATATTAAAAAAAGCTGTTGTTCTTATGTAAGGTGAGGATACACAGACATACTTCCCCAACACAGGAGTTCATTTTTGGACACAAGTAGAGTAAACTGTCCTCTTTATTTTAGATGGGAGAAGGTGCCTGATCCTGGAGATTCTAACTCTGTAGCTGCACCTTCCTCGTTGCACTAAGAGAGGTGGAGTCAGAGTAATATTGATGCCAGTGTGACAGTGGTTGTGGGGAACTGGGCAATTTTTTTCCTTGGCACATATGTATGTGTATGGGCTCCCCACATAAAAAATAGACCTTGTGTCTCATCCCACCTTAGTGGGGAAGCTGGGTAAATATATATACAGACAAAATTTAGCTTCATGCAATTTTTATAAAAGATGACATTTGAATTTATCATGTATATTTCCCTATTTTTTTATTCATGGTAAATGATTTTACATTTTTTTAAAAAGTGCTTTCAAAATTATGACCTATAATTTCAAAAAAGATATATATATATAAAAATATTTTTATATATTTGATTTAAGTTATCCATACAATCTCTATAAAGTCAAAACAAATTAAACCTGTATCACTCATGTGGAAATATTCATTTTACTTTTCTCACTACAAAATCCAAAGAGTGCACTTAAAAATTTAATTGTCTTTTATGCTGTAAACCTCAGATAGAAGTTAAATGCTTTTTTGATAGTGGCCATCTTAGCAAATGACCTTTTTATTTATTTATTTATTTTTCCAAATCTCAAGCAGTCTTTTATCTCATGTTTAACTAAATTTCAAAACAAATTTTGCTGTAGGTTTTGTTTTTCTTCACAAATATCCAAACTAGAATTTTGATTCCTGTTTTTCAAAATTCAGCACAGAAGAAAATTGTGAAAAACTATGCTATGACTTAAATTTTAATTGATTTTTATGCAAAAGTCGGAAATAATTTAACATTTAGGAAAGTGTTTATTGGAAAAAATAGTTAACAATGTAATGTTTGATTCTGAACACTTACTGGCTGTATTTC
Source organism: Acanthosepion pharaonis (assembly GCA_903632075.3). Taxonomy (NCBI): domain Eukaryota; kingdom Metazoa; phylum Mollusca; class Cephalopoda; order Sepiida; family Sepiidae; genus Acanthosepion; species Acanthosepion pharaonis. The sequence continues at coordinate 679,225 of CAHIKZ030005042.1, read as the reverse complement.
TCTTTTTACATGTACCACATTTAGATACATTTCTTTATTCATTTTCTTAAACATTTTTGCAGGAGTGTCACCATGTATACAGGCCAAAGGGATTTATCCCCAAAAGCCTTCTGGAGGATTTTTCGGTAATTATAGTCTTAAAATGTATTGATTGACTAGAATTACATTAAAATTTACAATGTATTGCATTGAATAATGTACTTGTTCCTTACAACAACAAAAAAAAGATTCCTGGTAGTTTTTTTCTACAAAGGTTTCATAGAATATTCTTAATGAACATTGCAAAATTTATCAAAAGTCTCATGAAGTAGACAAGTTTGTAAAATTTTCCCAGAATCACAATGGCTGCACTTTGCTGCCAATCAGTGCCCACTATCAACTTAGAACAAAGATTGCCATCAATAGAAATATATCATCTGTACTTTCTTTGTTTAATTTTGTCAATTAGTTTCCAAATTTAAAAATATGATTAACTCTCTCTTAAAGCAAGTGAAATAGATTACAAAAAAATTCATGAAAATCTCATCTAATCTAAAATGTGTTTGCTAATGGGAATCAAACAGGTAACAAATCTGATTTATATTTGTCAAAGAAACACTTTCCACCAATCCATTCATACTTTTAAAATGATTATAGATAATTACCAACCAGTAGTATAGAATAAGATGAAATGGAAGAGATACAAATATAAAGACTGTGTTGCATCAATTGTTCAAGTGAGGAGAACCTACCTGTCTTAAAAAAATTAGTATTTGAAAACCTGGCTTTTAACTTGTCTCAAACTCCACAACCACCATGCTTATTAATTTCATTTGTGCATCACTAGTTCTGATTACATTTCAATCTACCCACTGATGAAGCAAATTCACTTGTGTCATTCCTTCTAAAGTAATCATCATCAGATAATGACTCTGCTTTGCTTTGGGGTCTGAAGTATAATTACTAATAACCCAGGGAATTGCATATTTTGCAATACAACTGGGTTTTGCCAGCTGGCTTTTATTTTGAATATAATCCAGAGAACATTTAGATTATTCTGAAAAATGAAAGAGATGATTGGATAAATACATAAGGTTCAATGGAGAATACTTTGAAGAGCACTAATATGTCATTTTCTTGGATAAGATATTTTTTATTATTACTGGTTCATAGAATGAGGATTTGAAGTTAGTATATTTTGATGAAAAAAGAGTTTTAGTATATTACTAGGTACCGAGTATAATGAAAGAGGTACTAGGAATAGGGATTTGAAATTAGTGGTGTTTTTGATTCAACAAATTAGTATGTCAGTCTGTTAAGACCAAGAATGTAAAGGGAGATAATATATGTATTGTAATGTAATTTTTAATTCATAATTATTTTAAAAATCATATTGAGAATTGTTTAATCAAATTTAATTTATACATGTTTAAAAACTGATATCATAAAAATAAAACTCCCTAATTTTGGGAAAAATCTCTGTAATTTTTATCAAATCAGATGTAAAAGATAATATAGTTTTATAAGAATAATCTGGATTATTTAGAAAAGTAAAAAAAAACAAACTCTCTTTGGCAAAAACATATTTAAGAATAACAAATCATTTCCTTCAAAGTACAGTATTGTACTACAAGTCAAATGTCTGGCATTTAAAATATCATAATATCTGGCATGAGGTTTACATTTGTTTGATTTGTTGAGAATACTATGAACAGATTATGTGAGCAATTAGGAAGTTTTAAGGAAAATGGTAAAAAAAAGGACACTTGTACTTATAATCTGAAAGAGACAGCTGAAATTGCTGGGACATAAAATGATGAAAGATGTGTTGGAGAATTTGACACCCAAAAGACATATGGAATGAAAGACGATCAAAGTGAAACTGTGAGTAACCTAACAAACAAGCTTGTGTAAATGGACAGCAGAAGAGAGACTGGGAAGATAGTAAGGGGACAAACATTGCTTAGAACTACAAAGGATAGGAAGTTGTGGAGGGCTACGATCACCCACAACTAAAAAAGTGACATGGTACATAAAAGAGGAAAAAACTTGTGCATTTAACTGTAATAGGAGCATAAAGAAGAAAGTGTAATATTTATAAGAGAAATATTTTTTCAGCAAATTTGGTTGAATTTCAATTTATCTAGAATGCATGAAATCCCAAAGTTTAACCCTAAATTATAGTTAAAACAAATTGGTTTATATATATATATATATATATATATATATATAGTAATCAATAGCATTTTCCTGAATAATAACAATAATAATTCCTAAATAATGCTTGATCTCCATCCACTTTAAAATCTAGCCATCTACTTAAACATATTTACTAAGCTTGGCACAAGGCAGCACTCTTCTCCTGATCATACAGTTTGTAAATTTAAAGCAGTAAATATGCCATTTTGATAATTCATTTTATAAAGTTCTACAATGAAATATGTGGGAAAGTTTAAAATTTGAATCCAAGATTATAAAACATTTAACATTTTTTATGGTAAATGATTGTGATTCACTGGTGAAAGACAGCAGATAATGGATTATGAAAACAAGTCAGCTGTAGAACAGTTAAACTAAATAAGAAAAATTTACTTCAATAAATATTTGGTTTTAATATTCTTTAAAAAGATTATTTCTAAGATATTTTCTCAACCCAAATTTGACATGATCTCTGAACATATTGAAATCTGACATTCTGAAAATAAATTTTAAAAAGTTTTTAAAAATAGATATTTTAAACAGTATATATTGATATAGTATATAGAAATATATTAAATCAAAGGAAAGAAAGTGAAAAGAAACTATTACTTACAATAAAGTAGTAAATTGAAAATTATAACAAAAAAGAAGCTAACCTCTCCTCACTTTGTTCCTTCCCCTTTGATTTTAGTAGTTGTGCACATATTCATGTTTTGTCCTCAGTTGAACTCTGAAGGAGTAATATACATTTTTTTATTTTTTGTCTGTTTTTAAAGCCATAATGAAAAGAAATTTGTAAATGTAGTCTGTTATTTTATCAAGGGTTTTTGGGATAGTATTTCTTTGCTTCAAATGCACATCTGTGTTACTCACTTTCCTATTGTGATCCAATATTTTCCCTTGTGAATGGATCTGAAATTTGCACAGACAGAATATTTTGATCATCTACTTGTAGGCAGATAAGAACTTGAAGAAAAATTTCTAAAAGATTCTGAGAATATTTTTAACTTTACAATTAAGAAAAAACACAAGATATTTTGATATTGGAACAATGGTAAAATTCTATTTTACTTCTGTCATATCCCTTGTAACTAAAAGACTAATACATTTACATAAGTGTATTTACTAGTTATGATTCTAAGATTGATTTAATTACAGAGCTGAAGGTAATTTCTAATTAACTGGTTGGTTTGAATTATAAATGTTGCAAGAAACCAGTAGTATTAGATGTAATAGTGCTCAAATTGAAATATTATCAGTTATTAATTTTAGGTTAATATTTGTTTCATCATTTGAATTTTAAGATTTAATCTTTATGATGAAAATGTTTAAATAATTTTCATTTAAAAACAGGAGCAGCCATTAGCAGGCAGTGCATTTTTAATTTGCATGATGTCAGCCTGATTCCAAAATAGTATGATATGTTGGGATACAGCCTCTAAGAGTAATGTTGAACAAAGTGTGACACACTGACATTTGCATTTATTATATATATATATATATATATATATAATATGTGAAAATATATAGAAAATAGGAAGGAACTGGTTAGGTAAATAATCCAAAGTCCCTTAGTATTTTAGTTATTACTTTAAAAAAAATAGTGCTCGATACAAAAGTAGAGCATAAATATAATTATTTATTTAAAAATATGATTCCAAATCGCGACATAAAAGTCCCATGTTTCAAAACAAGGCGAAAACTTCAATATAATTATTTAAAATAACGTGTTTCTAGAAATTTACGTGTTTTAAAATTGAAATCAAAATTTCCATAGTAACAGCTAGGGCGATTTTTTAAGTTGGGTAGGCACCTGCCTGGGTGTTAATAATAAGTATCAGTATTACCATGGAAATTTTGTTTCAATGTCAAAAACAGGAAATTTGGGAAACACGTTATTTAAATAATTATATTGAAGTTTTAACCCTTGTTTTGAAACATGGGACTTTTATGTTACTTTGGAATCATATTTTAAATAAATAATTATATATATATATATATATATATATATATATATATATATATATATTTTTTTGTTATTCTTAAGTTTCATACTTACCTGAAAACCAAGAAATGTACTCAAGATATATGTTTATATAGAATCCATATCAGAAGATTTTGTATTGGTGCTAAAATCTATAAACTTTTTCTGTGTTTATTCTGCTTTTTCTTACTTCTTAGACTATCTTCATTTTTGTTGCTTTGAGTTTTTGAGTTTTTCCTTCACACTATTTTAGCCACTTCATTCTCTCTTGTGGAAGAAATTTTGTCCAGTACAAAACACATATATACACATGCTTAGAGATAAGGTAAGGAGATGTTAATACAAAAACTATACAGCTATTTTGTAATATAAAACCAAAATGACACCAGAAGACAGTTAGAGAATGGTAGAAAAAGAATAAAAGATCATCCAAAAGAAAAGAATTGAATATTCACAACTCATCTAAAAATCTCTGACTGAAAATCTTTTTCTGATTATCATGCATACAAATCTTATATCTTTAAACTTTATTCTTTTTCTGATGCTTTATGCTTAAAGATGGTGTCTTTATAAGCTCAATAACAAGTACAACTCTTTCTGCTTGGTAAGAAAATCTTTCTCTTTTAATATGAAGTTTTACTGCCAAAAAAGTTCAAAGAAAAGCAAGCTTAAAATAATTTAAACAGTCAATTGGCACTATTTCTGAATAATTCCAAGATTTTTATTTGATAGGAGATTATTTTTCAGTATGTTTGTGTCTGCATAAGTTTATAAATAGATTTTAATAGGTGAGGCATAAGAAGACATTTAATGACATTCTCACAGTTTCTGAAAAATAATTTCATTTTTGTTCAAGTAAAGTTTGTAGTTAATACTTATTTAGTCAAAGGTAGCAACAAAATGCAATAGATTCATTTACTTTTACTGATTTGGTGTTCACTTAGTAAAGACAGACAGGGACCTAAATAAAAGTGTAATGAATTGTTGATGGATAATTATAAAAGTTGGACTGACCTTTAGCACTATGCCACAAAAGTGCAGCACCTGGTGAGGATTAAACTCAATATAAATAGCTTTGTGTTTTTATTTTTTTTTTAAATTGTATCACCCCATGCAAGGCAGTAAAGCCACTAAGACACAAGAGGTTACTGAGCTTGCCAGACAAACATAATTATAGGTCTAATGGTAGGTACACTAAAACAATTATAAATCTTATCTTAGTTTGACATAAGTCCATGGTGATTGAGAGATAAACTCACTAAACAAGGGATAATCTGTTAAGTACTACTCTATGATAAACACCTCTAATATTTATTAATTTGAGCCTAGTATGGTACAAGACCAAATGCATGTAGCAACCAGTGAAAATCAAACTCACTATCTAAAGCTTGTGAGATGAACTTGCTAAAAATTGTACTCAGGACACTCAGCTTATAGAGAATATAAATAGGGCCTGTAATTATAAATGATGGAAATATAGCCTCCAAAAATATTTATATTATATTTTCGCCTTTAGAATCAAGATGTAAACTAAAATCTCTAAGTTAAATTATTTTCCAATATAAATCTTTTTAGGCAAATAGAAACCATTTCTGTTTTATCTGTGTCTGAAAAACTGAAATTTTATAACTTTTGAATTCCTGAAAACATGTTAGTTTGTACCAGCTGATTCTGTTGTATCTACTTTGCAAGCATCTACTTTATTTTATAAAGGATATTATATTATAGCCTTGACTTCAAAATGAATATCAACACAGTCAGAATTGATTTAGGAAGTTTCTTTTATGAACACAATCATAAAAATATCTGCACTAACTTCAATAAGTAAATTACATCAGGAGTGGATCACTTAAGTAAAATAGCAGAACAAAGAAAAATATTTTGAGTTTAGTTCCTATCCCTATGTTTTTGTTTCCTGTGTATTTTGGACCTTCATCGCCAACATATGATAAATCAAGATAGCTTGTCAGTGCAGGTAATAAAACCTCAGTGCTCTGTTATTTAGTAATTAAAAGTAGATGTGATAAACACGACAGCCTGTCTAAAGTTATTATGAAAATCAAATAAACCTCAATAACTCAAAAAGTTCTGAACCAATATTTGTCAAATTTAAACTCATTCATTTCCATCCTTAGTAAAATATCTAATTAAATCTTTTGCCATTTTTAATGGTTAGTTTTTGAGATATTTGGAATTTATGAAAATGGACTGACTGAAGTTAATATGCAGAGTATAGCTGGCCACTCATGTTTGAGGATACTCGTCTACTACGGCAGCTAGTCAAATACTATTGCAGACACTTGCTCAGGCAAATTTGTGTTTATTATTTACATTATTCAGACTGGGAAAGAGCATGTTATTTAGCATGATCAACAAATTGAACAAGGCCAACACCCCCAAGCCCTCGGTCATGATGACTTGTGATTTCATGCAAGTACAGCTATCAACGTCCCCCAAGGGTTCCATCTACCCAATTTCACTCACAAGGCTTGGGTCAACCTGTGGTATGGTTTTCAGTCACTTTTCAAAGGCGCCACACATTGGGATATGCCCCTCCAGTCCAATAACATTAGGAAGTCTCCTTCCTGACAAATCAACCATACTATTCAGAATGCGAATGTTCTAACCACTCATCCATATCCCAAATAAGCAGAGTAAACTTAATAATATTAGCTTAAGACCTCTGAAATTTAATAAAAACTACTTTTTCTTTTTGTACATAATATTTGTTGAAACATGGGTGAAGGGAAGGATCTAACAACTACTGAAGAACAGAAAATAACAAAGTTATTGAGTGAGGGAATGTCCACATTAGAGATATGAAAGGAGCTTTGTAGAGATCATCAAATGATAAAGAAGGCTGGTGAAAAATATAACTAAGTTGAGAACTTAAAGCAAAGGAAAAGGCTTTAAGAACTTGCTTCCTAAAGATGAACGTAAACTAAAGCAAATTATAGCAAAACAACCACTTTTGACAAGCACTCAGATCTATGAAAAGGCTGGAAGTGAGGGAGTCAAGAAGGACAAAACGTGTAGAATACTTTGTGAATTAGGATCTGTAAAAAAATCTAGGTAGCCTCCTTTCACTAAAGCAAATATTTTAAAGCATCAAAATTGGGAAAATAAAATCCTGAAAATTGACTTTTCTAAAGTAATTTTCATGAATGAATCTCTAGTGATATTTGATGGACATGATGGATAAGCCAAAGGATGAATTTTATCCAATTCAGATATATCTGTGGCTAAAAGAAGGCAACAAGAAGATGGTATTGGTATGATATGGGCTGGAATTGTCAACCAAACCATTATTAGACCATTCAAAGTCAATGAAGGAATTAAACTGAACAGTTCTAACTATTGTGATTTTATGAACAAGACTTTCTTTGCATAGTACAAGTCCCAGTCTCACAGTTTCAAAGTGAAGTGGGTATTTATGCATAACAATGCTCCTTATCATGTATCTAAGCTTACCTGTGAATTCTTTAAGCATAAAAGATTTACAGGAGAGAAGATAATAGAATGGCCACTATCAAGTCCTGAGTGAATCTGATCAAAAATCTATGGTCAATTGTGAAGATGAAATTATATGAAGGTGGCAAACAATATGGGAAGCAATTAAAACTACCATGTTGGAAATTAAACCTGCTGAAATAAAATAAAAATAAAATAAATAAATAAAATAAAAAATAATAAAATCAATGGATAATAGATAACTGTCTGTTATTGAGAAGAAGGGTGACTATATGTAAAATGTAAACGATTCAAAAACTTATCATATGTGTTTGTTATTTGTTCTGTTATAAGTGTTGATAAATTTTTGATGATTTTATTACCATTTTATTGAAGTAAAATGTGATTATTTGGTTTTGCCTAATAACTTCAGATGGAAGATTTTTAGAATACACTAAATAACTTCAATAAAACATATTGATACTACCTAAAATTTTAACTCAGGTAATGTTTTGACATCTAAATTGATTGCTTAAAATTTGACAATTTTTTTTCAAACCAAATTTGAATTATTGAAGTTTATATGATTTGATTAATAACTTCAGACAGTGTATATATGTGTTATTTCAGGCATTATCCCATTTGATACATTTTAGCAGGACATGTCCTCAGAAATATATCCTATTCTTTGATAATTTCCCATAGAAAAAAAGATACCTTGTTCTTGTAATAATATAGCTATATTTCCTAATTTTGTTGCCAGCTGTTTCATAAAACAATTTAGACAGCCTTTTTCACAAGGCAAATTTGCAACAGGGATCTTTTTTTTACTAGGAGAGTTTCATTTAAATTACTCTAAAAATAAGCTTTGTTTATTTAATTAGTATCTTTTGTAAAAGTTATATTTTTAAAAATATTTTTGCACAGTAACCAAAGTACATTTTAAAACTGTCCTCTGTTGACATCTTATACCACATAAAAATTGTTTTGGGAAACAGTTTTTTTATTAATGTTTTGAAAATTATTAATACTCTTCTTAAATATTTAAATTCTGTTTATGAATTCAAGAAATTAATACATTAATATTGTCATATATTAATGTGCTTCTATAGCCCATTAATATAAAAATGACTTCTCAGTTGTGGTTTAACTTTACAACTTAATGCTGAAAAATGATTGCAGAAATAATTTAAAATATTTTCCAGGAATTATTCTCTTTATCGGCAGTGAAACTTTATTCAAATGAATAACATCTTTTCATGCAATTTTCCTCCTGTTTAAAACAATCTTTCTTTGTCCTTTATGTTTTAGTTGTAACAATGTTTGGCTTATTTTCTCATATGAATTTTTAGTGTGAAAGTTTTATTTCGCAAATGCTTTGCAAAATGGTTTTGAAAAGAACAATTCTATAATAATGAACTTTACATTGTATGAAGATTTCTTTTTCATAAAGAAAGAAATAATCTTTAGAATTGGCCTCAGTTGTTTTAACCAATTTTCCAGTCAGTAATTTGTTTATACTGAAACCATATTGTTTTTTCACTTTTGGAACAAGATACTTGACTTGGTTTAATAATAAGACAAAACCATTTGCAAATGAGAAAAAGGAATACAAAATAAAAACCACTGATAAATGCTGATAATCTGACAAAATTTAACATAGTTATCAAGTTTAATTAGGAAGACTATGTTTCAGCAATCTTCCAAATGCAGAATGTTGCTTTGAGAATCAACATTCTAAACAATGGCATTTTATATATAGTAAATTTACTTTGTATGGAATAAAGCCAAATTGGGGTCAATGAAAGCAGAAAGTGTTTCACCAATATTTCAAATATGACGAACCTATCTGCCTTTAAATTCAGTATCCAGTCTTTTGTCTAATTTGGAATACCAACCTCTGGTATTTGATGCTGGTGCATAATATACAACAATTTCAGTTTTAAAGCAGGTACTACAAAGTTTGTTATTGTTACTATTGGCAAAAAAAAAAGCAATACATTTTTGTCAAACAGTCAAAGGATTTTCAACAATGGCACAAAATCCTACCAAGTATTGAAATCTTATTCTATGACTCATCTTCAACATTATAAATTATGAAATCATGTTGTCATATAATAATGAACAATGTAACTTTTTTCTATATGTTTTTTTTTTTATTTTTCTGTCTATAAGTGAATCCTGTCCTGATCAGAATATCCCATTAGGAGGTAAGCAAGTGACATATTTACTACACCAGCATTCTACTGCTTGATCAAGTGCACAGATTACTACATTGCACCTGGGCAGATGGTCAAGAAGTAATACTTTAATCCAATCAGAGTGCACAGATACTACATTGCTCCTAAGCAGAGAGTCAGGGAGTGATATTTTGATCCTTATACTTTGAGCCAAACTATGTGCACAGATACTCTGATTCTAGTCAGAAATGCTGATCCATGCATAAAACATCCCATCATTTTATGGCAGGTAACACTATACATCAAGATAACCTCATTTGAATATATAAATGTTCCTAATATATAAAGATTGCTAAATTTTGTCAAAGAAAAACCTTTTACAATTTGAAGATGATTGTTTTATGAAGTATGAAAAAACTGATTCAGTTTTATGACTTGAAAGATGATGATGATGATGATGTTAAAACAATTGTATTTTGCAGAAAAACGTGATGAAACAGAAAATCACAAAAGGATACCATCACAAGGTAACTTTTCCTTCCTCTTGTCTACTTTCTGCATTCAAATCCAAAATTTTACTTAGTGGCAACATCAGTAGTGTTACTAGCAATTCAAATATGTTTAAGAAAAGTCATAAAGTGATTTCTTTAAGTGAAAGGACTCATGACTTACATGACATAAGGAAAAATTGTATAGTGAGCTAACTAAGATCTTCATTTTTTATTATACAACATATAATTGTTTTATTTTATTACTAGTTATTGTTATAAATCTTTTATTATATCTACCATCCCCTCAACCATTATTTAAGTTCCTAATGTCTATTCTTTTCCCAACTTTCTGATTCCCATCTTGCTACCATGATATTTAACAAGAAAACAAAATGTATGTGTACAAATTATATTTAATAAAACTTAAATGAACAAATTATTGTTGTTATTCACCACAGACAGATGTCATTGTTGGAGATCTGATTTTGCCAGATTTAAACTGTGAAAAACACTATTTAGTTGTTTATAGTCTATCAGTAAAATCACATGGTGACCCTCGAATGAGATGACAAAAAGGAAATACTAATAGATAGGCTGCTAGCAGCTCTGTTGAAAATTAAAATATTTTGTTTAAGTCAATTTTTTTAAAATAGAAACCAAGAGAAATCAATATCCCATCAATCATTTGGTGTAATGTTGTCAATAACCAATTGATTCAACTCAAATTTTTCAAATTGTGGGTGAAAATGTGAAAATTCACTATTATTAAAGGGTTTTTTTCACTCTCATATAATTTGAAAGAATAACTGGGAAATAATCTTGATTGGTCAGATAGAGAGAGTAAACTTTGAAATAATTGGGGAGAAGTTTATGGTGAAAAAAAAACACCACACACAGAAAATTATATAACTTCTTAGACAAAGGAAAAAATTTCAATTCATTAGCATTTTAAGAGAGGGTAAAAGTCCTATATTTGCATAATATCTCAAATATTTTAAATTGGTAATGTCTGTTGCAGAATTCTATGATGTTTGGGTAAAAATAAGTCACCACTTGTGAGATTTTACACTATTGATACTAGTATGTCTATACATTGTATAGTAAATATTTAATGCTCCTGGTACATTTGTCCCATAAATAATATTGGCGGACTCATATGAGTCCAGAGTAAAAAAAAGAAACAAAAACAAAGAATTTAAAACAAATGTCAATTATATGCATGTATTAACAAAAAGTATTTAGATGCATACACAATTGAAAATGAAAGGAAAAGACATTGGCACTAGCTATAAGAATGTGCTTTTTTTGTGTGGGTGAAACATGTGCACATGATAGATAAGTGCATTTGTGAGTGTGAGAGCATTCAAAAGTCAACAGAGGACCAAGGAAGTGAATGTACCCCATCAGCAGCATTCTTTATCTGTATTTCTACTGCATTCAAGAGGAAAAAGAGAAAGAGAATAAACTTGACTTTTTATAGACTTAAATAGCACCATCTAACACTAACAGGTAATTTTGGCAGGGCCAAGTCAGGTAACCCACATATCTGAAAAAAGAAATTTTCAAAACATTTACATGTGCTTTCTCATCATCACTAAATAGAAGGATATCATCTAAATACACAAATATACCCAGTGTCCCAGAGTATCTTAAGCACTAGGAAACTTCATCAGTGATGTTTATTCCTGGTGTCATCAGAGGTTTTTGGGAGTCCTCATTGGCAAATAATGTGAGACTACTTGAAAACACCAGATACTGGAAGCAACCTCCTACAATCTGAAATATGTTTTGCCATTAAATAACCTATTAAGGGTTGATAAGCCATAAAAAATAAATAGATCACTTGCAAATATTTTATCCTTAAATCAGTTTTTAATTTGATAGGTATATAATAATATTCAAATTAAATGTATGGTTATTACTAACTTAGGTATGTCATCAGGATTAAATTTTATTTGGTGATAAGTCGAAAGTGTGTTTATGAAAACAGTGTTCCAAGAAAAATTAATTGATTTTTAGTATAGAATATCAATCACTTATTGTAATACTATTCAGAGCAAAGTAATAACCACAGCATCAGATTTTGAAACAAGACAGAATGACTTTTCTTTGTACTTTTAAAAGGAGATACCACTCCAGTTTATTATTTTTAATTTTATGCTGTTTTAAGTTTTCCTATAAAATTGTAGTTTTCATTGTAATCTTGTCCAGCATTTTAGGTTTTGTTAAGGTGACAAAATATCTTGCTTTGATTGATCATATTTTTGAGAATGTCACATTGAAGAATGAATTTTTCTAACAACTTCAGCAGGTAAAGATACAATAACAGAGAAAAATGTTGTTGCTGAAGTGCCAGTAAAAGGATGAAATGAAACTATGCTTCTAGAAACCATTTAATGCTGAGAATTTGATCTATCATGGAAGTATTTTTTATTCAGGTCATCTTCATTAAAGATTCTTCATATGTAACTGAGAAATATTTTAATTTTTCAAGTTTTTAATTCACTGTATAAGAAAAGGTCCTTCTATGTATGCTAATTAGCTAGTATAGAAAATTTCATAAAAAAAAAAATATAGAAGTTCTGCTATTTGGAGAGAAAATATCATAATTATAGAAAAATGTTGCAAATATTTTAGATCAGTATAAAGAAAGATTTTTATATTTTAATCTTTGGTAAAAATCTTTAAAATTCATGTCAATATTTTTTATGTTATATACCATAAATTTACAAAATATTTGAACATAAAACTAAACAGTTGCTAAAAATAAAAGCAAAAAATACCAAGACTTTGTATTGCAGTTTGAAATTTTCATATTCTGTGAATTTGAATTTTCCAGTTACAAATGTAAATAGAAGTAAAGAAAAAATTTATAAAACAATAATCCTATTTCTATTTTTATTTAATGTAAGAAAATAATATTTATATAAGATTTTTGTCCACGTTTTCTTTTTACTAATATAAATTTTATGACAAATGATTAAATCTTTCATTGTGATTGAATAGTTTTTTTCTCAATGGCTGTCAGTTTCATGACAGGTCTAATCACATGAAAACAACACTATTGCTTCATCCTGTGAATTTGTTGGGATGCCGATTTCACAAGAGAGCTTTCAAGTATTTAATGTGGAACCCTTGAAAATGTGGAAGCCTTTAAGCCTATGGATTAATACAACTCTGAAGATAGGCCTCTCTAGTTACAAAGGATTTCATTTAAAGTCTCACCAATAGTTTATTCTTGATTTCTAATATCTGCTGTTTACTTAATGACAGTCTAAAAAGTTGTGATGAAAAGAAACTGAAATAAAGAAATACTAGTAAGAACTTAATACTTAACAATGATTCAGATATCAAAAACAAATTTAAGCTTTAAAAGATACTTCATAATCTTTTAAAATGTTTGACTAAAATATATTTCAGTGTAACATATATGTTTCAAAATTTCATAGTTATATTTGATTTTATATTAATAATTCTTAATTTTTATTCATTTGTTTAATTATCCTTTTTTATTATTTATATATGTATATTATTATTAAATTATCTATATTATTATTATATAGTTCTTATTAAATTATAATTATTGCATCAATGTATTATTATTTCATAGTTATTTATTTTTTGATAAGTTCCTTGCTATTTATTTAAATAAAACCATATTCTCTTATTTACTTTAGGTTTGTCAAACATGGGATCATTTGTCAAGTATATAAAGAAAATATACAGTAAGCACTTTTACAATCATTTTAATCTTGTAATATTTTTGTAATTTTCTTTAATTTTTCTTAGTTTTTAGATATACCTCTCTCTCATTTATTCTTTGGCAACTGACAAGATATTTAAAAAATTATAAGAAAATAAATAACAATGTATAAAATTCAATGGGAGGAATCAAAATAGGTGGAATCAGTTTATGCTGGTAGAATTTCAAATCATGTATTAAGTAAAAGGAGTAGAATTGAGACAGGTTATTTTATAATATAAACCACAAAATTATTTCACTTGTTTTATTTTAAATTATCTTCAAGTGAAAAATTAATCTAATCAGTTTGGAGAGAATTCATTTTATAGATGGGAAAAAAGAAATGGAAGTTACTATCAATAGTTATCTCCCTTTAACCTTTGAGAACTAAAGTAATCTATAAATAAACTATCCTATTATCATGGCAGCAACAACGAAACAGCTTTATTTACATGTAAGAGTGAGATTTTGAATCCAAAACCTAAAAAAAAGTGAGATGAACTTTGTTTTATTTCACAAAGTAAAGAATTGCAAAAATCTTTGTTATTTGTTCTTTTTATATAGAAATGTGCAGAATATAAATTGTGCCATAAATTTGTAATGGGTAAACTCTCTAATTGAATATATTTTTATCAATTTCAAGATGAATGTAACAGCCATTTCATTTGAATATCCTAAAGCTTGACAATTGTCCATTTTGAAGATTTTAATAGTATTATTATTTTTTTTTTTACAGGTAATGTTAAATCAAGAAATCTGGGTAATTATCTTTAATTTTCCAATTAAAATATAACAAATAAATCATTAGATATATCTTGATTTCTGATATCTGAACCCTGTGTAATAAGGCAGAGTCTATGATTAACTTGGAAACTGCCCAGATGTAATTGGAAAATTGCCAAAACTTCTGAAAAATATAGAATTCAATGTTTTAATTTATAGCCCATTGGTTGGAACAAACTGTGAGGTAAAAAACAGAAGTAAAAATATAATCTGTAATTTAATATTTTGGCCTGAAGTAAAATATATTATATGAACTGCATTGATTTAGATATAAGAAGAGTTAATCAGTCAGTTATGTGCCATGCATGATACATGCTTAGGTGATCATGTATCTTTCGATAACTGACTGATGAGGCAGATTTTTTCCTGCAGTAAGTTGCCATTTCTTTCTGCAGTAGACCAGTTGCCACCCAAGGCTATGTCATCTGGTCTGTCCTGCTATTTACCCATAGCTGGAGGGAGAAGACGAGGATTCATACCTTTCCCAAGGGTATTAGCATGTAAGTGAATGTAATGGATTCAACTGGAATTTGAACTCAGCTCTCTGATTCCACAATCCTAGCCGTTGTCCATTATTCCACTGAAAAAATGAAAATAGATTCCAACATGGATTGCAGTAATAGTAAGGGTCAATTTCAGGTCAATTCTGTTTTGCATAGTGTATGAATTGAATTAAAGTAGTCAAGAGATTTAGTTATGTTAAAATAATAGATAATGGGAAGGTAGCATCATAGGTGAAAGCAAGCTGTTAAAATGAACTTAAAAAAGAAAGTAAATTACCAGTGCAATAACTCATAATGCTGCATCTATAAGTCTCCACCTGTACCAATCCATACAAAACCCTTACTAATGTTTTTTGTACTAATGTTACTCATAAATCACAATTCCTGTGTATTAATGAATATAATGAAAATAGTTTTAATATAAAAAGCTAAAATTAAAATTACACTTTTTAATTACAATTTCATGTATTTGCATTTACATAGTTTCATGTGACTTGTAGAACATTATTACTATAAGTAAATAAAAATAAAATATAAAATAATGACAATAATGAAAATTATAAATAAAATAAAATAAAATAATAATATTTAAACTCTTTTTAAAATAAATTAAATAAAATATAGAAATAATAAAAATACTCCCACCGTGCAACAAAAACTGGAAAGACGTTAAATTCAATCTCTCCACTATGAACCTTCATACAGGCAACATGCGTCCAACTTCTCTCCGTGAAATGACATATAATAATACAAAGTAACTTCTTCCTTTCATTACATGTACCATGAAATAGAACAAAAAATACACACACCAATAGACACAAGAAAAATATAAATAAATTGTATGAAATTAACATACAATTTACCATGCTTTCTGTACATTTTATTTCCTGTCAAGTATACTTTTATCTCCATGAACACGAAGCTAATTTCTGCTGCTATAATGTGAGTAAACCCCCACACAGGTTAAAGGAAAAATTCCATAAGAAAACAATAAAATTCAAATTGAAAGTGTTTAAGAAACTCATTAAAATTTACTTCATTTTAATGTTAAAATTTTTAGTCATGTAAGTCATTGATCAGTTTCATTAAAGAATAATATGTGATAAATAGAGTTTTAAGTTGCTTAATTACAATATTTCTGAAATTATATGAATACAAATAAAAAAAACTGTTTTGTAAAATCTTTCTATATTGAATTACAGAATAGTTAATTACAACATTATTACTAACTGAAGTCATTTTGTAGAATTTTTATTTTCCTTTAATCATTACATCATTCTCAAAAACATTGATGATATAGATTCAGAAATACTTATCAGAAATACTCTTATCATAATATTGAAGGTAAAACTATAAAAATACCAGCAGCAATGAAAACTGCATGTGCAATTGAAACATTGCACAAAAATTTTATATACCATAATTTTGGTGTCAAAAAGAATAACAATTGTGACCCACAATTACCAAAGATAATATATAATGTATACGGCATCATTTTTTGAAGGATTACTGCCCCAGTTTTACCAACCATCACACTTGAGTGTTGTTGTTAAAAACTTTGTAAAGTCTTGGTTACGGTTAAGATTTAGTTATTGCAATTGCAAATCCCGTAACCCATCAGGGTCATAGGGGCACTACAGTAGAGATGTGGTGTTTCTTGGGCAAGATAGCCTCACAGAGCCCAACTCTCTTCAGGCTGGATTTGAATTCAGAGTTACCTTCTCCTAAACTGGTTTCCACCCAAGGCTATTGAACCCAGTTTGTTCTGGTATTTATCCATAGCTGGGGGGCAAAAAAAGATGATTCCTACCTTTCCCAAGGGTATTAGCACGTAAATGAATGTAATGGATCTGACTGGAATTCAAACTCAGCTCTTCAATTCCTCAATTTGAGCCATTATCCACTACTCCACCATGTCTCCTAAGATTTAGTTAATACATATTTTAAAAAAAAAAGGCAAAACATTGTCAGTTTCAAACCATAGAATGTATCAAAAGTGGCTCCGTGAACTCAACACAGATTATCTTGATTGAATGACAATTTATTTTAGGTGGGAGATAATATGAATCAAAATTTGAATTCACAGAAAGAGAATAGATAAATTGTTTTAGGCTTATGTCATGTTTTAGGCACTGAAAAAAGATTCCATTATTAAACTTATTTAAAATATAATTCAAAATTATATTCTGTCAAAGAATGTATGTTGTCAGCTAAAGTAGACATAATGCAATTTGTTCTCAACTCTGAAGATGTGTGTTTTATTTTATTTATTTATTGCAAATTTCAGAGAAAAAAAAAGAAAAAATTATTGATGGTAAGTTGATAATTTAACATTTTTTAAAAATCTACTGATTTAAAATTTACTTTATAAATTCTTTAAACAAATGATAAAAAACTGTCTTAATTATAATCTTAAATGAACCTATGAATTAATATATAAAATGTCTATATATGTGTGTGTGTGTGTGTGTGTGTATATATATATATATATATATATATATATATATACTAGCAGGCTTTGACCGCTCATTATAGCTTTGCAAAGTACTACTCACTACTTGAAATCTTTGAAACAAAAATTTTAAATGAACATTTCATTCTATTTAATCACCAGTTATCTTTTTGAGTATATTTTCTTTAAACATAGATGAAAAACACGCTTTTAGAATTTTTCATTTCTACATATATTAGAAATCAGAAATCATGATAAATCTGAAAAAATTTCAGGTACTCCAAATTCTGAGAAGGGTTCTACTCCAGTTTCAGAGAAATCAGGTAAGTCAGGAAATCTTTTTAAGAATAAATTTTGAGATATTTTTTATGCATCGTGTTTAAAGTGAAGAGTTTGAATTTAAATTTCCAAAGTGATTATTATTGACCCTCAGGGTTTCATGAAACATTTACAGAAAGTTAAAATTCACTAATAAGTCAATTGACTGAGATTTTTGAGATAGCAGCAAGAAGTTTATAATCTTGAAAATAAAAAAATTCTCACTTCAATTAACTTTGAAGAGTTCTATTTTAAGCTTCCTAATTTGCAATCAAATATTTGCAACATATTTATTAATATAAAAAACAATTATTATTAATATTATGTAATAATATATTTCTATTCTTCTTCTTATTTATTATTATATATAATAATATATTTATAATAAGGACAAAGGGTTTTTTCTCAAATCTTATCTAATGCAAAATAGATGCTCAGTTTGTATACTATAAATTGAACTGCTACAATTATAAAGATGGATACAAAGTCAGATTCCAGTTTTACCTGAAATGTATATTGTCAAACAAACTTCACTGATTTCCACTTTAAACATTTATTTTTCTAGGATTTTTATCTATACAGTTAAATTAAATTTTTTTCCAAAAAGTAAAAATATCCTAAGAAAGTGATCACATCATGTGCCATCAGAAAATGACAGCATTACATTTAAATTTATGGAGATTAAAGTTGACTAGAAAGCCAAAAGAGAATTTCACAAGCAAAAAGTGAGAGAAAAGAACTTGCTAGCATAGAACTTGCGGTTACATAATTTCTCCATTTCTTTATTTCATCGTTTCTTTATTTCAAGTGTAAAATACAATTAACTATATTATCGAAGGTCAGAATGAATTTTGATTTCTAACTTGTAAAAGTAAAAATAATGCTGCTAACACAAAAACAAAAGAAATAAAAAGCAATGTATTTGAAGTTTGTTCTCACTACTTACTGTATTACTACATTTGTTACGATAATACATGTTTGTATCAAGTAGTGACACCTGTTAACATAACAACAAAAATTCTCTTTAGGAAGGAAGTGTGATCAGACTGTGTCACTGATAAATATATATATATATTCACATATACAAGGTGCAATGGGTAAATTGTGGCCATTTAATATTTTTAATTTTGCACATGAGCATTGTTATTTTTTGTCAATTGCACAGTATGGTAGAGTCAGTTGGGAACCATCTGTGAGAAACAGAGCACCATGATGCAATTCACTTCACCAGAAATTTGGAAATGGCATGCTGTACTGCTTGGCATTCATGCTGGAAGCTCCAATATGAACATTTCAGAGTGTTTGGGTGTCAATCAGAGGGCAGTGTGGAGGATTCAGAAAGAGTTGGATGAGTCTAATGGTGATTACGAAGGTACGGAAGCTTGGAAAACTCACTCTGATTGTTCTGATAAGAAAATAACCCAAATTTATTGGTGAGTACCTTAGAATCAACACTGAGGCCTGAGGTAGTGCTGCCCTGAGTCAAGAGGGTGGTTGTTAGAAGACCCTATGTCTGGCAACAGGAGTCTGCACCATGTCACACAAGCAGGAGAACTCAGTCATGGCTGTCAGACAATTTATGCAACCACATCGCCTCTTAGATCTCGCCACATAATTCCACAGTCTGCAAACCCCTTGATTATTATGTGTGGATCACAGTTGAGCAAGAGACCAACAAAACTCCTTGTAACACCAAAGATGAACTAAAGGCAAGGATTATGGCAGCATTCACAAGGAGACAATCCAGAAGAGTTGCAGGAGTTTTCAAAGTCATCTGGGAGCTGTGGTTGAAGCCAATGATGATTTTATTGAATAAATGTACTCTTTAGTATTTCAAGATATTTTTGTGTAATTTTGGTAAATATATCTTAAAATGAGATGTCAGTGTTATTTTTATTTTTGTGTAATTTAGATGACAATTTATCCATCGCACCATGTAGAATTATATATTATGTTCATTTTATAAGCATATAATGTATGCCAGACTGCTTCTTCAGTGATGTCTATTCTGGGGTCATAGAAAGTATTATGCCTCCCATGGGCCCAGACTTAGCATTCTGGCATAGCTGCTACACAACTGAAAATGTTTCTGCCTACTCAAATCTGGTCCTTTTAGTCATTCCTATTTATTATATACTATGATTATATAGTATTTTTATATAAGACATTATTATTTATACTATATGTACTCGAGTTTTTATAATCAGTTTTTTTACACAAAAAATAGGGGGTCACACAGGTTAAAATCATGCATTTTTGGTGACTAGTTTCATCTTATACAGATAAATTAAAATTCATGCCAAAATATTCAAAGATCACACTATACATAAAGTTGACTTATACACAAATATATATGATATTTATATTATTTATGAATTAATATTATAAATTATATGAGAGGACAATGAAAAGTTCTTGTTCCCAACCACTTCCCATAATTTGTTCAAATGACACATCAGAATTTTGTTTTGAATATCTTGGTCAGACATAGAACAATATAAAAACATCTGCTTGTGATATTAAACAATAAAAAATTAGGGGGACAAAGTTTTATATATGTACCCACAAAAATAGAGTTTCAAAAAGACGTTTTTTCTTGGCATCATATAACTGTATTACTTCTTCAGCAATTTTTATTGGTTTTAAAAAAGCTATTTTTGGAATTTTAATAAAACCCAAACACAAAACTGGATTTATGGGTTCTTTTTTTTTTTTTTTTTTGACAACAAAAGAATTGAACACTATTTTATTTTCAAAAGAAAATTATAAGTTTATAATATTATAAAAAAATAACTATGAAAGCAAAATTTCAATTCATAAATTTATAAGCGAACAAAAAATTTTTAATAAACACATAAGTACAAGTAAGTAAAAAAACTAATTAACTAAATGGATTTTAACAAAATGCATTTTTTGAGCATTTCCTTTGCTTTCTCTTGCCACATAAATTTACTAAAATAGTTTACTGAATTTATACTTTTTCTCTTGAGAATAAACAAAAATCTTAAACACTCTTTGTAAACCCTCTTTGTTTATTAGACTGTTTATTTTTACAGGTTTATATTTTTTTATTATTTTTATATATTTTTCTTTTAAAATCTTGGTTTCATCATTGCTAAATTTTTAATAATTAAAAGAATTAATAAGAGGCCAGTTGTGAAATGTCAGCTGTTTCATGAAGTCTTTGTCAATGATAAAAGTTTGAAAATACCTGCTTTTGATAATACAATCCAAACAAACATTTAAACTGTTTTTTTGTTTTATTTCAGAAAAGACACATTCCATGAAGAAATGTAAGAGTATATTTTATTTTTTATTTACACACACACACACACACATGCACACACACATATATAGTATATGTGGAGTGGTGGAACTGTAATGAAAACATAAGACAATGGGGTTTATTTGGATGACTTAGTACTTTTCCAATGCTGGTTATGCTGCGGTGACAGTGGTGGGTTGCTGAGGTGTTGTCCTGGAGTGATTAGCAAAGCTATGAATCTGACTGTGATGATATGGTGTGAACATGAGTAGCCAGAAGAAGTCACAAATCTGACTTTGCCAATGCTGGTTATGCTGAGGTGACAGTGGTGGGTTGCTGAAGTGTTGTCCCGAAGTGGTTGGCAAAGCTACAAATCTGACTTTGATGATATGAGGCTGCAAACGTGAGTAGACAGGAGAAGTCATGAATTTGACTTTGCCAATGCTGATTATGAATTTGACTTTGCCGATGGTGACAGCAGTGGACTGCTGAAGTGTATTGTCATATAGGTGTGCATTGGTAGGTCTGTTCTGTGGAACAGGGTGTTATAGTGGAACACACCTATTCTATAGTTAATAGACTCTCCCACCTATAATAAGTAGAAGTAGTAAGAGTAATGAGTCGATCAGTGAGTTGGTCAGTCAGTCGATGTCAGACAACAGTTAGTCGAATACTAAACTATCATCGACCACCACTAGATTTCTCTGCGTCATACCTATTATATGAAGTTCCTAACGTTTTGTACGTCGAACCTATTTTAGGACTAACAGTACAAATACAAGCCCCCACTGTGAAATCACTCCATAACACAGGGCCATGGTGGTGATTGGAACTGTGGTTGTCATGATGATGAGGTCATGGCAGTGGTAGCAGCAGCAGTGCCCTGCATGATGGCTGGTGACCTGCTGGCCCTTTACTGGCTTGGTCATTCTCTGGTAGTCCCCAGGAGCATTTCTTTTTTTCCAGCAGAAAAATATGCAATTGAGCACTGCTGGAGCTTGCTTTGTACACTGGACATGATGTGTGGAGCCTATGTGCAGAAAAGAACTGTTTTTTTATTTCGTTCTCTGCCTTTGTGTCATTCACATTTGGCCATCATGCAGAATGAATCAGAAAGCGATCTAATTGCAATAGAGTATAACATTACTAAAGTTTATAAAGCTTTTCACCATATCTGGTATAATCATGTAATGAAAATCATGTTGAACAGCTACACTTCTGGATTTTTTAGCATTAATACAGATGTCCCCCCACCCAGAGCACTGTCCTACTTTGTTTCTTATCTTCATCGATGACCTTCCCGATGTCATCAGTCCCCAACTCTGTATTATGCTGATGTTATGACTGTTTACTTAATAGTAAGTTTGATAGGCCTGATAAAGTTAAACTGGCAGCTTATCTCCAAAATGATTTTCAATCTGCTCTTAGATGAAGTAAGAAATAGCTTGTAAACACCCCTAAAATGTCCTGGATGACCAAAACCTGGCAGCTGATCTTTCCCCTGACTCAATGGGGGAAAAGATTCTTTTCCCCCACTGTAAAATTCAATATGTCCAAATCCAAACAAGTAACATTCTATCAGCAATCTCTAAACTACCTGATAGATGAATGTCTCAAAGAGACTCCTTACCTTAAACATCTATTAGGATTCAAGCTCATCACAGACCTCAAATAGAACTCTTATATTATGATCTATTGCTAATGATGCTGAAAAAATGGTCAGTTCATTGTACCACTCTTTTAAGTATCTGACTCCCTTACTATACTCTATCTATAGATCAGGCCAAAAAATCTGGGCTGGAGCTTCCCAGTGTGTGAGGAATTATTTTCCACCTGACAGAGAAAATGCTGCAAGCTTCTAAGCTACTCTGTTGCTATTTCCGACTGACTCCAATATGACTACCCTTGACCTCATACCATGGAACTCTTTTTTGTATTAGATGAGTTCACAGAGTCACTGGGGTGTACTCTTTATTCTACAACCTTTATGCTCATAAGATCCACACAGTAATTCTCTACCTTGAGTGGCTCTTGGGTAAACATTAGTATAAAAAAATTGTTCACAGTAATAGTATTGACTCAATTTCCTATTCTTTTAAAAGAACTGAATAAGAGAAGGTTTTATTACCTTTTCTGATTCAGTTCTTTTCTTGACCTATTGCTTTTAAATTTTAAAAAGGTAATTTACAGATTACACTTAACAATATCTGTATTTGCTAAACTTAGCTTAATGTAGCACAAGGCCAGGTGTGTTGAGCACCCATTGGGTTTTTCCATTCTCTACATATAATGAATATATCTGCAAGAAAAAACTGTCAACTATTAATATTTTGCAAATGTCTAATTTCGTCAAGGACATCAAAGGATAACAGAAATCTTTGTGCTGTTCATTACTAAATTTAAGAGATGATATTGCAAACTTTTTTAGAGTTTAATGTTAATGTTTTGATAGGTAAATCTCATTAACCATTACTCACCATAGAGAAAGAAAAATCACAGGGTAAAATCTAGTAGTTGACAGTACAAAATAAATAAGAGGCACCAACAATTCAATAATTTCATTTTTAGTAAAATTTTGCATTGAAGGATTGTATAAGGACTACTATATTATTAGAATGTTATTTTGTTTTTAATTCCTTTTTTTGTTCATAAATATTTCAGTTAAAAGAAACCAGAGAAATCCCCAGACACATCACGTAAGCTGAAAATTATTATATTAACTGAGATTTTAAATTTAACTTTAAAAATGTGCTTGTAAGTCATTGAAAGACAAGAAAATGCGGTTTTTAATGAATATTTATTGAGATATTTAATAAAGCCACAACATTTCATATCCTTTAGCCCCATAAAGAAAGGGTGAAAATAATCCTTAAAAAATCTTTGTAAATTATCAATATTTGATTAACAATTCAGTTGATTCTTTTATTATTTTGATGCTGATTTGTTTCATTCTCAAAAACTTTTGTCTTTCAATAAAAAAAGAAAATATAAAAAAGTAAGATACTAAGAAACTGTAAAATTTCTCATCCAAAAAACAAAGATGTTGATACCAGTCTGTATGATCCATTTAATAATGGCAGCATATCCTCTCAAAACTTCAGATAGTATAAAGAAATGAACCAGCAGAAATGTATTAATTGAAAATTGAGGCTTCTTGATTACATAATAGAATATTTATCATCCGTTGAACAAGAAAAGAATTTGTGATAGAATGTTTGCTCTTAAATTATATTCTCTATCAGGAAGAGTTCCAAATTTCAAAAACCAAATATTTTGACAAAATTCAAGAACTAATAAGTTGGGATGTTTTGAATAGTTTTATTGTTTTGTTGATACAAAACAAAACAATTCAAAACATTCCAAGTCATTATTCATGTAACAAAAATATTTTTTTTTTCCTTGGCATGCATATTTTTCAAATGATTTGATCTTTTTTTCTGTTTGCAGTTGATTAAGGCAGACATTCATTTTCAAGAAAAGGAAAAGAAAATGCTGAAATCTTCTAAATCTTGAAGCAATTCTGATTATATTTCTATCATACAGTGACACGGAATATAATTGATAAGTTTTGATATGCCATTAGAATGCTTAGAGTTGTGATAATTAAATATAGCATTTGCAATTTAACCCTTGACTAATGAGAAAGATTTTTTTTCACATCAAAGTTATCTGTATGCTTTTAATAAATAAATTTTGAAACACTGAATTTTTTGTTATAAATTCAAATTATAAACAAATGCCTAACTAAAAGATTTTTTTACTAAAATGTTTTAATGTTTTCAGAAGTCATATATTATAATGCATATGTTTTATCAAAGGGTCTTGGTTCAAATTCTTCTTAGATCATATTAGCAACATCATTTCTTGTCTTGTGAATGTAAAAATTAGAGTCAAAGTCTCTCACCAATGAAGAGGAGACTTTCTACAGAATGATGCTGAAAATGCCATGGATGGATCATGTGAGCAAGAGGGAAGCTTTAAGGAAAATATCAAAATATCAACAAAAAGGACATGTGGATATCAATGATCGCCTATATCCTGAAGAGAAACAGAACATAAAAAAGAAGCAACATATGCGTATGGGATGTATGTATTTCTTATATATATATATATATATAAATGCACACACATAGTGTGCGATGAGTAAATTGTCAGCATTTTATATTTTTAATTTTGTACATTTACATTGTTTTTGATTTTGTTGACTGCCCAGTATAGTAGGGTCATTTGGGCACCATATATGAGAAATAGAGTACCATGACACAATTCATTCTGCCAGAAATTTGGAAACAGCATGCTGTACAGCTTGGCATACACACTGGAAACTCCAATCTGAACATTTCAGAGTCTTCAATTTGAAGACAGTGCAGAGGATTCAGAAAGAGTTGCATGATATATCCCAGTCAACATCACAGTGTTTGGAGTGATCTCTAGTGACGGCGATATTATATCTCCATTCATCTTCCCACGGAGCCTCAGGCTCAACAGGGAGGCCTACATCAAGTGCCTTGAGGAGATAGTGCTACTCTGAGTCAAGAGAGTGACTGCTAGAAGACCCTATGTCTGGCAACAGAATTCTGCATCATGCCACACAAACAGGAGAACCTTATCATAGCTGTCAGACAATATCTGTGACCATATCACCCCTTACATCTGGCCACATAACTCCCTTCATTGCAACCCCCTTGATCATTATGTGTTGAGGGAGAGTTGAACACCAAAGATGAACTAAAGCAACAAAAAGGAGACGTCCAGAAGAATTGTATTGAAATAATCTTTACTTCTTTGAGATTTTATTGAATAAATTTTTTCTTTAATTTTAAGATAAATTTTATATCTGTTAAAAAATGTGAGATGTCACTGTTATTTTCATTTTGTGTAATTTAAATGACAATTAATCCATCTGTATATATATATATATATATATATATATATATATATATATACACACATTATTTACGTTATTTGAACTATTGTCTTCATCTTTGTCGCCATGTACGCTCCGGCCTTCTTCAGGTGGTTGGAATGTCGAACTGAACCCTTTATTTCGCTCACTGGGGTGGACTGTTCTAGTTCCATGTGCCATGTTGTCTCCTGTTAATTTCCCTCTGCTTCAACCGGGTATTGAACTCACACTCTTTGGGTCCTGTCACTGGATCTAACCAACGCCCTTATCCACTGTGTCATGTGTCCTTGAGGACATCTGGGTATGAATTTCTGGGTATTATAAACCTAATGTCTTCAGCAACCATTTTTACCAGTGCTCATATTGTAATAAATATGGCGACAAAGATGAGGACAATAGTCCGAATAATGTAAATAAATAATGTACATAATACCTAATCTCAGAAATATAGACAGACATATATATACAGTAGCGGCCATAATATAAGGAACGGAAACAACAAAGACATAAATATGTGTATTACTTAAAAAGTAATGCATGATTAGCAATGAAATTGTTACCGAATAAAGATTAGGGTGTAATGAATAAATATTATACAAAGTTACAAAAATTTACATAATAGTTTTTTTAAATAAAGATTAAATGGAACAAAGGAAATAAGCTACTGGACAAAAGTTAAGGAATGATGTTAATAATTTGCATAATTTGCATAATTTACATTGTTAAAAAACTCGAGCTTTTCAACAATAAGTAAAAGTTCGTTTATCATTAGAACTTTATTTTTAAGCAATATGGCAAATTCTACACACAAAACGCTCTCTTTTGAAGAAAAAAACTCATTATCGCTGACTATCAAGAAAAAAAGTCAATTCCAGAAATTTCTGATATTGTTCATAGGTCTAAAAGTGTCGTTCATCGTGTAATTAGCAGGTATAAAACCGATAAAACGTTAGATAC
The DNA here is from genome assembly GCA_903632075.3 of Acanthosepion pharaonis. NCBI lineage: Eukaryota > Metazoa > Mollusca > Cephalopoda > Sepiida > Sepiidae > Acanthosepion > Acanthosepion pharaonis. The sequence goes on along the minus strand of CAHIKZ030005042.1, from coordinate 652,016 downwards.
AAAACTAAAAACCGGCAGACCTCCAAAAACATCGCAAAGAAAAGATCGAAGAATTGTTAGAATATCTACAAAAAACTGTTTTGAAACTGCTACATCAATTGCCCGTAAATTTAATGAAGAGACAGATAATAAGATCTCAAGGAAAACAAACATCTCGCAGGTTAAAAAAAATGCTGGATTGCATGTCCGTATTCCAGCTTCAAGCTTTACTTTGATTTTTTTTTTCGAAACCAAAGGGCACGCTTGGAGTTATGCGAGAGAACATGTTGTTTGGACTGAGGCACAATGGGATACAATTTCAGTGACGAGTCCAAGTTTACTATATTTGGTTCTGAGGGCAAAACTTACGTACGCCGTAGAACAGGTGAAAGACTGTCTTCTCAATGTGTCAAAAAAACCGTTAAGTTCGGTGGCGACAGTGTGATGGTGTGGGGAATGATTTCATCTGCAGGAGTTGGCCCTATCATAGGCGTTCATGGCAATATTAATGCTGAAATTTACAAAAGGCTTCTTCAGCAGCATATGTGGTACCAAGATTACACCATAATCTTTATGAATCTCCTATTTTCATGCAGGACAATGCATCTTGCCACAAGGCTCAGAAGGTTTATGGCTTTATTTGAAGAAGAAGGAATCGCCCTAATGAAGTGGCCAATCCAGAGCCCCGACCTGAATCCAATAGAAAATGTTTGGAAGATAATTGGAGAAAGGGCTCACCAAAAGAAACCCCCAAAACCAGGATCACCTATGGGAGTTATTGAAAGACGAATGGGAGGGAATTACTGTTGATTTTTGCAAGAAATTGTGGTCGACGATGCAGAGAAGTCATTTAAAATAAGGAGATGTTTACCAAATATTAAGTTTTGTTGATATTTTGTTCACAATCAACTATTAACAAGATCGTTCCTTAACTTTTGTCCAGTAGCTTATTTCCTTTGTTCCATTTAAACTTTATAAAAAAAAAAAACTATTATGTAAATTTTTGTAACTTTGTATAATATTTATGCATTACACCCTAATCTTTATTCGGTAAAAATTTCATTTCTAATCATGCATTACTTTTTACACATATTTATGTCTTTGTTGTTTCCGTTCCTTATATTATGGCCGCTACTGTATATATTTGCGTATTTAGGTAGCAATCCTTCTTTCATGCACATTTCATTGAAAATGACAGACAAAGTGCTTTTATTTAGTTTTTTATACAATTTCTCATGCGATCTAATAATTTTTTTCTATTCAGATGATAAATTATATAAAAATTGTCCTAATGTTCTTTTTATCCGAGCGCATTTTGCTATTTTCAAGGATTATATTTTAACTGTTAAAATAAGAAATAGTTTGTTGTATGTATGATTTATAAAATGTTTTCATTTTTTGTTTCAAAACACGGTCAAGATATTATGTCCATGTTCAAAGTTAATATTAGTAAGTGTTGGTTTGTTTGTTTTATTAATAAGGCTTTCATTATTTTTAGCCTATTTTTGCATGTAGATGATGCTATTATATTAGTGTTGTCGACAAGTATGTTCCAAATAGTGTCCGGTAGGTCTCCATGAATATTTAAATGAGATCTAATTAAGCTATTGTCAGACAGGTGTAGAGCTAGTCTGCGTGTCAAATATATTGTAGTGTGGCCTATATAATTATTTACGAATTTTGATTGATCAGGAATACAATTCCTTATTGAGCATTTAAATTCGTAAATAATATTTGCCCTATTTAATTTTGTTCTAGGAGGTGAATTATTATTTTTAACTATAAGTTTAGAGGCTTTAAATTTTTTATAATAATTAATCTAATTTTTTTGCTATTGTCAACTGGTGTTATGCATTTTTTTATAATGTTCTTCATTCCGCATTCATCCTGTTTATAATTTTTGTTCATCTGATTTTTATAAAAAAATATTAATATTATTGTTTATGTTTCTATTCTCGCCGTTGCTATTAGCTACCTTAAACAAGAAACGCCTAATGTGAAAATCCAACAATTGATTAGGAAATCCGTTATTAATCAGCGTTTTTTAATTCTTTAAAGAAACGTGCGAGAAGATGAGTTCTCGTGCGCTCTCGTGAGTTGTTGGCTGTTCCTCGGTCCAGTGACCTTTCTCGGAGGGTCTTCTATTGTGACCTTTCTAGGAGGGTCTTCTATTGTCTTCTAGTGGAGGGGGTCGCAAAGGATTCCCTACGTGAGGAGCTCGACTTGTTAGAGGAGGAGTTTCGTTCTGACTAGTCTTGGGCGCCAGCGGCGGATTATCTCAGCAACCCTGAGTTTTCACTTACCTGGCGATTGGCTCAGAATCGGCTGCCTCTCAATGACAATGTCTTCATATGGGGCTTGGCGGATTTGCCAGACTGTGAACGGTGTAGCCTTGGTTTAGGGGAAATGGTTTCGCATGCCTTCTACCATTGTCCCCGGGTCCGCCCATTATGGGACCATGTCGGCGAGTTGACTTCTCTTGCTCCCGAAAAGCTCGTGCCCATTGATCGCACATACGCGTGTGACAATGTGTCACCCCCGTATTCCGGGGTGAAACGAATAGTGTTTCTGACGCTGCTGGCCACGGCCCGAATTGTGATTTGGACGACACGACAGGAGGAAGTCTTGCGAGGCACCTGTCTTTCTCATCAGGATCTGATCCGATTCTCTGAGCATCAGCTCAAGATGAAGATTAGAACTGATAGAAAACGCTTGCAGTCAACAGTCTTCAGCGAAAGGTAGGTGACTGAGGTGAGCTTGGTTCATTTGAACGGGGCTAGACGATTTTCTCTTTTAGGTCAAGCTTACGTCACATTGGGGTGGTTTCCTGTGTTGGTTAGGTTAGACAAGCTTTGTGTACCTGGTTAATATGAGTAAATATTGTTCCTGGTCTGTTCCCGGCAGCCTCTTTGGTTATGATCCAAGTCGAGATTCCCAACATCCCCAGTTTGTTTGAACCCCTTTTGATCTCGACTGGGTCAGCTTTTTATTTCCCATGTCCGTCTATATTTTCACCTTTCCCACTCCTTTAGCGAGAGAGCCTCTTGATTTTGTCCAATGGGCAGAATACAGCGGCCTCTCATTTTGAGGGTTGGACGGGCCCTACTAGCATCAGTTATGTTTAGTTTACTTTGTGTCTATGTTTAGTTTGTTTGGGGGTTCATTCCCCCCCCCTCTCATTTTTCATCATAGAATTTTAAATATAATTATTGATTATCATTAAATTTTTATGGCATGGGGCGAATTTTGTAGGACCCCCTTGAGAGGATGCGGTATTATGGTGTGAAGGATTGATTGGTGAAGGATGAGTTTTTGTGGTGAATGGGCAAATTGTAATGAGTGAATGGGTCGTGAATCGGATTAGCTAGGTATAGGATAGTTAGTTAAGACCAGCCTCGACTCCTCCCCTTTTTCGGCCTTGTGCCATAATTGTATTTTTTATACAATAAATAATGCCAGTAACTAAGTCTTTGAGAGATGCCAACAAATTCCACGCGCGCCAGCACACTGACTCAATAACCGCCACACTCTTCTCTCAGCAGCCCAACAAAACTCAGAAAGTCTTGCCGCGCGAATTGACCCAACTTACAATTTACTAGAAATAGTGACATTATCGCTACCGAAGTAGTAATTGTATTTAGTCAACTTACATCATATCAGTCAAAGGCACATAACTCCTTGTGACTTTAAACAATATTTACAATTGTCGCACACATACACACTAATATTTGAACCCACACAAGTGACATTTCACCTCGTAGAAATCAAACTGTTTTAATTTCATAGACAAACCTTAACTACAAACTTTCATACACCAAATAACTGCATGGTCACTCCTTATAATTTTATCTTGAACAAGCAATCTTAAAATTCACTTGTGTATATCAAACGTATATAAATGCATGTTATTTGTTGAAATCTATAACTACGTTGTTTCTCCTTGATTTCTTCCAATTGAATTGCCTTCAAATGTTTGTTTATTTTATTTGTTGTGGATGAATGTTTAACGAACACACACATTTTTAAGCCTTCACACAATTTCACCTTCTGACACATCCAATTAGCACAAATTCCGCAACACAGTGGTGTTCTTATTCAATTTAGTAAATTTAGAACGATCATCAATAAGATGCTGAAGTTTTTTGATATACTCGAATTCATCCAAAATTACGGAAATATTGGATTTATCAGCTTTTCTGATGACTATATTAGGGTTGTTTTTTAATTCTGTAGCAGCAATTTTGAGTTTTGTTGGAAAGTTCTTGTTTTTATGACGTGGATTTTAGACCTACCTTGAAAAGATCTTTGAGGTTTGGATGGAGTATTATCAATTTGTCCTTTTCCATTTGACATAATGATTGATGTATGATTTCAATTTCAGTCTTCTTTGTGAGAAGGTCGAATTTAGGTTGGAGATGGCAATTTGGTCCCAGATTTAAAAATTCCTTTTGATCACCAGTTAATATGTGAGTTTATGTATTTATCATGGTTGTTGGGAAGTAGAATATTTCCTCGGTATAAGTTGCACAGCTTTTTTGTAATTATTTGTCAATGGTCAACTTCATCATTATTAATACTTATGTTGATGTGGTATTGTGCTTCATTATATTCAGTTTCGGTTAAAGTGTTTTTTAGTACTGCAATATGTTTTTGGATTGCATTATTTATTATGTGACACCCACCGATGATCGCGGTCGCAGTTCAGCGCCAATATGTGACATCCACTGGTCGCAACGTCAATATACGACACTGCGCCGTCGGCCCGTGGTCAACTCCCAGTTGCGTCGCGAATCTTCCACCAGCGTTTGGGGTTGACTCGTTGTCACTGCCACCAGACTGTCAACCTGGTCGTTCCCGGTTCGATACCAACTTGTCGTTCCCAGCTAACGTCTAGTTACCGAAGTAACTATTTTGATCTCAAGTCTAACCTACCCACGTTGTGACTTTGATCTTAGGTAGACGAAATCAATCAGACGTCGGGCCGTAGTGCAAGCTGAATCTGGGTAAAGGTGATACCGCACAAGCGTAAGTAAAAGAAAATAATAAAACAAACTCACGAAGTTCAAATATGTTGAGAAATAACAATTATCTTTATCTATCTGTTGAATACAGGAGTGTGTTTCTCTCCCGGCCCGATTCTATGGATTTGTGACACGTTTTGCGTTCCTTAAGCGAGTTATGATATCTTAAGTTGTTCGTCAATAAAAACCTGCTTTTGGTAGGAAGACTAAGTCGAAAAGGGCGTGGAAATCTTTCGGTCAGCGAGGCTGGTCTCCAACTCCAACTCCAACTCCGAACTCTCTTGAAACTCTGTCGTTCTACGCGTTTTCTTTGCTTCTCATCGAATTTCACTCGATTCAGAGTTCTTAGGGGTAGTGCCTTTCCTACCTCCTACCCTCTCTTGACCTTTATTGTCTTGTGGTCCTGGTTCACCATCATAATGGGCACTGATTCAGCTGCCTCTACCACTGCCTCACACAGAGTTATCTCATTCTCTTCTGGCTCCTTCCCTTCTACAGGGATCAATTGCAGGATTCATTTTTCTATTCTCTTCCCTGTCATCCGTCTACCTTTGTCCGACACCGCCGTTCTAGGAGGTAGCTTTATATCTTCCTCCACCACTATTGTTATAACTTCTTCCGGTGGACCTCCCAATGGCGTTTTCTCTCGCCATTTACACGGTCGGGTTGAATTCTATCCGAGTCCTCTGGCTCTGAAGCCAATCTTCTCCCAAGATTGAATCTGTACACAGATTGGGGGTTATGTAGAAGTTCTGGGTACTTCTCAATTTTCCAATCCTCACAGGGAGCCTCGCCATCCCTTTTATCTCCAGGGGGGGGCACCATCCGCCTGTGTGATTTCTATGTCCGCTTCCTGCGACCCTTCCTTCTGTTTCACTCATCTGTATTCTTTTTCTCTCAGCAATGAAACAGATGCTCCTGTGTCTATCAGAGCTTTCATTGCCCTACCCCCTATTTCTGCACTACAAGATAGCTCCTCTTGCGTCGGCGAAGGGAACACCTTGGTTTTCCTTCTCCTGGATTCCCACCTCTGGGTCATCCCAGCCACAGGCGCCGGCAGCAACTTCCCGTTATCCTCCTCACATAGAGGAATTCTTCGTTTTCTCCACCTGGGCGGTCCCGGCTGGACCCCTCCCAGTTTCTTCTGCCGTTTATTGAAGCACAATTCCTCCTCAGGTCTTCTACAAAACCAGCACCTTCTTGTGGGGCAGATGACCGCAAAGTGGCCCACCTGACCACATACCCAACATTTTATGCTTCTTCTCCTTAACTGGGACACCCTACTTCTCATTTCTGGGTGGATTTGCTCTCTACCTGTGTGGCTCTCCTGGCCACATGTCCGACGTTTTACGTTCCTATTTTTTGACTGGGCCACGCTCTCTCTTAATTCTGGGGTGGCCCGCTGGCTATCATAATTTCCCTGGTTCTGTCTTTCGGGCGCAGCCTTCTTTTCAAAATATCGGTGGGGCACCTTTTTTATCCCACACGAACTTGGCTAGGTGTCCCTATGTGTCTAACCCTAACCCAGTACATATATCTTGCTCAATGTCTGGGAGCAATCCCCAGTTCGTCGAGCAGTCCGCTGCTCTGTGGTCCTCATACTCACAGGTCCAGCAGACCAGCCCATATCGACCCGGCGTGGGCTTATAGAACTCATGCCTTGTCGACCAAGCCTTTCTTTTGGGATCCTTTTTCCACATCTCAGGCTCCTCCACCTTGACCTTCCGATTCCATGCGGGGGCTTTCCCTCCTTCCCCCTTTCCTCCTACCTCCCGACTTTGCTCTTGTGTCTTCCTACCTTTCGTTACCTTTTCCAAAACTCCTTGGCTCTCTTTGGCCAGCGCCACCGCCGCCGACAACTTTCGCAGTCCTTCTTTTAGCACATCGTGGCGAATACACTCGTCCCTGAGCGCTCCCACGTACAAATCGGCTAACTGGGCCTGCATCACTGCATTATTTCTCACTACCTCTGGGAAAGACAATGACGACAGCTTCTCCACTCGGGCCCCCAACTCTCCAGGGGTTTCGTCCCTCAGCTGCGTCAACTTCAAGAGGGCTCTCATGGCCTCTATCGCTGTGCCTTCGTCAGCGAACTCCTGAGTCAATAATACTTCCATTTTTCCCATGTCAAGTGGGGCTCACTGGCTAAGATTTCCTTTATGAACTCTGACGCTTTCCCCCCTGGTGGCATCATACGCCAAGTATAAGTTTTCTCGGTCCGAGAGTCCATATATCACGCGGATCATTTGGGCTACCGTCGAAGGCTGGAACCCTCGATCCGCCCAATAATTTTCTTAGATCCACTGGCAATCCCTGCTCGACCCCCACTTCCTCCATGTTTACCCCATCTGAATCGTGGTCAGACGTATTTAAAGTACTTCACAAGAATAAAGAAACACAATCAGAGCAGCAACAATTGAAATTGGGAGATTAACCGAAAAAAAGGGTCCTACCTGACAGACGATTTTCAGAGTTCTTCTCAGGTTCCAGGCTGTCGTACTAGAGGGTCTGAAACCGTATGGTTATAATTAACGAGTCCTTTGGTTCCCACTCTAGTCTGTTTCTGTTTGTCTACTTGAGACGCCGCGCGTTTCCTGGTTGAAATTTTCCGCAACTCTTGTGGCAGTGGTTAGTTCAGAGTCGAATCCGGTGGTCACGGCACCAATATGTGAGTGGTTAGTTCAGGGTCGAATCCTGGTCACGGCACCAATATGTGACACCCACCGGTAGTCGCAGTCGAAGTCCAGTGCCAATATGTGACGTCCACTGATCGTAACGTCAATATATGACACTGCGCCGTCGGCCCGTGATCAACTCCTAGTTGCGGCGCAAAGCTATAAGATTTCTTCCACCAGCATTTGGGGTTGACTCATTGTCGCTGCCACCAGACTGTGTCCCAGGCAATCTGGTCGTTCCCAGTTCGATACCAACTTGTTGTTCCCAGCTCACTTCCAACGTCTGGTTACCAAAGTAACTATTTTGATCTCAAGTCTAACCCACCCATGTTGTGATTTTGATCTTAGGTAAACGAAATCAATCAGGCGTCGGGCTGTAGTGCAAGCTGAATCTGGGTAATGGTGATACCGCACAAGCGTAATTAAAAGAAAATAATAAAACAAACTCACGAGGTTCAAATATGTTGAGAAATAACAATTATCTTTATCTATCTGTTGAATACAGGAGTGTGTTTCTCTCCCGGCCCGCTTCTATGGTTTTGTGACACATTTTGCGTTCCTTAAGCGAGTTATGGTATCTTAAGTTGTTCGTCAATAAAAACCTGCTTTTGGTAGGAAGACTAAGTCGAAAAGGATGTGGAAATCTTTCGGTCAGCTTCTGCAAGGCTGGTCTCCAACTCCAACTCTGAACTCTCTTGAAACTCTCCCAAAAACTCTGATCAGCTGCCTCGAGACGTTTGTTTATATGGACACCGACCAACTCCAGAGGGGCCTGTCGTGGTTTGGGTTCTTTGACAATTCTCATATCCCAACAGAAATTCTCTTTGTTCTTAGGCCAGGAAAATTAATTACTTCCCATTTTTGGAAGACTAATCACTTTCCATTTCGGGGGTTTCCCCCTCGTCTGTGAAGAAAGGTCAGAGGAGAGTTATCCTCCCAGACTCTTTCTCTCACATTGGTATCTCATACCAATCCCCTCAGTTAGTGTTATTAACTTTTCCGTCTTTCTCATACATTCACCCCCGACTATCACCCATGCTACCAGTTGGCCAATGATCTCTCGGCAGTGTGGGCGTGGCTAAACTGGCCCTCATGTTTACAAAATCCTTTTTTTTCTTTTTCCTTTTCCTTCGGCCAAAACATTTACAAATCCCAGATTGCCGAATAATTCTTTATCACATCATAATTTTGGAGACACCCAAATCCACTTAGCCCGGGCATCTATTGACTCATTAATCATTGTCGACACTCAACATTTGGCTTCTTCACTAGTCAACTTTTAACTGGGTGGTCAAATTCTTTATTTTTCTCATGCCATAAAATTCTCTTATCACCAGATGCTCATTTTCAAGACGCTGTCTGACGTCAACAGTTTGAATAAGCAATAATAATGATCCCCTGTTTGACACTCTTTTTCATGTCAAGATTCGTACATATTTGCTGGACCCAAGAACCAAAATTAAACGATATCTCTGAAAGATAATTGCTATTCTCCAGGGTGGTTCCAAGCCAAATTTTCTCCAAGGCCGCATACATCGGCCGGCTTTGTTTTTCTATCTGAATTTTGTTTATTTTGGTGTGTCACCCCCTTATTGTGACATTAATTAATTTTGACAGAATCACAGCCTCGTTTTTTCTCATGGATTTTCTGTCTTTTGTGAAAAGTATCTTTCTTTTGTAAATAAAATAAATTCTTTTTCTTTTTTGTCACTCAGTCTATCTTTCAGTATAGCTCTTTCTCGCCTTAAGTATTTCCCATTTTTAATTTCTATGGTTAATTAGTTAGCCAATTACCATAGCTAAATAGTGTCACAATATGTTGGGTTTCCTTCTTAGCTTTCGTTATTTGTCGTAGAACAAGATTTTTTTTTATAAAACATACATACAACAAACTATTTCTTATTTTAACAGTTAAAATATAATCCTTGAAAATGGCTAAATGTAGAGCCAAAAGCACTCATATAAAAAGAACATTCGGACAGTTTTTATATAGTTTATCATCTGAAAAGAAAAAAATTATTAGATCGCATGAGAAATTGTATAAAAAACTAAATAAAAGCACCTTGTCTGTCATTTTCAATGAAATGTGCATATATATATATATAGAGAGAGAGAGAGAGAGAGATAGATAGATAGATAGATAGATAGATAGATATGTGTGATGAATGTGAGATCCAGAATTAGTCCTGACATCTGTTTCTTGTCTGACACAATTGAATGCAAACATGCACTTATTTAAATACTTTTTATTTGAATTTCATTAAATGTTTCAAGTCTTGACAGATTTATCAATAAAGCAAACCTTTATTAAATGTTTAAAAAACAAAACCAAACACTTAAGGAATGAAAAGTAATACATGACAATTGAGATAAGGCATTGTTAAAGTGAAAAGGAGGATTTATTTAAACTTTTGCCTCAAGCAATATACAAAAATTATTAGAGAGTTTGTCTTGGGATTCTACCATATAGACAGAAGTTGATGCAACATTGTAGTTGTACAGAAAGATAATATAAGGAAAATCGAAAAATGTATAAGTTTTATTGCATAGTAGGAGTACAGGTTTTCATTGTGTAGGAGCCTCGGCTGCTGCTGTTAATGTTGGATTCTTGGCATCTCTTTAACTGTCTTTGATCATTGGCACAGGGCTTCAAGTGGGTAGGTGTCTTTGGTGAGAGTCAGGAAAATGACTAGTAGGTTAGATGAGATTTTTATTCCAGAGACAAATTTATGGCAGTTTATATAATGTTGGAGTCACTTTGAATTGGATCATTGGTTGAAATTGTGTGGATCTTTTCAAACTGGTCAGAAAATACTTCATGACTTTTTAATTATTTAGCCAACCTAAAATTAAGTCAGTCACTGTTTGAATCTCACAAACTATCAAAATGAACACTTCTATTTTCACTGAAGAATGAGAGTTCTGATAGGCTACAAAAGAGTATATTTATGTATGACAATGAACTTCTTTACATTCCACAAAAGTTGATGATTGCCCAGCTTGCCAAAATTAATTTCAAATATATCAAATTAATATATGTTCTGCCTTCTCCATATATTAATCCAATAGAAACTTGTAATCTGTTATTAAGAGATATACCAGGAGGTCTCAAAATTTCCTCCTGGGGAGAATTTTAGCGTTTTACTGGTGGGGGAATCTTTTACTTTTTTTCTTTTTGTTTCTTGAAATATGCTTCAGTTTATTTAATAATTAGTTATGAATTAAAACAAATTACTGTACATGTATTCAAATTTAAAAATTCATCAGCATTTTCTATTGCTATTAAATTTATTAAACTCCTATAAAAATAATCCATAGAAAAGAATGAAGATTTTCAATAATATATGCCTATCATTTGGAATGTAACTTTTGAATCAGACAAGCTTGGAAAAGTTGGTGGGGATGACATTCTGGCATGTAGTGAAAAGGGTACATTGCACAAACCACTGAGATATACAATATGAAATCAGAAAATAAAATTCAGGCAGAGATTTCAATGAAAAGTGCTGCAAGTAATGTTATGGTCAAAAGAGTAGAAAAGTTAAAATCAATGATTGAAAGAATGATGAGTGTTATAGAATGTCAAGGAGCTTGAATTAACATGTAAAATAATAATTTAGGATATTGTGTTAATATGTACTTACAGTCTTTGGATTTCTTTATGAATAGAAATTTACATTACACTTTGTTTGCATAATAAAACCTGAAGTCCCCCAACAAGTTGGGGCATATGGCCATAACACCAGTTCTCATATGATCACCAAAGTTAAGCTAGGTTAGAGTAGTCAGTACCTAAATGGGTGCTGAAAGCTTAGATGTGTGAGCAGTATAATGAATTAGCTCAGAACTGGAAATTGCAGAGTCAATTTCCAATTCCATTCAGGTTTGTTACATACAGGCAAATACCCTTGAGAAAAGTATGAATCCACCTCTTCTCCCTCCAGCTATGGGTTAATTAGTAGAAGTAATTTGTATCTGTAAAAATGATTACCTCCAAAAAATTCTTACAATCCAACATTATTTTCTGGCTTTAAATAACCTGCAAAAAGTTGATAAGCCATAAAAAACAAATCAATCAAGCTCCTAACAAGTTATTATCAATATTTTTAATAAGGACATATTAAAAGCTGAAACAGGTTTCATTAATTTATAAACTCATATTCATAAGTATAATGTGAAAACTTTTAACATTTGTTTAATACCATTTTGACTTGCATAATAAAATCTGACATAGATATCACATTTGTTTTTTAATTTCTGATAATTCACTTTTATACAATCTCACAGAAATATCTAAGTCATATATCACTACTAGACATATAATATTGTTTACATACTTGTCCTATATTAAAACACTGTTTTCTTCCTCATTTAACTTTTTGGGGTTTTAGTGCAAAATAATGAGTATTTGTTCACTCAAATGTTGATCTGCTATACTCAAAAAGATATTTTTGCTTTTAAATGTAATCCTGGACTGTTCTTAACAAAAACATTTGTTCTTACTTATGATTTCAGCAGAAAATTTCAGACAAATTAAAGAGTTTGTTTTTTATGTGATTGACTTTGCATAAGTGTATACAGTAAATGGATTTGCACAATAAAAGTTTACTTTCCAAAATAAAAATAAAAAACATGAAAACACTTGTCTTTAAGAACTAAATTATAAAATAGTTTTTCAAAAGAAAATGGCTACTGTGTGTTTCAAACAGTCATCCAAGGAGTAGAACATTTTCTAATAAATCAGTCACATTGTGTTGTTAATTTTGTGTGTGTGTGTGTGTGTGTGTGTGTGTGTGTGTGTGTGTGTGTGTGTGTGTGTGTGTGTGTGTGTTGCAGTGAATAGGATAGTAATGCAAAACAACTTTTAGAGGATGAAGGGATGAAGGCAGTGAAAGCAATGATTTTACCAATACATCCCAAACCACAGTCATAGCTTGGTAGGGAATTTAGGATTTCTCTGTTTTTTGTCAATTGATTTTGATAAAATTTTTCCCAGCTTGTTTGCACAATATGGCAACATAATTGTTAGGTTTTTATTATTCTGTGTAACATCTTTTGTTTTTTATTTCAGATTTAACATTTTTTTGGTGAACCACACTAATAGCAATCTTTAAGAACAATAGGATGTGGAAAATCCTCAACAATGAAGAAAAGTCTGTCATCATCAAGGAAAGTGCTAAAGGCACTCTTCATGTCAGTATGAAGAAGATAGGTGATCATATGGACATGGTTAGCCAATTCCTAAGGGCTCCTTTGCCAATTAAGAAATGATCTGATTGTAGGACCTCCAAGATTGTGGCACCTACAGATTTAAGGAATATTATTCATAAGTCATATGGGAAACCTGGGCAAGCAAGCAAAGCTGAACTTCCTCATGTACCAAAAACCACCAGAAGTCGCAATTCTTGGGACCATGGCTTCCATACGAGCTCCCTTGAAACTGCTTCCTTTAATGCCTCATCACAGGAATTTGAGGCTTTAATGGGCTCGGAAGTACACGTCGTTGAACATGAGTTTTATTCTGTTCACTGACAAGACCAGGACAAGTCTTAAGGGACCTGATGATTGGGCAAATGGTTGGGTCTGTTTCGGAGATGAGTGTCACTAACATTTATGTCAACAACAGGGTGGAAAAGTCATGTTGTGGGCTGGTATCATTGGAGACAGACTTGTTGGCCCAGTCTTTAAAGTGATTGCAGACAACTACTACATCTCCTAAAGGAGGTCTTGGGTCTCAAACCTATTAAAGATCATTGGTCCATCATTAAACAAGATGTTTATGCCAATGGACTCCAATTTATGTCGAAAGATATCTTATGAGTGACCATCAAGGCTGCAGCAGAGATAGCCCAACCTGTTATGATAAAAATTTGACATATTCCATGACTAATAGGGTTACTGAAGTTACCGTCGAAATGGTACTCATTATTTCAATAAATCTAATTAAATAAATATTATTATGATTTTCTGTTAAATATATACTCAAGGTATGCTTAATATGTATCATCATCCTTCATTTTTTCAAAACAAAATGTCTCGATGGGCTACTTTTGTTCAAAAGCTATTAGCATGGTTCACCAAAAAACTGTTCAATCTTAAATAGAACATAAAGGATGTTACACAGAATAATGAAAACCTAACAATTATGTTGTCATATTGTGCAAACCAGCTGGAAAAAGTTTTATCAAAATCAATTTACAGAAAACTGACAAATCTTAAATTTCACTATCAAGCTATTAGCGTGGTTTGGGGTGTATATCATAAAAAATATTCTGGTTTCAAATGGTTATAAAAATGTAACAACAGGTGAACAACAAAAGCTATGTCTAAATTCTCTTCAACTACAATTAAATTGGCACTTCTATTTACTGACAATATAAAAATATTATAAGAATTTAATAAAAATTTTAAAATTATTATATAAAGTATATATAATAAAAGTATTATATATAATTTAATAAGAATTTTCAATTAAATTTAATTCATCATTTAAATAAGTTTTCAATAAATTTTACTTCCATCTGTCACTCAAAATATTTACTTGGGAATATTTACTTGCAGAATAATACAATCATTGCTTTCTTATAAATTAATTTAAAATTTTTCTTTGTTTAATTCAATATTGTTTTATGTCCTACCAATTGGAAATTCAAACAGAATAAATTCAAACACACATTGATATAAAAGGCATGAATGTTTCAAACAACCAAAATATTTAATAAGTAGCTTGCTGATAATTTTTTTAATAATTTTTCCTTAACTGGTAAGTAAAATTTATTTATAAATTTTATTTATAAGTGAAAGGAGTATAGAAGAAAAATACATTTTGCTTTTTCTTTTCTATGTGGAGATTCAATCTGTTTAATTTTATCAAATTACATTTAAAGACTTTACAGAAATATTTTACAAAGAAATTTCTTCCTAAAATACTACATTTACATTGCATGAAGTTTTAATAAAAAAAAAATTGCAACTTGAAGACCACTATCAAAACATCTTCAGTTTGTAAAAAAGGGATTTTATTATTTAAAAAATAATACATATTTTGTACTTAAAATTTCAGTAACTAAAATTTTAAATCTATGCTACTTTTAGAAAAAAAGATTTATTAAATAAATTTATTTGATATTACATACAAGCTCAATATAATTACTACAAGATCTCAGTAAGAATAAACCTTCATAACTTCATTTTTTTTCCAAAAATATTTTTTTTATCTGTTTTTATAACTATCAAATACAGTAATGAAACTTTAACCAAATTTTAATTAATTTATAAAAAAAGATTATTAATTACTTTGAAATTTCATTGAATATAAGATTACCTTTAAATAGTTTTGAATAAATTAAAATCTAAACTATCCACTGACATTGTGAAAATGTTAAATAATACCCTGCAATCTTTTTGACATTTCCTGATATTCTATTTGACATTTGCTGTAAACTTGGCCAAATATTTTAATGTACATATTCTATATAAATGACAAAACAAAATTTTAATTTCTATTTGACTGCATCATGATTTATTTATTTATTTTTTTTAGGCAGATGTGCAGTGGGGAATTGGGCACTAATATTTCAATGTGAATTTTTATTGGTAACACAATTGCTGTAATGAACAAGATGCATTTTACTTTGCTAAGTGCAATACTTTTAATAAGTGGTAAAGTCTGCACTGGTAAGTAACATTTTCAATTCTTTCCCTTGTTACAATCACAACTTAATCAGGATTTTTGCTTTGGTTTTTATTCATTTTGATAACTATTACAACAATTTCTTACATTTTCTTTATTAATTTTTGGATTAGTTTATCTTTCATCTTCTTTTTTGTTTGTAGTTGTGAGAGACATAATCTTAATTTGTCCAAATTTTGAGAGCAAGTATTTTTATTATTTTTACTAGTTTTTTTTTTTGTTTAAAATTTTTTATCTTAGACAAAACACTAGTTTATAAACAAGTAAAAACTTTAATATGTTATAGTTCTTAAAAATTGTGAAAAATTTCCTTTTATTCTAAAAATAAAATTTATAAGAAAATATTAACACTTGATTTTAGATTAAAGTATGCAAAATAACAGTTTTCTAAGCTTCAAAGAGTTAAAGAATTTGAAAAAATACATTCTTATGGGTGACTACTGCAAGTACAATATTTGGCAAGTTTGTCTCACTTACAATGAGTTCAATCTTCAATGAGTACTCACATACTGTGCTCTTGTGTTAGATTAATCTAATCTTCATAAATAATGGTGAGTATTCTTCTAGATTATATACACTGCCAGATTTTGTTATACCAACCACTCATTTTCAGTATAACATTGGTATTAACCAATAATGTTATGCCAAATTTCCATTTTCTATGAAGGCAGGTAATCTTTAGGAACCGATTCTCCTCATTTTTTTTAAATCTAAGAATGGAAACAAATCACTTTATAGTATCAAAAAGAATTAAACCATTTTGATAATGGAAAACATTTATTTATTAAAATATTTCCAGCTTGAAATTCTGTTCTCATTATATTTCTGTTCAGAAGTCTGATGCTTTTTGACTCTGGTGTTATGGTTAGCCACATTTGAATTGAATCGCTGCAGTTCAAAAGATACAATGGAATATTGTTGCGGTGTCCTCCCTCTTAAGATTCTTCCACCTACTATAAGTTTAGTAGGAGACAATGTTCGGGGAACAGTGAACAGTGAAAAGATTGAGCGCTAGTTCATTCAAGACACTCTCACTAGTCATGTAATACTCTTCTGGTGTACTTACGATATATCTGCAAACCTAGTTTTTGTTATTACTTAACCATTTACTTGGTCACAACATCTTGGGGATGAAGGATTCAAAGAAACGGATTTCATGTTAAATCATAACATTTTTTTTGTCAGTGTCTGTGGTGAAGAAAGGAATTCTGATCCAACTCTATGACAAAAGGGTATCCAATGACATTGAAAAAAAAAACTCTTCAAAACAATTTAGTTTGACTCAGTAAAATGGACGAATTTAAAAGTGTAATGCTAGAGTTGTTGAAACACCAACAGGAACAACAACTACTGTTGGAACAGAAATATCAAGAAAGACAGAAACACCAACAGGAAGAATAACTACTGTAGGAACAGAAATATCAAGAAAGACAAGAAGAATTCCAACGAGAACAAGCAGAATACCAGAAGAAATTTGAGGAATTGAATTCAGGTTAGACAACAGAAATTGGAAGAAATGCCCCTTCAAACACAGAATGAGCAAAGGCACTTGTATATATCCATAAAAAACCAAAATGCTACTGAAAACTTCACGTTTGCACCTGAAGAAGAAATTACATTCGCTTCATACTTTAAATGTTACGAGGACTTATACAACATGGATTGTGCAAATTAGGCTGACCATAAAAAGTTTCGCCTACTCCTCAGGAAATTAGGCACAGCAGAATATACTAAGTTTGTTAACTATATTTTGCCTAGGAAAACCATCGAATTGAAATTTAAATAGGCGGTTCAATCATTAACAGAACTCTATTTATATTATACTACTTTCGCGAGTGTAGTCAATAAACACTGCGATGACTTCAAATTGTCAGAGTTAAGCATTTAAAATTATTGGCGCTTGAAGCGCCAATAATTTTAAATGCTTGATTTTCGTCCAGGGTTTGATTTCACTTTCATCGAAAAGCGCCGAAATATGTCGTTGGGAAACTCAACACTCTCGAAAACGAGCCCGACGTTACTTTACAGGAAATTGCCAAAGATTGTCAACCTTTCGTGAGCATCAAACATGGAAAAAATTTGGTAAAAACTTTGTTAAGAACGAACCGAATAGCTAAAAGTGTAACTGGCGATCCTATTAAGTTTATGGACAAACTTATAACGAACGTATCGTTCAAAGGTAAAACTTTAAAACTGAAGGCGTATATTATGAAGAATACGGGTAATTTGTTGAGGACTGATTGGTTAGAACAGTTTCAACTTTGGATATGCTTATTAACTCATTATGCCAAAAAGTCCAAAATGTGACTGACGAAGCAAAAAAGTTGAAAGGTGAACTTAAAAAAAATTCCCAACGTTTTCAGTGGAGGACTAGGAAAATGCACAAAAAATGTCTGCTAAGTTTGAGCTAAAGCCAGACGTAAACCCAGTTTTTAAGGAAAAACGCAATATTCCATTTGCCTCGTTAAATCAAATTGATGAAGAATTGAATCGACTTGAGAAAATGGGAGTTCTGGCAAAGGTTGAATATAGTGAATGGTCATCTCCCACAGTTTATATTTTTTAAAAAAGCTAAGAAATTCGTGTATGTGCTGACTTCTCTACGGGGCTGAACAGCGCCCTAAAGGATCACCATCATCCCCTTCCAAGTCCAGAGGAGATATTCGCTAAGCTCAGTGGAGGAAAATATTTCTCTAAGATCGACTTAAGCGACGCATATCTACAAATACCCGTGGACGGGGAATGCTCGAAGCTCCTTTGCATAACAACCCAACACGGGTTTATACAAATTTTTAAGACTTCCGTTCAGGGTTAAGGTAGGCCCTTCCATTTTTCAACAGGTCATGGACACGATGTTAAATGGTTTGGATTTTGCAGTGGCCTATCTTGATGAAATCCTAATGAAATGCGAGAGCACCGAGGAACACAAAGCGCACGTTTGGCAGGCGTTCAGGAGAATCCAGGATTACGGATTCAAATTAAAAGACGGGAAGTGTGAATTTTTCTTAGAAAGGATTAAGACGGAAGATGTCCCGACCAAGATAGGGGAACGGCAATAAAGAATATGCCAGCACCAGAAAATGTGTCGGCTCTTCATAGTTTTTTTTAGGTCTTGCCAATTATTACACCGTTTTGTACCAAGAATGCGCAGTTTGAGAGCTCAAAAGGCCCAAAAGAAAAAGGAAATTTACGGAACCTTTAGAAATTAACCAGAAAAGGAAAAGATATTGAATATTTTTCATGTCATACCATGCCTACAGAAAAAGGAAAGGAATGGGTAAAAAAAACCATCTCCGCACTTATGAATTACCAGAAAAGTACAATACGCATTGGATTATTGGAAATTATTATCATTTAAAAAAAAATTGTAAATTGTTTTTCAAAGTGGTTGTTTCTGATTTTTTTTTTTGTGAAAAAGGATTGAATAAAAAGTATTGTGTGGTAATTGTATAAAAAAAAGACTCCATACGGTGTCAGTCTGAAAAGGTGGGGTTGTGGTGTCTATGTTAGACTCTCCACCTACTATAAGTTTAGTAAGAGAGAAGGTTTGAGGAACTGTGAACAGTGAATAGATTGAGTGCTAGTTCATTCGAGACACTCTCACTAGTCGTGTAATTCTCTTCTGGTTTACTTACTGTTTAATATACGATATATCTGCAAACCTAGTTTTGTTATTACTTAACCATTTACTTGGCCACTACAAATATCTATCAAATTTATGATGAGAAGATTTGCCACATTTTTAGCTTCAAGACGATTTCTTTTGTCAAAATAAATTATGTTCATCACAGAAAGCCCTCTTTCAGCCTCCGCAGAACTTACAGCAATGGTATTAATTATATTTTTAGCTATTATATATCGGTTGTTAATATATGAGATTATTTTTTAGATAATCCAACAACCAGTTCACTAAGTTTTTATAATTTTAAGAATTGGTTTGTGGGAACTGGCAAGATACCACCACTGGTACTAACCAACCAATGTTGGGAAAATTGTCAAGTAATATATCTTGAGTTTCAGTTTATAATAATCTAGCCTTAGGTTATGCAAAGGGCAATATAAATTCTTATAAATGAACCAAATAAAGATATAGGCTATAGAAACATATTTGATTAACATAATATCCCATATACTTGAAATTATTATTATTTTACATGTTAATATGAACTCCTTGACATTCTATCACCTTCATTGATCGTTCACTTTCAATCTTTGATTGTTAACTTTTCTACTCTTTAACATTATTTGCAACAGTTTTTATTGCTTCACGTAAATCTTTGGGGACATTGTTTTCTATATCTATAAGGAGAAACTATTAATCTGTGCATTAAATATTGTCGCTGTTATAATGAGTATTTGGTTGCAAAGGAAAAGAACAAACAAAGATTAAGATTTCAACAACATATATTGGTCAAATTCAGAATATGTACATAGTTGTATGAAAGGTGGGAAATTTTTTTCATATGTGGTTCCTTAGTTGCTATTGGTAAGGAAAGTGATCAGGTGCTAGGGTGTTGTCGATAGATGACAGATTTCTCTGTTTGTTTGACCGAGGTCACAATTGGTGTCAGGAGAGAGAGGCCCGCGGTTAGGTGTTTGATGATCTGGCAGTCATGTGACAAAGCCAAAGTGTTGAAGACAAACTGCCTGTCGTCAGTGAGTATTGCCGTTTTTATATCTTTAGTTCAACAGGTGCAGGCTCCCAGGAACATCCTTTGTTGTTTTTTTTTTCGGGAATGTTTGTGATTGGCTATTGCATTTTGGAATTTGTTTTGATGTGATGCTTGGAGCCCGTGTGTAGAAGGCAACTTTTTATTTTGTGTTTTGCTTTCTTAGTGCATGTCTGGTGAAATGTATTTGTGAATCAGAAAAAAAATCTCAATTAAGTAGTATAATACTGCCATATCTGGCCTGGTGAGCCTGCTGTATATCTTGAAATTATTGACAAAATTCAAAGAATGTAATAAATCCTGATCTGACATTTCAACTTCAGTTACTTTCTCACCACAGAGACATGGCTTCCCTGACTTTTCTTCAAATATTCTACATGGCAATTGTTCTGATGAGATTTTTCCTCACCTGCATGCATTTAAGTAAGCTACTATATTGGTAACTAGGTCTCGCATTTTTACTGTTAAACTAGTTAGATGCAACTGTCTCTTCTAGTCTAACAGTTTCTTTTCTTACACTTCTCACCTGTAGAACTCTCTTCTGATTTTTGCTTCCCTACAATCTTTAATATATTTAAATGCAATGTCAATTGCCATCTTTTGTCTTCTTGAGCCCTGTTCCATATTGTCTTCTCTTCATTAAAGTCTTCTCTTTTACTCCCTATAACCCCTGCATCCTAGTGGCATTATCGCCTTGCTTGGAGTGAAATGATTAAACTCAGTAACTTTGCTTAATAAGGTCTTCTAGATTTTCAATCAGTAACCAGTGAATACATTATTTGAATTTAATAACCTCACCATGGGAAATGGCCTCAAGACTAAATATCACATGGAAGAAATAAAGTCAAAGGTGGGATGGATTTGTAAGAAATTAACACCACTCCAATCAGATATTACCTGTGAAGGAAAAGTAACACTTTAATAAACACTTAAGTCTGAAGATGAGAAGATTGTAATAGTTCTAGCAGATAAAAGTAACATTAACAAATTGGTTAGACACTCATTTCAGAATATGTGTTACTCCTAGGGTAGTTAGATAACCCCTGTTGCAAATACTTGCTCAGGCAAATATGTGTTTGTTCAACACCCACACAGCCAAACTGTGGTTAATATTGCTGAGCAGACCTTAGTTACAGTTTCTGGGAGAGAGCACATAATCTGGTGTGATTCCCAATTTGAACAAGATAGCATTCTCAAACTCATGGTCACAATGACTGCATGCTAGTGCAACCATTGATGGCTTACAAATAGTTTTGCCTGCCCAATTTCACTTACAAGGATTGGGTCAACCTGTGATATGGTTTTCAGGCAATTCCCAATGGTGCTGCCTGCTGGGGTCATCTCCCACAGGCTGATATAATCAAGAAGTCACCTTGACAATTGAGCATAGTATAATTTGAACCAGAGTCACACCTGGAACAATATGCTAACTACTCTACTATGCTCATGGATAGAATAAATTAAAAACAAAAACTTGTATCAATAATGAACTCTGGATTTTAGAATAAAATAAAAAGGATCCAAACTTGGCTACAAAAAAGAAACCACTTCAAATTTTTAGTAAAAACAAATAGCATTATTCTTTAAAAGAAATTAGTATGACATAGCAAATTTTTATTTATATATATTTCTTTCCTAATTTTCAAAATGGTAGACATCCTTTTAAAACCAACTTATCTCAGCATGTTACCTTTTGAATCACTTTTTGACAGAAATTCTTGAAAAAATTTCAACCATCAACCTTGTAATTTATGGAACCTAATGAGGCAATTATTCCATGATGAATGATGAGTTTCTTTAATAATCCTTACACATCCTAAATGTCAAACTGAGAAATGACCTTGGTCTCAAGAAGTTTACTATCATCCCTTTGAACAACTTAAGAGAGATGTGAACATTTTGTGTAAGAATAAAATATTTAAAGTCTAGAGCCAATCAATTTCTCTGGTGATTTCCAACATTCACATGGAGCTTTTAGACAATATTGCAGTTTGTTTCACTCCATTGAAACCTTTGGTGTGGCTTAGGTATGCCTATGTTTTATTCTATAGTCTTCCCAGCAGCAAAATGTACAGGTCATATTCAATATGATCTCAGTTTACAATGAAGGAATGCTTAGATAGAAGGAAGATACGACATTAGAGTTTACACCTACAAAGTTTTATGTGAAATTCTCAAAGTCCAATCATCTCTAATGCATTAGTAATGGCTGGTCACTCATATCCAAATATGTCTGTTTACTGGGTGGGGGTCTAGCCAATCCCTGTTACAGTTGCCTGCTCAGGTACATTTGTGTTTGTTCAACACCCAGTGAGCCTAACTGTGGTTTATACTGCAAATATGCTAAGCAAACCTTAGTTACAGTTTCTGGGAAAGAGCACATTATCTGGTGTGATCAACAGTCTGAACAAGGGAAGTACACTCAAACCCTCAGTCATGGTGACTTGTGACCTCGTTCTAGTATAATAATCAACAACAGCCAAATAATTCCTTTTACCCAATTTCACTTTCAAATTGACCATGGTAAGATGATACCATGAGACCCCAGGTCTCATGGTTGGAATGCAAATGTTCTAACCACTTAGTCATGTGCCCATGAAGGCATTAGTGCATTGCTGTCAACAGTAGGAGCAAATCATCAGCAGCGATTCAACTGTTATGGAAAAATTAAGAGACATTAGTAGCATAAACCAAATATAACTATCCACTACTGGTTGTTTCTTAGACAAGACACAGGAAGAGATGAATAGTAGCTACTATTATGTAACTATCACCAACATTCCATATATGCATTCAAATAAAGCAAACATTTGTTATACAAGTTGTAAAAAACGGATTCAGAGCATTTATTGACCTTAAAACAGAGTGGTATTCATTATTAGATCTTCTCTTTGCAATCTCCTTACAAAATTTGGTCCTTTAGAAGAGGATGAGCCAGACAGAAGATTGCATATATAAAATCCCATCCAAATGTAGAAAAGGTTATAAGGAAGGGAAACCAGCTGTCCTCTGAACATTGAAAAGCCATAGGCAATGAATAGTTAGAAAATCTGTTGACAGACCATATCTGGAGTGAGAAGAGTACGCATAACTTCCACTAGAATTAAATCCAGGTAATTAGCAGAGAATATTGGTGGAGTGCAAAGAAATTGAAGGAAGCAGTAGTTATCAAATTATTTGGAGTATGCATAAATTGAATTAATGCAAATTTCAACATCTTGTGGTTTTCTTTGCTCAAAGATGTTGAGGAATTTAAGAAAAAGATTTGAGAACTTCTCTGCATAAAAATAGCAGAACAAACTGCACATAAATAATAAATAAAGTAATTGATATTATAATCTCTCCTGCTTAAACAGATTTAAAAAATCTTTGCTACAGTTTTTTTGGGGGTTTTTTTTGCCTTACACTGCTTGGAAAGAAGAGCCTGTCATTCCATATGAACAGTACATCTGAGAAAGGTCATAGAATAGATTAGCCAAATTTTGTGTTTCATCTTTGACAATATCAAAGAAACAAAGAGGAAACTGAATTGTACAAAAAATTGTAATATGACTTTGAAAGTTACAAAACACATAGTAAATAAGCATCTTTATTTTCAGGGATCTAAGCCATGTAAAGAGATTTGATTATGTAAATTGAAATGTAGTGGACTTACTTAGAGGATTTTAATGTTCTTACTATCCCCAGGTACTGAATCTATTTGATCTTGTGGGATGTTTTATTGAATTCACTTTGTTGATCAATATTTCTTTATTTAGCAAAGGAGAAAGAAGGATATTGTTAGTATGAGTGGAGTTACTTCCCATGACATGAAGATGTTATAAATAAGATTACCAAGAGGAAAAGTGAGAAAATGTTATCGAGTTGGAATCATAGATGAAAAGAGTTGCATGTAAATTAATCCTTCACCCAAATATTTGAGCTGCATCTTAAAGTTCATCTCAACTTTCTTCATAGGCTGTTTAGATGGCAACAATGGTATATCCCTACATACAATATCTGTGTTAATCATGACTTAACCAAACCAATTATAGCTGAAACACAAGCTCTCCATAAAGAAGAAACATATTTACCATCTCCAAATTTAAAGACATTTTTACTTTGTTTGCCTAATACCTTCTTTTTGTCATCATCATCCAAGTAACACTTAAACCATACTTCACCATTCACCATACCACAGTCTAAAATACCACAATTCATTGACTCTATAAGCAATGATTTGTTATGATATTGTTTGGTTAGAATATAGTAGTAGGCACATTCTTCATGTTCTGGTTAGATTGTATTATTGTGTCCATTAAATTCTCTGTATGGGCATTTGTTAACCCAATGATTAATGCTCCCATATTCACTACATCTAAATGGATTCCAAAGTTCAATCAAGGGGATTTCTTCCCTTTTTTGCTGAGTTTCAATGCTGCCATGGTATGGTCTTTGATGCTTCTGACCACATCTACTAATACGGCCATAGAAGATATCTGATTCCTCAAACTGAATGTGGTCTTCTACTTTTATTTACAGATATGAAGAAGCATTAATTTTTTTTTCTGTTGCAATTTCATATTGTCATATATAAGCACATTAATTGTAGTTCTTACTGCTAACTGTTCTTGCTTATGCATATTTACTGATTTCAACAAATGAAACCCAGGGACATCCTCAGACATTGACCTTATTGTAATGTTTATCAAATTCATTATTAATTAATGAATTTTAATAACAGATTATTCAGTAATCTGTTATTGAAAGTTCCTTTGTTGGTCTTTTATAATTTTCAGATTTCTCAAGAGCCTCAAAAGACAACTGAGTTTGATCCCTTAGATACAATTTATCTTGATGTCTTCAGTGAAAGGGTTATTGCCAGTTTTGGTGTTTTTTTCTCTAAATTAGTGAAACTTTGTCAGACTTTTAATTTGCTCTTTCATTTTTCATCATTATCTCCCTTCCTTAAGAATTGGTGGGAACTTATTCAGGTTAGCTGAAGCCATGATAGAAGTTTTTTTCACATAGTACAATGAAGGCAACACAACTGACACATAAATCAAATTTCTTACTAGTTAAAAGATAATGTAGAATAATTTGGTACTGGCTACATTCAGTTAAACACAGAAACAACAACAGTAATACATTTCATTCAAAAGAACCACAACAAAATGTTCAAAACAAAAATGGTAAGAAGCCTGTTTGAGAAAATGAAATTCAGAACACATGGGTTTATTAAATTGCATTGATCAATAGAATGCACAAGTACAAATTCATTTTTTTCACTTACTTTGTACATAAGGCTTTAAGTTTAGAGTAACTACAGATTTCTGGGTTATGAGACCAGTACATTTCAACTATGCTCTGCTCTGCTACCAATTGTTAATTAATCCTGCAACAACTTTGTCTAAGATTCCAACTCAATGTTTTCTCTCATTTCATTGTGGTAATCTCATTTAAAGCATCCTCATATCATGTTGAGTAACTCCAATCACTCTAACATGCCTTATCAAGTTCTGTCAAAAGCATGAAGCAAGTCTTCTTTTGTGGAAGAATTTCTAAATATTATCTTCATTTTACAATATAAAATAGCTTAAACAACAGGATTCATATCAAACATACTGACTGAGACTCATTTAATATTTTTTTCTATTTTGATTATGTTAATATTTTATCTATATTGCACTGTACCCCTCCATTTTGTCAAAATAGCTCTTGGTAAATGTTTAGAGAAAAATTGATATACATTTTTTCTGAATTTATAATTATTTATATTTATTATATATATATATATATATATATATATATATATATATAACCTCTAGAGTTGAATGATGATTGATTTAAATTTCTGAGTATGCTATAAACCAAAATCTGCCATTTTTATTTGTGGGTTGCATCTGGTTCAAGTCAGTTTTCACATCAGCACTCATCCACATGAAACCTTTAAGAATCTCCCCACTATCTTAATTATTTTCTGCTTTTTCTGCTGAATGTTCACCAGTTTAACAACTGGTTTCCTTTTGGCTACTCTGTTATAAAAGCCCATGAGATGCAACTACTGTCATATTTCAGTTGTTGCACACTGTCATATCTGCCATGTTTTAATGAAGACATTTTTTTCTAATTTCTGGTCTGATTACAAGAAAACATATTCTTGTTGATTCAGATCAACTTTAATGAGCTTTCCATTATTTTCCATTATTCATAATTCAGTGTCATTTGACACTGGATCATTCTGCTGTTAGACTAATCAAAAATATTGCTCCTTTTCAAATCTTGTAATTCCAGTTCTTTTGAAGTAAGAATCAGTTTAAAATAATTATGTTCTTAGTTATTTTATGTTTTATAATTAATTAATTGTTATTGAGTCTTTATCTAAAGTTTTTTTTTTAAGTTAAATCTCAGTAATTTACATATGACAATTCTCTGTATATTGAATTAATTATGTATTGGAGAAGGCCAGAGAATGCATCAACAAAGATGAGAATATTAGGCTCTATTACTGACTCACCTCTCTCTGTATATATTTATGTGCCATGTTTCCTCAGGATATGGACAATTATGGTTCTCCACACTTTCCTGACTGAGTAATTCTTTATGACACATTATTGTCTTTGTTGTAATTGTTCACTGCCATCGATTTACTCAAAATTGTCAAATAGATTCCTTGCTGTTTTTTCCAGTTTCTCTTGTCCATAATGTGCTTTGTGAGTATTAAATTCTTCAAGCCTTTTTCCTTATTATGTCTCTCAAAAATGTAGGTTTCTTTTTCTGATTGTACTCTTTATAGTTTCTGTTTTCTTAACACTTGCTTGATTTTTGCATATTCTTTTCATGGTATTCTTAATATTCGTCAATAAAAACATGTTTGTTGCATAAAGTTCTTTCTTCCATTTCTTAGTGATAATAAGTCAATTTTTAAACAATGAGAAAGGCTGAAGAAAGCATCTGTTGAATTGTAATGATAAATATAACAAAGATGAGAATATTAGGCTGACCAATATAATAAATAATGATGACTTGAGTACTTAAGACAATATTTATGCTATGTATGTTTAACCATTTCAAAAAAATAATCCTTTTGAAAATTTTGAAATTTAAAACCATTTTTTATTAAATGACTTGAACCCTTAACTATTTTTCAATCTCTATCAGAGTTTGTTGGTTTGTAAATAAATAATGTCTAATGTTTTTAGTATTTCTTTTCAAGGCTGTAAAAGAACAATATTCTATAATATTTTTCTGATCATTTTTCAGCTCCTACCAACTGCACAAGTAAGTAATTAATATCATTTTACTGCCAAAAACAAACATTGTATATGAAGGTACAAACAATATACATTTTTTGCAAAAATTCTTTGAATATTTTGAATTACATTTTGTTGTCCTCTGTTGCATCATCAGGGCCAGATTTAAGCCTTAAGTGCCCCCTGCGCTAATAGAATTTGTGGACCTTTCATTACGTGTGGTTGCACATCCAACCCTTGTCTATATATATATATATTTTAAGACATTTTATGTATATACATTCTTTTTATAGATACAAATATTTAAGTAAATGCTCTGTTTATAATAAACATTATTAAGCAACATTTACCAGCCTGAATGTCCGAAAAATTTTCATAGAAAATATTCATCCTCCGACAGTATACGAACCTGTATCCTATACGGAACTGTCATATAGCCTGATGTGCCTTTTAACTGATTCGGAGGACGAATATTTTCTATAAAAAGAATGTATAAACATAAAATGTCTTAAAATAATTGTCGCACTTTGTCCATTTCATAATATATATATATATATATATTAGATGACTAGCAGCATGCCCGTGCTTGATTCAAAAATCGTACGACTCATACAGCAATCACTATCACTTGACTTAAAATATTTTTGCCCTTCCTTGCCTTTAAAGGAGTGCCCTTTGCTGTGCTGATGTTGCTACATGCCTTACTTCTTGCCTATCTCACACTGCAAATTTTTTCCAAGCTCTATACTAAACATTAAATCTGTTACGAAAAAGAACTAAACAAAATGAACACAAAACGATCAGCTTTAAAAAAAGGACTTGTAACTGGAAGAACCGAATGAAAAAAGAATGTTAACAACAAATACTTTTTCACACCCAACCCAGTTCTGTGGAATCAGAATCAACGTTGAGTATATATATATATATATATATATATATTGTATTGAGCACTTTTTTATTATTTTAGCTGTTGGGGTTATGGAGAGTGAAAATGAGAGAAAAGAGTGGGTGTAGGGGGGGATTGAAGAAAGCAAAAAAGAACAGGTATCAACGCAACAAAACATGGTGACTGAGGTTGCATTTAGGTTTTTGATGATTGTAGTTATCAGGGAAGCAAGTGAGAGGAATGGAGTTCCAATATGGAGAAGTGCAAGGAAAGAAACTGTTAGAAGGGCGGTTACATTTAACTATTTCAACAGTAAAAAGTTGGGACCTAGATGCCAATCTAGTAGTACACTTAAATTTATGTAGTCAGGGCAGCAGGGAAAAAATGCTCATCAGTGCAGTAGCCATGAAAGTATCTGTAGAAAAGACAGAGGGAAGCCACATCACGTCTGTGAGAAAGTGGCTGAAGTCAAGAAGCTAATTCAGTACCGATTACATTACAGATCCTACTTTAGATTTTTTTGAGAATATTGCAGTAAGGGAAGGTAGGGGAAAAATTTATAAATAAATGTCTATTTTTAAGACTATATAAACTTATTTTTATGATGACATTTAAGTATAATTTCATTTCTCTGGTTCAATAACTGGCTTGTATTTTTGTACTTAATTATTTTAATTCTTTCTTCCAGGTATAGTTTGCATCTGTTTATATATATATATATATATATATATATATATATATATATATATGAATTAAGATCAAATATAGATAGGAATGCAAGAGGATGATAGGATAAAGGACAAATAGAAAATCTTTATAAATCTGACATGCTTTGCTTTTATTAACACTTTAAATGTGGAGGTTTATTTTCTACGAGGGTCGGCCAGGTGAAGGCGAGAGGGGGAGCACGTCGCTCTGGTATTTACTCATTCCCCCACGAGAATGAGATGTGACACAAGGTCGGATTAATGTGGGGACCCGAGCGCGTACACCCGGGCAGGGTCAAAAATTCCCCTCAGCCCCCGCAACCGTCGGTTGTGCTGGCCTCGGTGCGAGCACCGATTCCTCCCAATTTCGTAGAACACTTAAATTCATGTCGTCGGGGCACCAGGGAGAAAAAAAAAAAAGCTCGCCAGAGCAATTGCTATGAAACTGTGAGAAAGTGTCTGAAGTCGAGAAGACAATTCAGGACCGATTACATTACAGATCCTTCTTTGATCTTGTCTAATTTCGAAATGATGTCCGAGACCATGTACATATCGCTCAGTATAACCTCAGTTCTCAGGGGTGGGGGGAGTCAGGTGTCGGTAATCCAGATGAATCAAGAGTTGAGTTGAAAGAGAATTTACGAGCAAAACAT